>OU696698.1:54068552-54107340 GCA_916050605.2 Platycheirus albimanus | reverse complement strand
TAAAATCACCACAAATAATGATATTTTCATGATAAGTAGATACTTCCCGAAGGATTGAAAGAAGAGGTTCAGCAGAACAGCTCTTATTAGGGTGGTAAGCAACTCCTAGTAGGCTTCTAACATTACCATTAGTTATTTTCAAAATCAGAAATTCAATGAAAGCACCTTCAGGTTTGGCAATTATTTTGCAGTTAAGAGCCGCATTAACATAAACTGCAACCCCTCCTCCAGTAGTAACAGTGATTCTTTCATTGCGTATTAACTTATAGTTGTTGAGTTTGTATAGATTATTTGGAGTGTCGGGCCTTATCCAGGTCTCAGTTACATATATAACATCAACCCCAGACGAATCAAAGATAAACCTTACAAAATCCAACGTATCAAAACCAAACCTTGAAACCCTCACTCACATTTTAAAGAATTTTTAAGACTGACTTAGCAGATATACCACCAGAATGAGCCGAACCAGAAGACAGGATAAGACAAATAATTTGAATAAAAAGCAGAAACCTATAACTAACAGAGTCAAAAAACAGTAAGAAGAATAACAATAACAAATTGTGAAAGAAAGTGTAAATCAAAATTGAATAAAAATTCAGAAATAAAGAGAAAATTATATATAAAATAATTAAAATAATTATAAAATATCAAAAATAAAAATAATAAAGTATTGTCGATCTACTTCGGTATCATTTAAACAAAAGTAGTAGCAGGAGTAGAAAAAGTACTAGATTCAATCTTTATTTTGACATCATCACTGCTCTTTTTCACATAAATAAATCAATTTTTCGTTCTCACTGAGAACAGAATTCCTTCTTTCCGCAGTTGAATAGCATGACGCAGAAGATAACTATTAAGTGGTGTAAGGCTTTCATTTAGGTATATACGACGGACGAAGTGCGCGGTTTGGGGAGTTCACAGTCATTAAACAGTTGAGAGGTGACTTTTTTTTCAGTTGGTGATGACAGCCGAATAAGGAGTGGGTTGTTATTTTTGTTGGAATTTCTCTTGTTTAGATAAAAAGCATCGAAGTAAGGGCCAAGTGTATGGTTTAGTTTGTTTGCAAGTTCAACTGCACTCATATTCACATTCTTAGGCAAGCCGCAAACAATTACATCGATCAAACGATGTAGGCGCTGATGGTCATCCAATTGATCTCTTATTTTGGTGTTTTCATTTTTAAGCTCAGTTATTTCACTTTCGCACTGAAACAAACGGTCACGAAGAACAGACCCTGTCGATCAGGAGTTTGATGAGTCTAAGGCACTTAATTGTTTGTTCGAATACTAGTGCGAGTACTAAGTGAAGCAGAGCTACATGAAGATGAAGGGGAGGCTGACAGTGCCAGCAGCGGTGGAAGCAGTGGTCATCGTCATGCAGGCGGTAGTGGTAGACATGGTGGCAGTAGTCACAGCATTGTTGATGGTGGCAGTTGTAGCAGTGTCGGTAGGAGCGGATGAGATAGTGGTTGTGGTGGCTGTATTATAGTTGGTGGTGGTAACGTTAGTCATGATGCACAAAGAGAATATTAAAAGAGAGCAGGTTGAAGTTCAATTAATGACAATGAAGCGTGCAAGTAATGAAATTTAGTAGTTTCATCAATTGAATCATTTTTATCCACCAATGTGGAAAATGTCTCGCTTAGGCTAAACCGTTTTGTGTAATCACCCGCAAATTTAGGTAACGGAATCTTTGGGAGTTTGACCGTACTACCACCGACCGTTGTGTTAAACACCGTAGTATTTTTTGCAGATGCTTTGTTTTGATTACGAGTGCAATTGGAAATCGAGGTCGTTAGTAAAGGTTGCAAAACGAAATACATTTCCACATACGTTGCACGAACACTGGATGAACCTTCATTACCGTCGAGCTCTTCAGTTTACGATTGAATTGTTTGTAATATTTTTCAAGGCAACTAAGACGGATTTCGAGCCCATGAATAGTCGCGAAAGCGGCTTTATTCTCGACAAAATCTAATACGATCTTGTTGGCCAATGAGAGTCTGGCGCTTGACCTTTAATTTCTGTATCTTTGTCTCGGACATTTTACATTAACGAGTATTATTTCGATTAAATGTTCAACAGAAAAAAAAAAATACTTAAGATTCAATTAAACCTTTTAATAACCGCGCGAGTAACATATGCAACATCAGATTTTTTTTCAAGTTCAACAACATGACATCTCAGCAACTATTCCAACGCCAACGAATACGAATGTCAACAGAGTTCAACTAAACGATAACTGAGCAACTATCGAATATAAAAGAACTCAACCCATCGACGGACGTCGTCCAGCAATACGCTATTAATCCAACGTAACCGCAGCGACGCTGAAGACGGTGGGTTACTTAGATTAAGTTGATAATTATTTTATTCCATTTTTTTTCACATTGACTACTGTTAACTGAAAACTATCATAGATCAATAAAAGTGAAAACCATATAAAAAGCAGTAACAAAGTATAGTGAAGTGAAATTTAGCATTGTATGAAGAAACAATCTTAATAAAAAAAAAATGGAACAACCAACCATCGAACAGTGTATAATCACACTGACACAAATTTTAAACAACCAAAGTGTTACGCACAATTGGAAGACTGCAATAGAGCGACAAGTAAAATATATCCAGCCATTCACCGGAGAGCAAGGCACTTTCCCTTCATTTATAGCAACCATAGATCAGCTTTTAGAAGGATACGAAGGAAACTCTGCTCAACAAGTGTTTCATATTGTATACAATGAGAAAATATCGGGAGCTGCAAAAAATTACCTGGCTTCAGAACCACCAGCAACCTGGAACGAGTGTAAACAACAGCTAAAAATTTTATACAGACCAACGAAGGTCCCAACTTCAATTACAAGAGACATAAATAATATTTAGGTATTTACAGTTGATCAATTAATAAATAAAATTCAAAATATTGTAACTAGTATTACGGAATGCGCAGCATTCAATGAAAACGGTCTAGAAGTAGCAAATTGCATCAATAGTTCATTAGTTCTTAAAATTAAACAAGTAACAGCAGGAGCACTAGCAGCAGAGATATATAAAGAATATAGTTTACCAAAGATCAGGGCAATTATATTTAAATACATAGGGCAAAATGAATTTAATATACATACAGACAATACACATATCACACCATAAAAACCAATTCACAAACAGATCCTCCCCTAATTATTTTCGACAAAATAACACTAACCAAATCAGTTTGTACAACATCAGAAAAACACCGATATAAGACAGTTTAGAAATAATAGTGCATCTATACAAGCTAGGCAAAATTTTTTCAATCAACAAGCTCATAACAGACCCACCAATGTCAATATTAGAAATTCAGGACAATTTAAATCGGGACAACTAAGAGTTGAATATAGATCAGGGCAACAAAAAAATTAACCAATGGAAAAAGATAATTTAAGCCAAATCAATGAAACTAATCAAATAGAGAGCGAGTTTTTCATCAATTACCGTAGGATAAAAAAAAGATAATATTTATAAAATTAACACTCGGAAATATAAATTTTATAGCATAAGTAGATACGGGATGTACCATAAGCCTTTTAAACTCAAAATTTTACGAACAAATTAGTGAAACCCCAATTTAAATAAATACTATTCAAGGCACTGTAAGTAACACGTCACAAGTAAAAACAAAATGTATAAGTCAATTTGATCAACCTGGTAACGCAAGAATGAATGAAGAATGAAATGGACAAAAATAGCTTTGAACAAACCATACGATTTCCTAATCGAAATGGATTGGATAGGAAACAATGCAAAAACCATAGATCTTTAAAATGAGAGAATAATTTTATTGAATGATAAACATCTTCCTTTCATAACCATATCACCCCAAGAAGTAAATGTGTTAGAAGTAAGTGAAGTTTGCAATATTCAAACAAATCATCTCAACGAATTAGAAAGAGAATCGATAAAAAAAACTTTTAAACAGGTATAAGAAGTTGATTTTTAAAGAAGGAGATCCATTAACAAACACAAGTTCAGTAGTGCATGAAATAAAAACTACAACGGACCAACAAATACGAGTAAACTCTAAATTATAAAGGTACCCTCCAAAACACGGAGCGGAAGTGCGTAGGCAAATGGAAGAAATGGAAACACAAGGGATCATTCGAGTAACAGCCGTTACAGTTCCCCAATAATAGTTATTCCGAAGAAAACTGACAGTTCAGGAAAACAAAAATATAGAATAGTAGTAGACTATAGAAAACTGAATCAGTTCACTGTAGATGATAAATACCCGATTCCTAATATCGATAGCATATTAGATAAATTAGGGAAATCTCAGTACTTTAGTACATTAGACTTAGCCAAGGGTTACCACCAAATATTAGTAGATGAAAGAGATATTGAAAAAACAGCTTTTGTGACTCCAGCAGGTCTATATGAATACGTCAGGATGCCATTCGGTCTAAAGAGTGCACCTGCAACGTTTCAAAGACTAATGAATGATATATTACGTGACTTCATAAATAAAATATGCGTCGTCTATTTAGACGATATATTAATATTTTCCACAACCTTAGAAGAACATATTCATTCACTGGAAAAAATATTTAGAAAGTTACAAGATCACAATCTTAAGATACAAGCAGATAAGTGTAGCTTTATGAAACGAGGTACTGAATTTCTTGGTCATATTTTGACAAAAGAGGGAATTAAACCCAATCCCAACAAAATAAAAGAAATTGAAAATTTAAGCATACCAAAAACCGAAAAACAACTGAAAGGTTTCCTGTGAATGACAGGACATTACCGCAAATTCATTAGAGATTACTCTAAAATTGCGTATCCAATGATAAAATATTTAAAAAAAGATGAAAAAATTAATTCTAGAGGCCCTCAATATATTTCAGCCTTTGAAAATTTTAAAGATAATTTCACACCCAATATTAAAGTACCCTGAATATGACAAACCCTTTGTAGTCACAACGGATGCAAGCAATTACGCTATCGGAGCTGTACTGTCCCAAAACGGACATCCGATTTGCTTTGTATCCACAACTTTGAACAAACACGAACAAAAGTATAGTGTTTTGAACTTTAAGCCCGATGATGGACATTTGTCCGAAACGCGCGTCGCTTTAATTTATTAAAATAATGTTGTGAAATTTAATTAAATTATCAAAAATAACAAAATAAAATCAATAAAATTAAAAAAATTGCATTTTGTTTTGTATTTTATTGTCTATATCAACTTACATACACAACATGGAGACTTACTCAACACAAAAGTATAGTGTAACTAATAAGGATTTGATTGGAATTGTCTATTCAGTTAATTATTTTCGACCATATTTGTATGGAAACCATTTTAAAATTATAACTGACCATATTGACATTAAATATATTAATAGCAAGTACAAAGGTAAAGAATTTTCGCAGCGAAATCAAAAATGGCTCTTAAAACTTCAAGAGTATAACTTCGAAATCGAATATTTGAAAGGTAGAGAGAATAAAGTGGCGGATTTCCTTAGGCTAGAAAATAAACCAAAAATTAACGAAAATAATAACTCAGAATCTAATATGGAACTAACAGAAACAATCCACTCAGTCGAGGAACAACATCTTGATCACATAGGTATTAAAGAAGAAATTGTTAACAAATATAAAACCCAATTAATCTTAACATATAGTTTAATATCAAAAGAAATAGAAATCCTACACGGACGTAGAATTATATACCTTAATCCTATTGAGGGAGTAGAAAAAATAAAAGATGTATTAATTAGATTTATCAAGAAAGGAACAACAGGTATTTATTCCGATGTAGAAGATCATGATTACAATAAGGTTCAACAAATTATAATTCAATTATTTTCTATGAACGAAAATATAAAATTCATAAAATGCTCTAATAGGGTAGCCGAAATCAAAACCGAGGAGGAAGTCCATAAACATATTTCCTTATACCATACAAGAGAATCCATGCATAGTGGAATAAATGAAACATACTATACACTGAAAAATAAAATTTTTTTTCCTAAACTTCAAGAACAGATACAATTAGTAATTAATAATTGCAAAAAGTGTCGCGAAATTAAATATGATAGGAAACCCATCAAACCAAAATACCACTCAACAGAAACCCCAGAACATAAAAATCAAATACTTCATTTAGATATATTTCATATCGAAAAAAAGCATTCGTAACCATAATTGACAAACTCACAAAATTTGCAGAAGGATATGTAATAACCGATAGAAATTGGAGAAGCAAAAAAGCTATTCTCATAGAACACTTCTCAAAATTTGGCAAACCGAAGAAAATAATAACGGATAACGAGTTCAAATCCAAACATTTTATAGACTTTCTTAATAAAAGTGATGTCGAAATACATTTAACAAAGCCCAACAGCCACACAGGAAATTCAGATGTTGAAAGATTAAATTCAACAATTCTTGAAAAAATAACTAGCATTGAAGAAAGAGAGTTAACGGTAGAAATGAAATTACAGATTGTTTTAGATAATTATAACAACAGATATCATTCCACGATAAAAACTACACCAAGGATAGCTAAAGAAGAAATCGATGAATTAGTACTTAGTGAGAGAATCGAGCAAACTAAACTCAAGAAAATTAACAAACTTAATGAAAAAAGAGAAACTTAATATCAAAAGACCTTATAAATTTTCAGGCAAAAATTTTCATAATACAACATTGATAAATGAGCAAACAGGTTTTTTGAAAATAAAAATTAGAGATATAGAAATTACTAATCAAACAAACACTATTTTACACATAATAAATCCAGAAAAAATCGGCGCAGGGGCATAAGGCCCAGGGACATAAAGCCCAAATTTTTTTTTTGGGCGTTATGACCCATTTACGTGGGACATAAGACCGAAAATTAATTTGGGCCTTAAATCCGCCGAAAAAATCCTAAAAGCAATCACCTTGGTACAAAATGTAGAATATATATTCTAATAATGAACGATGGCAGCGGATTTAGAGTTCAGAAAAAACAAGATGACTATGACTAAGAACAAGTAAGTATTTTATTCAAGTGAAGAAGTAAAAGTGAAAGTGTCAAACTCACAGGAAGTGTGGTAAGAATCAAATTGGTATGTACTTACTTACTTAAGGTGGCGCAGACAGTCCATTGTGGACGACGGCCTCAACCAACAATCCTCGCCAGCTAGGCCGGTCCCTAGCCAGTGGCCTCCAGTTGCGCACACCAAGTTGGTTGAGGTCGTTTACCACTTGATCGCGCCACCTTAGATGGGGTCTTCCAGAACCGCGTCGGCCCTCCGGGTTGGAATTGAAGACTCGTCGGGCAGGAGCGTTTTCGTCCATACGCTCCACATGACCCAGCCATCTAAGCCGCTGAATTTTCAGCTTCTTAACCAAGTCAATGTCGCTGTATAGCCCGTACAGTTCGTCATTGAATCATCTCCTCCATACTCCATTGATACATACAGGCCCGTATATCACCCGAAAAATCTTTCTCTCAAAGCACCCCAGCCTGTATTCATCCGATTGTGTCAGTGTCCACGCTTCTGCCCCATACAGCAGGACTGGGATGATAAGGGTCTTGTATAGTGTCTCCTTGGTCCTTTGAGAGAGGGCTTTACTACTAAGATGCCTTCTTAGCCCGAAGAAACAGCGATTGGCAAGAGTAATTCTTCGACTGATCTCTTCACTGATGTTGTTCTGAGAGGTTATAGTGGAACCCAAATAGACAAAGTCCTTGACAACCTCAAAGTTATATCTGTCCATTGTGGCGTTTTGTCCGAGCCTACGGTGATGATCTACTTCAGCCGAGGACAGCATATACTTTGTTTTATCTTCATTTACAGCCAGACCCATTCGAGCCGCTTCCACTTCAATACTTGCGAATGCTCCACTGACAGCGCGCTTCGTTCTTCCAATAATGTCAATATCATCAGCATAGCCAAGTAATTGAACGGATCTAAAAAAAATCGTACCGCTGTTGTTGACATGCGAGTTTTGTACGATTGCCTCAAGAATGATGTTGAAGAGGTTACATGACAGCGCGTCACCCTGTCGTAAGCCTTTCTCGACATTAAATGAGTCGGTGGTGTTCTTACCAATCTTGACGGAGCAGCGAGAGTTCTCCATAGTCATCCTGCACAATCGAACGAGTTTGGCAGGGATGCCAAGAAGCGACATGGCTCTGTACAGCTCGATCCTGTTTACGCTGTCATAGGCGACTTTAAAATCGATAAAGAGGTGGTGGGTATCGATCTGGAATTCTTGGGTCTTTTCCAAAATCTGCCGAAGTGTGAAAATTTGGTCGAAGGTTGACTTACCGGGTCTGAAACCACACTGATAGGGGCCAATCAGTTCACGTGCGAAAGGGTTCAGACGTTCACACAGAATGGCCGACAAGGTTTTATAGGCGACATTTAGGAGACTTATACCTCTGTAGTTGGCGCAGCTTAGAGTATCTCCTTTCTTGTGGATAGGGCACACAATGCTGAGGTTCCATTCGTCAGGCATACTTTCATCCGACCAGATTGTACAGATGAGTTGGTGTATGCTCCTCACCAAGTCATCTGCCGCTGCTTTGAAGAGTTCAGCCGTAAGGCCATCAGCTCCAGGAGCCTTGTTGGACTTTAGTTTAGATATTGCTATCCGAACTTCTTCTTGGTCGGGAGGACGGAAATTTTGTTCATCATCATCCAAATCGAATGGATCATTCTGCCTGACAGCGATTAGTTGGTTGTCTTCGCCGTTTAACAGTCTGCAGAAGTGTTCTTTCCAAATTCTCAGCACCGACTGTGTATCTACAACGACATTCCCACCCTCGTCTCTAGATGCTTCCGCTCGGGCTTTGTAACCCTTGGACGAATGCTTTACTCTTTTGTAGAACTTTCGAACATTGCTTCTGCCGTAGCACCCCTCAATAGATTCAACCATTCGTTTTTCCAGTTCTCTTTTTTTTCTTCTGAAAAGCCGATGTTCCTCTTTCCTCTTTTGCTGGTACACCGCACGGGAAGCGCTCTTGGAAGCTCTAGTTCTAGGCTTCGTCTTTGGCCAAGTGTGCGAGCCTGCACTCATCATCAAACCAGGTGTTTCGTTGTGGTCGCCTAATGAAACCCAAAACATCCGTGGCAGCGGTTTTGATGGCCATTTTGCAATGTTGCCACTGGGCCTCGGGGTTTGGCGCAGGCGCCGGACTTGTCAAGAGATAAGAGGAGACATGATTGGCAAAGGTTGTGGCGGTCTCTTGCGATTGTAACTTAGCAACATCAAACTTTCTCACAGTGGATGTTCGGTTCTGCGGTCTGGTGGAGATCCGCATTCGCACTTTAGCTACAACAAGGTAGTGGTCCGAGTCTATGTTGGCCCCTCGGAAAGTGCGGACATCCATGACACTGGACGCATGTCTGCTATCAATCGCAATGTGATCAATTTGGTTGACGGTATTTTGATCAGGAGACCGCCAGGTCCCCTTGTGAATATTGAGGTGTGGGAAGTATGTGCTAGCTAAGATGACACTTCGCCCCGCAGCAAAGTCGATTAGCCTGTGTCCGTTACCGGAAGTGTTGTCGTGCAGGCTATGCTTTCCGACTGTTTAGCCAAAATTACCCTCCTTTCCGATTTTGGCGTTGAAGTCACCAAGAATAAACTTAGTGTCGTACTTCGGGCATTCATCATACGTCTTCTCGAGAAGATCGTAGAATTCTTCTTTGGTCGTGTCATCTTTTTCCTCCGTGGGGGCATGGACGCAGATCAGCGAGATGTTGCTGAATTTGGATTTGATGCGGATTGTGACAATGCGTTCGCTTATGCCACGAAACCCCAAGACTTCTTGCCTAAGCCTTCCTCTTATCCCAAATCCGCAACCAAATAGCCGCTGTTTCCTTGTCCTGTAGCACTTGCCGTAGTAGATGTCACAGTTTTTCATCCTCCTTGTGCCTTCACCATCCCATCGCACTTCTTGGATGGCTGTGATGTCGGCTTTGACACCATCTAGGGCTTCCACTAATTGTTCGGCTGCACGTGATCTGTTAAGGGTCCGGACATTCCACGTGCAGAACCGAAATTCGTTGTCCTTGTTTCGTTTGCTAGGGTCGTCATCAGTAGGGCCATCCATATCCGAGGCAGTTGGTTGTTTCGGAACAAGAGGTTTTTTACGTGGTAGGGAAGTTACCCCGACGCACAACCCCCAACCTGGGGGACCAGGCCCTATGCTGCTCTCCTTGGACAAAAGGAGCTGGAGAAATCCAGAGTCAGTAACCCACTACGGGGATGTGAGAGCTACCGTTGGTCCTATATGGGCTCATCCGCCACCTTCTCTACTTCACTACCCTGACTAATAGTAGTGAAAGCACCCTAAGACCTGAGCTCCGAATATGTCGAAGTAGCTCAATGGGGTGCCTACCATATTGTCTGTAAGCGTCGCCGTTGGTTCACTTAATTGGAAGCTCATCCGCCGCTCGCTTGCTTTCTGAGGGGTTCGTACAGAATAAACTGCTACCCAACAAGAGAAACAGAGGAGCTTTATGGCAGGGCAATTATAGTGTTGCTATTTTTCTGTGATCAACACTCGCGCTTATAAGTCAGCAAGTCAAGTCCGGGTGGACAAGACCAGTACCCGATGGCTACCACTTGGAGGTAAAATAAGCACAATTGATGCGTATGAGACAGTTGCAACGCTGGGCATCGCCATGTTGATACCAATCAGGGTCTACCCTATTCATACAGCACCCAGCAATTGGTAGGTATAAAGGTAAAATATACTTCGTTAATTAAAGTGTAGATGGCATAGTTAAATAATTGTAAGTGTTGCCATAGTATGATTATAATTCATTTTCTTTAACATACCTCCTCAACGCTTAACAATTATAAAAACATAATGTATAGTATAAATCTTAATCTAAATATTTTTTTTTTTTTAAATTCAAATTAATATTATTCCAAGATTTTTGAAATGTTCGTAATGTTTAGCCAAAGACAAACTTATAGTAAATGGATCAGCTTACATATTTTCCGTCGACAAGTATTTCAGATTCATTGTGCCATCAGCTATGGCGTCACGTATGTAGTGGTATCTTATGTGAAGCTGTTTTGTTCGCGAGCGTCTTCCTTTAAAGTTAGCTATGTATTGTGCACTTTGACTATCGGTGAATATGATAATCGGTTCATTAGCACAGTGTAGACTAAGTTAAACAAGTAGAAGTTTGAAGTACTTGGCTCGTTTCGCAGCTGTTGTTAAGGTTACATACTCTGCTTCTGCGCTGGACAACGTAACAATGGGCTTTTTGCGAGATTCCCAATCCATTGGTGCCCCAGCAAGTACAAAGACAATACCAGATTGAGACTTTCGATCACTTACGTCTTCAGCGTAGCTTGAGTCAGCATAGGCTATGATCGGCTTTTCAGATCTGTAATAAAAAAGTTTCGTATTTAGAGTACCTTTTAAATACCTAAGAACTGAGGTAGCTGATTTCCAATGTTGAACTCTTGGGTCTTGGTTAAACTGCGATAAAGTATTAACAGAACACGCTATATCTGGCCTACTGAATGTAGATAGATGAAGTAAACTCCCAATGAGCTCCTGATATGACTTTTGGTTTACAGGTTTACTTTCTCCTCCAATTTAAGGCTCTTTTTCGAGTTTTGTTTTGGGTGGCAACGGTAACGTTCGCGGCTTGCAGTTGGTAAGATTATATTTTGAAATTTAGCTCTTAATATAATTTGACTGACTGATCGATAAAGTTCCTTGCTTTCGATCTCTTGAAATCTATAGTCCTATAGTTAATGCGGGTTCACCCATGTCCCTAATTTCAAAATATTGTTTAAGGTGCAATTTGAAGTTTACAAAATCGGTTTGACTATTCGTTGCCACAATTAAGTAATCAACATATACAATAAGTAAAGTGTTAATACCAGTTTGGTTTTTGAAATAAATGCATTTATCGCAGCTTGAATTCTTATAACCGATTTCTTGAAGTTTGCTGTCAAGTTTCTTGTTCCATTGATGGCCAGATTGTTTAAGACCATAAATTGATTTTTGAAGCTTACAAACTTTCGATTTGTCGTTCACCAAACCTGCTGGCTGTTCCATGAAGATCTCCTCGTCCAAGTCTCCATACAAGAAAGCTGTTGCAACGTCGATGTGTTAAAGATCTAAATTATATTCCGTAGCAATAGCATAGAGCATTTGTATAGAGCTTATCTCAGCAACTTTAGCAAATGTATCGAAATAATCAATACCATACAGTTGGGAATAGCCTTTAGCTAATAGCCTATCTTTCCTTCTTTCGACAGTTCCATCTGGCTTTCGCTTAGTTTTGAATACCCATCGGCATCCAATGACGTTTTTATTCTTGGGACGATCTACAATTTTCCAGGTTTCATTCTTTAAAAAAAAAATCGATTTCAGTATTCATGGCCTCGTTCCATTAATCATTGTTTGAAGAAGCTTGAACGTCCTTCAAAGATTTAGGATCATCCTCTTCCGATAGGTCCGACAGATATGATGTCTCCTTATAGTTCTGAATAGGAACATTTCGTTTTGGCCTGAGACTTGATGAAGTGGGTTTATTTCCTTTCCGCTTTTTCGAATTCTGGTTTGATGTACCTTTGCCCAAATGATTTCCTTCAACATCGATGCATTCCACATCTTGGGCATCTAGAGCTTCCTCAAAATTTTCATTGTCTGAAGATTCGCCTAGGCTTTAATTTTTTATGGGCACCGTTGTCGTTTTTCCATCTTCATCCTCTGCAGCTCCACCGGTTCCCTCGTCATCTGCTCCTTCATTGTCAGCCTTATCTGGTCCTTTTTCATACTTTTCAACTTCACTCGATCGTGATTCCTCGTTTACACGCTCAAACTCAAAGAATTTTGGCTGCTTTTTGTTTTCACTATTTTCAATAAAAACAACATCCCGACTTTTAATTATGGATCCTGTACCCCTTTTCCACAACCTATACGCTTTCGCATTGTCACAGTATCCTATTAAAACAAATTCATCACTTTTGGCATCGAACTTGCTTTGGGTTCCAGATTTCTTTAATGCGAATGCACGTGAACCTATCTCTTTGAAGGACGAAACATCAGGAATCTTCGATGACCATAACTCTTCCGGGGTTCTGTTGTGATTTGCTGACGTTGGACAACGATTGCGAATGTGAGCTGAGGTGAAAAATAGTCCTGCCCACAAGAAGTCTGGTAAGTCAGCTTTGATTTTCGAACACCTAGCCATCTCGATGAGTGTGCGAATGGCACGTTCAGCAACACCATTTTACTGAGGTATATAGGGTGAACTAAATTCTTGTTTTATGCCATTGGATTCACACAATTGTCTAAAAGAACGACTGGAATATTCCGATCTATTATCAGATGGCTGGGTGCTGTATGAATAGGGTAGACCCTGATTGGTATCAACATGGCGATGCCCAGCGTTGCAACTGTCTCATACGCATCAATTGTGCTTATTTTACCTCCAAGTGGTAGGCATCGGATACTAGTCTTGTCCAACCGGACTTGACTTGCTGAACTTATAAATGCGAGTGTTGATCACAGAAAAATAGGAACACTATAATTGCCCTGCCATAAAGCTCCTCTGTTTCTCCTGTTGGGTAGCAGTTTATTCTGTACGAACCCCTCAGAAAGCAAGCGAGCGGCGGATGAGCTTCCAATTAAGGGAACCAACGGCGACGCTTACAGACAATATGGTAGGCACCCCATTGAGCTACTTCGACATATTCGGAGCTCAGGTCTTTGGGTCCTTTTACTACTATTAGTGAGGGTAGTGAAATAGAGAAGGTGGTGGATGAGCCCATATAGGACCAACGGTAGCTCTCACATCCCCGTAGTGGGTTACTGACTCTGGATTTCTCCAGCTCCTTTTGTCCGAGGAGAGCAGCATAGGGCCTGGTCCCCCAGGTTGGGGGTTGTGCGTCGAGGTAACTTCCCTACCACGTAAAAAAACTAATAGTTCCGAAACAACCAATTGCCTCGGATATGGATGACCCTACTGATGACGACCCCAGCAAACGAAACAAGGACAACGAATTTCGGTTCTGCACGTGGAATGTCCCGACCCTTAACAGACCACGTGCAGCCGAACTATTAGTGGAAGCCCTAGATGCTGTCAAAGCCGACATCACAGCCATCCAAGAAGTGCGATGGCATGGTGGAGGCACAAGGAGGATGAAAAACTGTGACATCTACTACGGCAGGTGCTACAGGACAAGAAAACAGCGGCTATTTGGATGCGGATTTGTGATAAGAGGAAGGCTTAGGCAAGAAGTCTTGGGGTTTCGTGGCATAAGCGAACGCATTGTCACAATCCGCATTAAATCCAAATTCAGCAACATCTCGCTGATCTGCGTCCACGCCCCCACGGAGGAAAAAAAATGATACGACCAAAGAAGAATTCTACGATCTTCTCGAGAAGACGTATGATGAATACCCGAAGTACGACACTAAGTTTATTCTTGGTGACTTCAACGCCAAAATCGGAAAGGATGGTAACTTTGGCTCGACAGTCGGAAAGCATAGCCTGCACGACAACACTTCCGGTAACGGACACAGGCTAATCGACTTTGCTGCGGGGCGAAGTGTCATCTTAGCAAGCACATACTTCCCACACCTCAATATACACAAGGGGACCTGGCGGTCTCCTGATCAAAATACCGTCAACCAAATTGATCACATTGCGATTGATAGCAGACATGCGTCCAGTGCCATGGATGTCCGCACTTTCCGAGGGGCCAACAGAGACTCGGACCACTACCTTGTTGTAGCTAAAGTGCGAATGCGGATCTCCACCAGAGCGCAGAATCGAACATCCACTATGAGAAAGTTTGATGTTGCGAAGTTACAATCGCAAGAGACCGCCACAACCTTTGCCAATCATGTCTCCTCTTATCTCTTGACAAGCCCGGCGCTTGCGCCAAACCCAGAGGCCCAGTGGCAACATTGCAAAATGGCCATCAAAACCGCTGCCACGGATGTTTTGGGTTTCATTAGGCGCCCACAACGAAATACCTGGTTCGATGATGAGTGCAGGCTCGCACACTTGGCCAAAGACGAAGCTTAGAACTAGAGCTTCCAAGAGCGCTTCCCGTGCGGTATACCAGCAAAAGAGGAAAGAGGAACATCGGCTTTTCAGAAGAAAAAAAAGAGAACTGGAAAAACGAATGGTTGAATCTATTGAGGGGTGCTACGGCAGAAGCAATGTTCAAAAGTTCTACCAAAGGGTAAAGCATTCGTCCAAGGGTTACAAAGCCCGAGCGGAAGCATGTAGAGACGAGGGTGGGAATGTCGTTGAAGATACACAGTAGGTGCTGAGAATTTGGAAAGAACACTTCTGCAGACTGTTAAACGGCGAAGACAACCAACTAATTGCTGTCAGGTAGAATGATCAATTCGATTTGGAAGATGATGAACGAAATGTCCGTCCTCCCGACCAAGAAGAAGTTTGGATAGCAATATCTAAACTAAAGTCCAACAAGGCTGCTGGAGCTGATAGCCTTACGGCTGAACTCTTCAAAGCAGCGGGATATGACTTGGTGAGGAGCATACACTAACTCATCTGTACAATCTGGTCGGATGAAAGTATGCCTGACGAATGGAACCTCAGCATTGTGTGCCCTATCCACAAGAAAGGAGATTCTCTAAGCTGCGCCAACTACAGAGGTATAAGTCTCCTAAATGTCGCCTATAAAATCTTGTCGGCCATTCTGTGTGAACGTCTGAACCCTTTCGCACGTGAACTGATTGGCCCCTATCAGTGTGGTTTCAGGCCCGGTAAGTCAACCGTCGACCAAATTTTCACTCTTCGGCAGATTTTGGAAAAGACCCAAGAATTCCAGATCGATACTCACCACCTCTTTGTCGATTTTAAAGTCGCCTATGACAGCGTAAACAGGAACGAGCTATACAGAGCCATGTCCCTTCTTGGCATCCCTGCCAAACTCGTTCGATTGTGCAGGATGACTATGGAGAATTCGCGCCGCTCCGTCAAGGTTGGTAAGAACACCACCGACTCATTTAATGTCGAGAAAGGCTTACGACAGGGTGACGCGCTGTCATGTAGCCTCTTCAACATCATTCTTGAGGCAATCGTACGCAACTCGCATGTCAACACCAGCGGCACGATTTTTTTAAGATCCGTTCAATAACTTGGCTATGCTGATGATATTGACATTATTGGGAGAACGAAGCGCGCTGTCAGTGGAGCATTCGCAAGTATTGAAGTGGAAGCCGCTCGAATGGGTCTGGCTGTAAATGAAGATAAAAAAAGTATATGCTGTCCTCGGGTGAAGCAGATCATCACCGTAGGCTCGGACAAAACGTCACAATGGACAGATATAACTTTGAGGTTGTCAAGGACTTTGTCTATTTGGGTTCCACTATAACCTCTCAGAACAACATCAGTGAAGAGATCAGTCGAAGAATCACTCTTGCCAATCGCTGTTTCTGCGGGCTAAGAAGGCATCTTAGTAGTAAAGCCCTCTCTCAAATGACCAAGGAGACACTATACAAGACCCTTATCATCACAGTTCTGCTGTATGGGGCAGAAGCGTGGACACTGATACAATCGAATGAATACAGGCTGGGGTGCTTTGAGAGAAGGATTCTTCGGGTGATATTCGGGCCTGTATGTATCAATGGAGTATGGAGGAGAAGATTCAATGACGAACTGTACGGGCTATACAGTGACATTGACTTGGTTAAGAAGCTGAAAATTCAGCGGCTTAGATGGCTGGGTCATGTGGAGCGTATGGACGAAAACGCTCCTGCTAACGAGTCTTCAATTATAACCCGGAAGGCCGACGCAGTTCTGGAAGACCCCATCTAAGGAGGCGCGATCAAGTGGTAAACGACCTCAACCAACTTGGTGTGCGCAACTGGAGGCCACTGGCTAGGGACCGGCCTAGCTGGCGAGGATTTTTGGTTGAGGCCGTGGTCCACAATGGACTGTCTGCGCCACCGTAAGTAAGTATTATCAGATCTTATTCTCTTTATTTTTTTATTTAATTGATTTTCGACAAGATTTTTAAATAAAATGAATTTTTCTTAGTGATGTGCCAAACCGAAAAAATCTCAAACCGATTTAAACCGAGTTATATTTTGATCAAACCGAGTTACAAACCGAGTTAGCTAACTCGGTTTTTAAACAAATTTTGTTGATTTTTTTCCGTCGTTCCTTTGATTCGGAAAATAAAAACAAAGCAAATTTTTCAATTAAAATAAAAAAAAATTATTCAAATTGAATTTATGAAACCAAAAACAATATACTAAAAAAAGCAACATAATATTAAAACTATTAAAAATAAAATAAATATTAAAAATCAAACTAAAAACAGTAGAACACATCAATAAAATAAGTACGTTTATTCACAGTTAACTCACACAAAAACCGAAGAAAAATCCAATACGAATTCAGATATTCAATTAGAAAGCAACTCGGTTTGACGCAATTCGCAGTGCAACTCGGTTTGATTTGACTCGGGTTACTTTAACGAAATTTCATTTCTAACACGAATAGGTAAACAAAACATTCAAACCGAGTTATGTCGGCTACCGTCTCCTTCTACCTATTGAAAAAAACTAAAACCAAATCGGTTTGACGCAATACGCAATGCAACTCGGTTTGACTCGACTCGGTTTGTAACGAATAGGTAAGTTAAATAATCAAACCGAGTTACATACATAATGTGAACGAACGATGGGAGAAACCGAGCCACGACCGGTAAGGTTACTATGTGCCAAACCGAACAATTCGCAAACCGAGTTAACCCGAGTTGGATTTTGTTTGGTACAAACGGCAACTAAAAGAGGGTATTTTTGATTATGTTCAAGTCGGTTTGCATTATTTGTTGGTTATCGGTTCGTTTCTTTGGTTGGTGCACCAACTCGGTTTGGACAAATGCAAACCGAGTTAACTCGGTTCGACTCGGTTTATTAAACCGAGTTGACACATCACTAATTTTTCTATCATTTCGGACTTCTTTCGAATTACATAAACGAATATTTTTCTAGAAAAATCATCTATGAAAGTTACGAAATATAATGACTTACTCAGTGATTCTGTTTTCATAGGTCCACATATGTCTGAGTGTATGAGCTCCAAATAATATGATGCCGATTTTTCATGTTTTATATCAAACGGCAGACGTGTTTGTTTACCTCTGATGCATGCGTCACAGTCCAGTTCATAGTTCTTAAGTTCTGGAAGTCGTCGTACAATTTTCTCGCAGATGTTTCAGGGATGCTGCATTTAAATGTCCCATCCTGTTGTGCCAGGTTTTGAAATCTCCTGCTGCCTTTACATCGTCATTCCCAGTACTCGTGTTAAAACAGGCTTCTTCTTTGGGTGGATAGACAAAATAAAGTCCCTCAGATTTTTTCGCACTTAAGAGTTTTCGCCCACTTTTGCTAATAATACTTGCGTAATCGGCATCAAAAAACACCTTCACACCATTTATAGTGGCTTTGTTGATTGAAATTAAGTTTTCTTTAAGATCTGGAACAAAAAGTGTATTAAAAAGCGAGCAAAAAAGAGGCTTTTTATTAACAATCTTCGCGGTGGCACATGTGGGATGTTGCTCCACTATCCAAGCACCAACGAGGACTCTTGTTGTTTTTTAAATTATCTGTGACCTCGAGTGCTCTCGTGGGAGAGAGCTCCAGAGACTCCTGCATCATAAAACCAGTTTCGCAATGCGAATCATCAACTTTTTTGCCTTTTCTCCAATTGATCTGCAATTACTTGCCTTATGCCCTCTGCGTCCGCAACGGCGACAATTGTAATTGCAATACCTTGAGCCAACTGAATTTTGTTTTTGTTGCGGCGGTTGACTAAACTTTTTGGCTTTGTTGGAATATGTTGCAAAATTATTAAATGTACCTCTAACTTTCATGGCATTATCGTTTGATATCTTCGGCTTTGTATCGCCAACTTCCATCAACCTAATACGGACAATTTCTAATGTAGGGAATTCTTTTTGAGCTGCAAATGCTGCTTGCACATCTTTATAACTTTCGTCGAAACTGTCTAAAAGTATGACCACAAGGAGGTCATCATCGAGCTTTGCGTCTAGCTCCGTCAAACGACTGATTATAGCACAGAATTCTCGCAGATATTCGTCCATACGAATATATAATAATTTTTTGAACTCTTCGGCCTTTTGTCGTACACTTTTTCTATCATAACTGGAGGCCAGAAAATCCCAGATTTCTTTTGATGTTTTAAAGTTTTTTACAAGAGCTACCGCGTGTGATTCCATGGCGAGTAAAAGTTCACTTCGAGCATCCAAATCTTTGTCGTCGTTTTCCTGATCATCCTTTTTGGGTTCGGTACGTTTTTCCGAAAATCGTTTGACCGAATAACGTTTGACCGAAAAACGTTTCATCGAAACTACGTTTTGCCGAAAAATGTTTTCCCGAATCACGTTTGACCAAATAACGTTTGACCGAATTTCGTACTATCTTCTTAATACAAAATGATACTATTCATTTCCATATGAATCATGATGAGAATCACCAAGAACGAAATTTCGTACTAAATTTCAATTTTTGCATTACTATTATTTTTTAGTATAAATACCAATACAAGAGGTAAGTATTTAAGGAAGTGTGTTGAGCGATTTTTTTTTAGTATAACTTATACGTTGTACTAAGTCGGTTCTTCTCAGGAGCAAAAAAAAAAAAAGGTTCTTCTCAGGACTCGAATTATTTTTTGAAGAGATATTTTTTCAATTTCAATGCATTATTTCATAATTATGTAAACAAAATTAAATCGATCTTATATTTATGATATTGCGCTAGTAGTCCGGTCAAAATAGACATTTCGGTTTGCAAAAAACCGTTTATTTGACCTTTTGACCTTGAATAACTTCTAACGCACCAGTCGGATCGATGGGGATGTTGCTTAGTTTATTTGAAATGGTGTTCCCAACGTCTGTACCAATTTTCAGCTTTATGCGAATTTTTGCAAACCTAGCACTATTTTTTTGTCTATTTTGACCGGACTATAGCATAAGTTAGTGAAATGTAAGAAATTCGCGCGAATTTCTTGCTTTTACCTACTCTATGCTCAAAAACTAAAGATTGCTTTGAATAATTTGATATCTCGCACATTTCTTTCTATATTTCAAACAGTTTTCGTAATCAATTGGGTGGGTGGCTCGCTTCGCGGGATCTTTTGATTTTCTCCTCCTTTTTCGGGGGCACACCGCGCTCACGCAGCTTCGCTGCTCCACTAAGGGTATGTATATTTGTCAGGCAGGCGCCTATTGCAAACAGTTTTCGTCATCAAGAGTACCTGGGAGCCCTGGAGAATTTAAATCAATCAAAAGAAGAAAAAATAATTTTTTTGTTTCAATATTTTTTTGTATTTTAGTCTTCGCGCTCATGTTTTCGTCAACAACTTTTGAAACATGTGAGCTTTTGTAATATTTCATACATATTATTAAAGGTTATAAATGTACCTTTCCAATGATATATAATGCTTAACTATTTTTACGCATATTATGCTTAATATATGGGTTTTAAAATGATTACAAATTATTGAAATTCTCATTTTTTAATCATTTTGTTTTTTGGCTGTAACTTCGTTATTAGACGTCCTAGAGGGTCGATTTTTACTCAGTTTTTTGTCAATAACTTCTGAAATATAGAACCTATTATGATAATTTGGTACAAAAGTTGTTGTATGTTAATTCTTTACCGAGGTATAGCTCTTTGAAAAACAGGTAATTTTTCAGAATTTGCTAAAAAAATTCCAAAAAATTCTGCTTATTTCTTCTAATAGACAAAAACTAGCGCGAGGTTTTTGTATGACGAGATTTTCTTACTACGATTTGTGCTGTTTAATAGTTTCTAAGAAATGTCGTTTGAAAATCTCGTCATACAAAAACCTCGCACTAGTTTTCGTCTATTAGGAGAAATAATCTGAATTTTTTGGAATTTTTTTAGCAAATTCTGAAAAATTACCTGTTTTTCAAAGAGCTATTATCTCGGTAAACAATTAACATACAACAACTTTGGTATCAACAAAATTGTAGGAAATTTAATGTACTACTAGAAAATGGAAATGCTTTTGCTATAGAACGTAAGAAAAAAATGTTCCTGAGGAAAAACCGTTGCAAGGTAAAAAATTTTGCAGTTACCCCTTCAACCTCCCCCTTCTCTTTTTCCATACTGCCCTCGAGGTCCAAAACTTCGTAAAATATTTATTAGCTATCCTTCAACAATATCTGATAGTTTCATTAGCTTCCATCCTTTTTCCACCTTTCACCCACTTTTTCCAACCTGTCGACTGGACTAAATGTATGCATGTGGCATATACATATGTGCATATCATATAGAACGTGACTCCTTCAAGCTTTAAAATCACGATATCTCCGAAATGGTTATTCTAACAAAAAAATCATATTTCCAAGTTTTGTAGATAATTTCATGGTCTACAACATTGTCTCATGTATTTGTATGATAAAACCTACCGTTTACAAGAAAAATTGTAAAAACCGTTTATTTGACCTTTTGACCTTGAATAACTTCTAACGCACCAATTGGATCGATGGGGATGTTGCTTAGTTTATTTGAAATGGTGTTCCCAACGTCTGTACTAATTTTCAGCTTTATGCGAATTTTTCGCAAACCTAGCACTATTTTTTTGTCTATTTTGATCGGACTATAGCATAAGTTAGTGAAATGTAAGAAATTCGCGCGAATTTCTTGCTTTTACCTACTCTATGCTCAAAAACTAGGTTAGGTTAAGTGGGGTGATGGTACGGCAAGCCGAACCTTCTCACTCGGATCTCGATTGGATCCATTGTGCTCCCCGGTTGGGTATGGCGATAAGGAATAGGGGTTAAGGATTGATAGGCAGTGGGTGGGTTAAGTGGTTGAGGCCTCCCTGAACCATCCTGAGTTCTGGATGAATCTCAGGATGTTTCTTGGTGGCGTGTGGAAGTGAAAGGAGTCCTCTTCTGCCTCTTCGTCCTGACATCCCCTACATAAGTCAGATGTGCTGATGCCCAATCTGCTCATGTGGGTTCCCATCGTGTTGTGACCCGTCAGGATACCAACCAGGAGTGATAATTGAGGCCTGCTTAGCACGAGTAGGGATTCAGTTTTCTTCTTTGAAATTTCCGGCCATAGATTTCTCGATACCCGACAAGTGTCGATGGATGACCACCTGACATTAGCGGTTTTAAGGAAACTATGGCTAATTCTCGTTTTTTCTCTTTCAAGTGGCATGTTAATTGAGGTTACCATTTGGCTTGGTTCGAGAGATGAACCCGTTTTGGCCAGTTGGTCAGCCATTTCATTTCCGTGTATGTCACGATGTCCCGGGACCCATCGAAGGGTTACTGGATTCGTTGCGTTGAGTAGTCTCAACTCATTACGACAACTATCGACCAGTTTGGATTTTGTAACTATAGAGGATATGGCTTTCATGGCCGCCTGGCTGTCGATGAAAATATCAATATTCTTGTTTTCCAGTTCGCACGTTAATAGGTGTTTTGCAGCTTCAAGGACTGCAAGCACTTCCGCTTGGAAGACACTACAGAAGTCTGGAAGCCTGAGTGACTTGTTTATGGGTGGGTTATCTGAAAAGATGCCTGACCCTACCCCATCTTCCGTTTTGGAACCGTCTGTGAAGACAGAAACGTGATTTTCATTTATGACCCTGTTTTCCATCCAGCATTCTCTTGTAGGGAAGTCTGTTTGGGCTGCTGGGTTAAAATCTATGTGCGGAGTAATATAGTCTGTTTGAATGTTAATGTCTGTGAAATTCATTATTAACCTGTGACGTGAATGGCCCTTTTTCCAACTAGAGCATTGATTGAGACGCAATGCGCTTTTGGCCGCCATTTCTTTCGTAAATAGATCGAGTGGGGCTAGTAGAAGGAACGTTTCTAGGGCTGCGGTTGGTGTAGTTCTCATTGCACTCGTTGTGCCAATGCACGCAAGTCTTTGGATTTTTGTCACGGTTTTGAGATTTGTCGCCTTTTCAAGGGCTGGCCACCAGACCAGACATGCATATGTCAGGATAGGCCTCACTATGGCCGTGTACATCCAGTGAATAGTTTTGGGGCTGGGTCCCCATTTCCTGCCAAAGATTCTATTGCAATTGTAGAATGCTACTGATGCTTTTTTCCCTCTTTCTTTTATGTTTTCATTCCAGTTTAGTTTACGGTCCAACACCACTCCAAGATATTTTGCCACATTTGAAACTTGAAGTGGTGTCCCGTTTATAGTGATCGGGTCTACCATTGGAATGTTGTTTTTCCTTGTAAACAAAACTAGTTCCGTCTTTGTTGGGTTGACGTTAAGTCCGCAGCTACTGGCCCAATTGCTGAGTTTGTTTAGGGCTATTTGAAGGAGATCACACAGTGTGGGAATATGTTTTCCTGAGGACATTATTACTATGTCGTCGGCATATGCCACGACCTTAACGCCACTAAGACTTAGTTTACCTAAGATTTGGTTGACAACCAGAAGCCAAAGCAACGGAGAAAGAACCCCTCCCTGTGGAGTACCTCTACAGGTCTTGACTTTTAGCTTGCTGGCACCTAACTCTGCATTTACAAGTCTTGTTTGAAGCATAGAGTCAATCCAATTCGACAGTTCAAGATCAACATTGACAGAGTCTAGGGCTTGTCGTATCGCGTGATTATCTACATTATTGAAGGCCCCTTCTATATCAAGAAATGCTGCTAGGGTGAATTCTTTGAATTGGATTGAGTTCTCAATCGTGCCTACAACTTCGTGAAGTGCCGTCTCAACAGATTTGCCCTTAACATAAGCGTGTTGGGCCTGTGAGATTATGTTATCATTTAGTTTTAGGCGGATATGCGTATCTATAAGTCTTTCTAAGGTTTTAAGGAGAAAGGAAGAAAGGCTTATAGGCCTGAAGTCTTTTGGTTCAGTGTGAGTGGGCTTGCCAGCTTTCGGAATGAAGATGACATTGACTTCTCTCCATCCAGTTGGAATATAGGTTATGTTTAAACATCCCCTGAATATATCCACCAGAATCGGAACGATTATGTCTTTTGAGCATTGGAGCATAATTGGAATTATTCCATCAGGCCCTGCAGACTTGTATGCTGAAAAGGAGTCGATGGCCCACGCCACCTTTCTACTGTCTACGATTTGATTGCCAATATTGGAGGCAGGATTTATGTTGGGGTCTCTTTCCATAGGAGATGTTATGTTAACACAACCTGGGAAATGAGTGTTCATAAGAGCTTCTAGAGTTTCAGAGCAGGTGTCAGTCCAGGTATCATCCGGTCTTTTTAAGAAACCTGGAGGAGTGTGGACCTTTGACATGACTTTCCTGAGCCTGGCAGCATCATTTGTGGACTCGATGTCTGTACAAAATTTTCGCCAGGCTGCTCTTTTCGCATAGGTGGTTCTGTTTTTGTACTCATTTTTGCTGGTTTTGTAAAGATTCCAGTCATCAGCGTTGTTACTATATTTTGCTCTGTTGAACAGCCTCCTTGAGTTCTTTCTAAGGATAGACAGCTCTTTTGACCACCATACGGGGTTGAGCTTGCCTTTTCCTTTGATAATGGGGCACGAGTTTTCGTACGCAAGACGAATAGCTAGCGTTAGTTCATTGACATTTGTTTCGATGTCTGAGCAGTTGAGTATTGGTTGCTTACTGTAGCGGCCCAGAGATAAGGCCAGTTTATTGTTATAGGCTTCCCAGTTTGTTTTCCTGGGATTTCTATAGGGCTTTGGGTCTTCTAATTTGTGCTTTATTTGGAACGTAATCATTCTGTGGTCAGAGAATGTTACGTTACTTGATACCTTCCAATTACTGATAATAAGAGTATTAGAGTTTGTCGAAAGTGTAACATCAAGCACTTCCCTCCTAGTTCTAGTTATGAATGTCGGTTCACTACCTCTATTCAAAATCAATATATTGTTCTTAATAATTAATTCAAAAAGTGACTCACCTCTTGCATTTGTGTCGGTGCTTCCCCACTGAAGGTGGTGAGCGTTAGCGTCAGCACCTATCAGTAGGTCCCATCCGTTCCTACCTGTTACCGCGACAAGTTCTTCAACAGCTGCTGATGGCGGGGTGGGTGTTTCGTCGCCTGGCAAATAGATGGAGGTTAGGATCAGGGGCGGGGCCCCGTCTCTTTCACACTTCACTGTTGTCATGTCTGTGCTACAATGGGAGGATAGGAGAAATAGATTTATATTCTTTTTCGCCATTATACATGTGCGATAGTTACCTTCTGTAGGCCCTTTATTAAAATAAAGAATGTAATCTTTGGATTTTAGTCCGCAGATGAGGCCGCTGTTGATCCATGGCTCTTGTATAAGGGCTATATCGGTCTTATTCTTCGACAAAAAAGAGGTTAAGGTGGCAGAGGCCAACTTACTATGCTGCAGATTTAGTTGCAGCACTTTCATCATTATTTTTGTTTTTTTCATTTTTGTTTAAGTTGGCAGCTGTTAGCGGCCTCACTTTAACCTCGTTTATGCCAATACAGAGCTTGAACCCTTTCGATGGAAGCAAAGCCATTGTTTCATGGTTAAGCATGATGATAGCTTCTTATCCTGTTTTCGTAGGCTCTTCCATCTCCATGACTTGCCAATCGGAACTCGGAAAGTCGGGGTTGAGTCTTCTTAGGAAGAGCTCTAGCCTTTCTTTCGTCATGCGAGGGCCCGGAATGTTGATTCGGACTTTGGGTCTGGTAGGGAGGTCATTCTTAAAAGCAACTTTTAGTGTTGCCCCTTCAATTAATGCGCTCATGTCAGCTATTTTGTCCTTGAGCCAGTTAAGGGTAAATTCATCACGACAAGTGAGAATTTTACAACCCTTTACTGTCGACAAGGGCCCGAATCTCGGCAGCGTGCCAGTTGAGTTAAGCAGCTCGTCGTTTACACATTCGAGTAGTTTTTCCTCAACCTTGGCCCAGTTTTCTTCGCTCAGCAGTTTTTCGGAGCTCCCCTCATTGATAACGGCTACCTGAAGCCTTTCTTTTATCAATTCCGCCGGTGTGCCTGTTTTGTTTGTCGTCTTCGGCTTTTTATTTGCGGACATCGGAGGGGTTGTCGAATCATTGTGTCTCGTCCTCTTTCTATGACTGCTGTCGTCAGTTTTTACGACCCTCAAGTGTGTTAGACCATCCAATGGAGGTTTCACTTTTGGATTGCTGACTTGAGCAGCCTTGGAAGAGGAAGCACCTAGTTCTATTTGATTCTTTGTGTTTTGCTTTTTATCGACTTCTGCGTTTGGCTTATTGTTGGTCTCCATTTTCGCGACAAATTTGCGAGCCCAGCTCAAGCGTTTCCAGTCTCGGAGATTAAGCCTTTTTGTGTCCATATGACCATATCTTCTGATGGTTCTCAGGGCGTTTTGCAACTTCTTGTCAAAGCTAAGGTTCCCTTCCTTATTCTGTTCTTTCGGATTCACCGTTTTTCCCGTAGTCGGTTTTGGCCCATGCGAGCATCGGTTTCCGGAATTGGCAGCATCCACACAGACTTTGGAAGGTTTGTTAGACTTTGACCCTTTGCAGGGAGTTGAGGTTGATTTGGCTCCCGGGTCCACCGGGTTTTTGGCCAGTATGTTGCCTTTGTTAGCAGCTGCAGGGTTTTCGGCCACTGTGACATCCGCTTCGGAGCCGTCGGAGCTGGCGAAAGATTGATACTCGTCATCTGCAAGGATTCGATTTTCCTCACCAGACGATATCTCACTTTCGTCAGCTCCCACGGTCCCGACCTCAGAGTCAGTGAGATCCATGAAAACCTCACTGAGGTGGAGGCTTTCATCAATCAGAAGGGCACCACTGCTACAAGCAGGAATATGTTCATCTGCTGTTTCGTTTTCGTTTTTAGTTTTGTTTTTTGTATTCGTATTTGTAGTTGAATTTGAATGAGTCACTGGCGACTTCTCTTCTATCGAAGCAAAGCCATCGCCGGCAGCCGTGACCTCTACCGACTTTTGAGTGTATATCCCCACTCGATTTTCATCTTCTTTATTGACTTTTTCCATATTTTCATAATTTGACATCTCTGTCTTATTTTTGAGGTTGCTTGGTTGTTCTGTCACTGCATCTGGATTGATGAAGTGTCAGAACGTAAGCCCCCCCACCACGGCAAGGTGAACCTCGTGGGAGGGGCTCAAAAAAAAAAAACTAAAGATTGCTTTTAATAATTTGATATCTCGCACATTTCTTTCTATATTTCAAACAGTTTTCGTAATCAATTGGGTGGGTGGCTCGCTTCGCGGGATCTTTTGATTTTCTCCTCCTTTTTCGGGGGCACACCGCGCTCACGCAGCTTCGCTGCTCCACTAAGATTATGTTTATTTGTCAGGCAGACGCCTGTGTCAATAACATTTGTAATTAATTTGACCTGGGTGGCCCGCTTCGTGGGATCTTTTGATTTTCTCCTCCTTTTTCGGGGGCACACCGCGCTCACGCAGCTTCGCTGCTCCGCTAAGGGTATGTTTATTTGTCAGACAGGCGCCTGTGCCAATAACATTTGTAATTAATTTGACCTGGGTGGCCCGCTTCGTGGGATCTTTTGATTTTCTCCTCCTTTTTCGGGGGCACACCGCGCTCACGCAGCTTCGCTGCTCCACTAAGGGTATGTATATTTGTCAGGCAGGCGCCTATTGCAAACAGTTTTCGTCATCAAGAGTACCTGGGAGCCCTGGAGAATTTAAATCAATCAAAAGAAGAAAAAATAATTTTTTTGTTTCAATATTTTTTTGTATTTTAGTCTTCTCGCTCATGTTTTCGTCAAGAACTTTTGAAACATGTGAGATTTTGTAATATTTCATACATATTATTAAAGGTTATAAATGTACCTTTCCAATGATATATAATGCTTAACTATTTTTACGCATATTATGCTTAATATATGGGTTTTAAAATGATTACAAATTATTGAAATTCTCATTTTTTAATCATTTTGTTTTTTGGCTGTAACTTCGTTAATAGACGTCCTAGAGGGTCGATTTTTACTCAGTTTTTTGTCAATAACTTCTGAAATATAGAACCTATTATGATAATTTGGTACAAAAGTTGTTGTATGTTAATTCTTTACCGAGGTATAGCTCTTTGAAAAACAGGTAATTTTTCAGAATTTGCTAAAAAAAATTCCAAAAAATTCTGCTTATTTCTTCTAATAGACAAAAACTAGCGCGAGGTTTTTGTATGACGAGATTTTCTTACTACGATTTGTGCTGTTTAATAGTTTCTAAGAAATGTCGTTTGAAAATCTCGTCATACAAAAACCTCGCACTAGTTTTCGTCTATTAGGAGAAATAATCTGAATTTTTTGGAATTTTTTTAGCAAATTCTGAAAAATTACCTGTTTTTCAAAGAGCTATTATCTCGGTAAACAATTAACATACAACAACTTTGGTATCAACAAAATTGTAGGAAATTTAATGTACTACTAGAAAATGGAAATGCTTTTGCTATAGAACGTAAGAAAAAAATGTTCCTGAGGAAAAACCGTTGCAAGGTCAAAAATTTTGCAGTTACCCCTTCAACCTCCCCCTTCTCTTTTTCCATACTGCCCTCGAGGTCCAAAACTTCGTAAAATATTTACTAGCTATCCTTCAACAATATCTGATAGTTTCATTAGCTTCCATCCTTTTTCCACCTTTCATCCACTTTTTCCAACCTGTCGACTGGACTAAATGTATGCATGTGGCATATACATATGTGCATATCATATAGAACGTGACTCCTTCAAGCTTTAAAATCACGATATCTCCGAAATGGTTATTCTAACAAAAAAATCATATTCACAAGTTTTGTAGATAATTTCATGGTCTACAACATTGTCTCATGTATTTGTATGATAAAACCTACCGTTTACAAGAAAAATTGTAAAAACCGTTTATTTGACCTTTTGACCTTGAATAACTTCTAACGCACCAGTCGGATCGATGGGGATGTTGCTTAGTTTATTTGAAATGGTGTTCCCAACGTCTGTACTAATTTTCAGCTTTATGCGAATTTTTCGCAAACCTAGCACTATTTTTTTGTCTATTTTGATCGGACTATAGCATAAGTTAGTGAAATGTAAGAAATTCGCGCGAATTTCTTGCTTTTACCTACTCTATGCTCAAAAACTAAAGATTGCTTTTAATAATTTGATATCTCGCACATTTCTTTCTATATTTCAAACAGTTTTCGTAATCAATTGGGTGGGTGGCTCGCTTCGCGGGATCTTTTGATTTTCTCTTCCTTTTTCGGGGGCACACCGCGCTCACGCAGCTTCGCTGCTCCACTAAGGGTATGTTTATTTGTCAGGCAGACGCCTGTGTCAATAACATTTGTAATTAATTTGACCTGGGTGGCCCGCTTCGTGGGATATTTTGATTTTCTCCTCCTTTTTCGGGGGCACACCGCGCTCACGCAGCTTCGCTGCTCCGCTAAGGGTATGTTTATTTGTCAGACAGGCGCCTGTGCCAATAACATTTGTAATTAATTTGACCTGGGTGGCCCGCTTCGTGGGATCTTTTGATTTTCTCCTCCTTTTTCGGGGGCACACCGCGCTCACGCAGCTTCGCTGCTCCACTAAGGGTATGTATATTTGTCAGGCAGGCGCCTATTGCAAACAGTTTTCGTCATCAAGAGTACCTGGGAGCCGTGAAGAATTTAAATCAATCAAAAGAAGAAAAAATAATTTTTTTGTGTTTCAACATTTTTTTGTATTTTAGTCTTCTCGCTCATGTTTTCGTCAAGAACTTTTGAAACATGTGAGATTTTGTAATATTTCATACATATTATTAAAGGTAATGAATGTACCTTTCCAATGATATATAATGCTTAACTATTTTTACGCATATTATGCTTAATATATGGGTTTTAAAACGATTAAAAATTATTGAAATTCTCATTTTTTAATCATTTTGTTTTTTTGCTGTAACTTCGTTAATAGACGTCCTAGAGGGTCGATTTTTACTCAGTTTTTTGTCAATAACTTCTGAAATATAGAACCTATTATGATAATTTTTGCATTTTCTGATAGGTAATGAATGCCCCTTTCCAACGATATTTTTTTTTTATTTTTAAAATAAATGAAAATTTCTTGATTTGCCGATTTTTTCAAGGCAAAAATCAAAAAATTCATTAAAAGAGGGTAGCCAGATTATGAGAATAACCAAGAACCAACTTAAATGATAAGAAAATACAAAAGAAATGTTCCGTCCAACTAGAAAAAATTCTTCGTCGAATTGAGAGTATATAAGGAGGAGTGCTGAGCGATTTTTTCTTAGTATAACTTATACGTTGTACCACAGACAAAAGAAATATACAGATGTAGAATATTAGAACAAAAGCATGTTCAAAAAAAATTCAAAGCTAGCATACCAAAATCGAAAGCTAGCATACCTCATACTCAAACATGTCCGAGAAATTGACATCCTTCGAAAAAATTAAACAAACCATTACCATACCATACCTCCATACCAAAAAACCAGTTCCTAGTCCTCACAGATGTCGAATACCAGAACAAATGCATGTTAAAAAAAAAATTTAAATGAGCTGAGCATACCAAATTGAAAATCTAGAATTCCTCATACTCATACCAAACAGACATACAAATAACAACCCTCGTGTCGCTGCGCGATCCTTTTAAAAAGGACGCGCATGATGTTTGATTGGTGTCGGTTTCGACTTATGAAACTTTTTTCTCTTCTGTCGTTTTTTGCCAATGAATACAAAAACAATGTTTGTTAGGTATCTACAGAGGTAGTCAAAAGTATTTACACACAAAGAGCTTAATTGAATTGAATTTCAATGCAAAAAAAGTTCGTTGTGTAAATACTTTTGACTACCTCTGTACATTCCAAAAAATGTTAACAACCCAATTTTTTATAATGAAGTATATGAGAATGAGAGTTGGTGTAGGTTGTGTATCATGTTTTTTTTTTTTTTGTACGGATTTACGTGCGTATAAAAAGAAAGGGGTGATAATTTCGCACAAGAAAATCTATAGCCTTACGGGATGGCACAAGTGATAATTTAGCCAATTTTTTCGTGTTTTTGTGAAGAAGTAGGTTCGGTTATTTTGCAAAAGCTTGGCAACAAAATGTAATAAAACCATACGGTTTTCAGTGTTAGATTTCAAATTAATGGGAGCATTGAATTTTGGGAACAAAAATATAATTTGATTACGTAACATTTTGAAAAAAAAAATTAGTTAACATTTTTTTTTCAAAATTTTGAGTTTGAAAGTTAATATTTTGAAAACAATTCATTAAAATAACTTCATTTATAATTACAATAAAAGAATAGGTTTTTGGCTTCACAAAAAACATGGCATAGTGGGAGTTACCGTTATTTTTTAATACCTACTTTTTTTTAAATTTAAGTCAGGTTTTTAGAAAACTGCCCCTCCCGGCTAAACGGAGGGAAATAGACCCCCCTCCTATACGATTTTTTTCTCGGCCCAACCTACATGCTCTGTCTTTTTGTTACACCTTATACCTATCAATCACCCTGTATCTAATATATAAAAATAAGTTGCCTTATGTTCGGGCTCGATAAACTCGAGAATGGCTGGGCCGAATTTTTCCATATTTTTTTATAAAGGTAGCTATCTTATTGAGGAAGGTCTTTTTTGTGAAATTTGGTCAAATTTCGGTAAAGGGCAAATCGCAAAATGCATTTTTAGTGCATTTCGTCATATTAATAACAACATTTTTTGTAGGGTCTTCTGAGTATGTCGACGAAGGCTTACGGCCAAACTTCGGTAAAATAATTTGCCACAACTGCAGTTTTATTGCATTCTGTCAAAATGCTAACAAATCTTTTGGTAGCATCTTCTGAGGATGCCTGCAAAGGTTTCTGTGAAGTTTGGTCAAAATTCTGTAAAGCGGTAGCGTGGTTCTTTTTGATCTAGCATTTTACATAAAGTATTTTTCCCGTAATTATAGGAAATTATTTTTATTTTCAATGTGTCAATTTAATTTAAATAAAATTGGAATAAGTTTGTGATCTGCGATTTTGGACAAATCATCGGGATGAAGTGACTGAAGAAATATTACATCGAATGCGAAATATTTATTCAAACCAGAACTTGGTTCTTAGCTACGATTCGATCTGAAAAAAAATAGCATTAGCGCTTGCGTCGTCTGGGATTGCGCAAGCTTTGTTAGACGGTGGTCGAACAAGTCACTCTGCATTAAAATTGCCATTGAACATGCAAGTAAATGAATTTCAAACATGTAATATTTCAAAAACATCTGGAATGGCAAAGGTTTTACAGCAATGTAAAATAATCATTTGGGATGAGTGCACGATGGTTCACAAGAAATTATTGGAAGCCCTTAATCGAACGTTAAAAGGAAACCAACGTTTAATTGGTGGTGCATTGATATTGTTAGCAGGGGAATTTAGGCAAACATTTTTCCAATTTTTTCTCATGGACAACTTTATGTTGGACGTTGGCGAGTGGGTAAACCATCCTTATTGTTTATTTATGCATTAAATGCGAAAATAAAAAAAAAAAAATTATCAAAAAGCTCTTGAGTAATGCGAATGGTTCATTTAAAAAATTGTTAAATTAATTAATAAAATATGTAAGAAAAATGATTGCATTGAATTTAAGGCTGCATGATACACAACAATTTGTTTTCTGCTCCGGAGCGTAAATGAAGAGTAAGGATGGTTTCCCAACTAGGAAACACGCCACATTATAATAGCTGACGACAAATCAGTTGAAGAAAAGGAAATTCGCAGAATTTGGCATTCTTCTCCTTTGAACGTTCCTTTCAAAATCCTTGCCACTATCACATTGTTCATCAGCTTCTTCACAATCAGTTAGGTTCCATTGCACAGTATCGGGGCATAAAAGTTTCGTAGCATTAAGATGATAAATCCAACTTTAAAACTCAAATGATGAGGCGGCATGCCATAGGCAAATCCAAAGAACACTTGCATATTTACACTCAATTGAATGGTTTGCACATACCGAAAAAAACGATGCCTTGAGACATGAGATTTATTCATACGCCGCTGTTGGTTTCAGAATCACGGGAAGTGATTTCGGAAATCCGCTTGCTAATATCACCACTTTTGCCATGACTGATTGCTTTAAAATGCTGCAAACAGGATTTTCTTTGATTCGCAGGTTTAACGAAAGCTTCAGTGCTCAGTGTGCTGTTCTTCCACCTTCCAATACCTAAAAAAATCTATATACCAAGTTCGAAGCAATTCGGCCCACCCGTTTGGGCTGTTGTAGGTGTCTATACATACAGACAGACAGACATACAGACGGACAGAATTTTTAACTTTTTTTTTCAAGACGAATGCACAAAAAATAAATATTTCTTAACTACACTTATGTATGTTTTAAGTAAAAAATGTGTTTCCTGTCAGTTTTTAAATACTGCAATTATATTTTTTAAATTGTAATTCATTTAATCCGTATGAAACTAAGATTTGTCTAACCGAGCGAAGCCGGGTGGGTCAGCTAGTCTAATATATAAAATTAAGTTGCCTTATGTTCGGGCTCGATAAACTCGAGAAAGGCTTTGCCGAATTTTTCAATATTTTTTTATAAAGGTAGCTATCTTATTGAGGAAGGTCTTTTTGTGAAATTTGGTCAAATTTCGGTAAAGGGCAAATCGCAAAATGCATTTTTAGTGCATTTCGTGATATTAATAACAACATTTTTTGTAGGGTCTTCTGAGTATGTCGACAAAGGTTTCCGGCCAAACTTTGGTAAAATAATTTGCCACAACTGCAAATTTATTGCATTCTGTCAAAATACTAACAAATCTTTTGGTAGCATCTTCTGAGAAGTTTGGTCAAAATTCTGTAAAGCGGTAGCGTGGTACTTTTTGATCTAGCATTTTTGTCGACACATAAAGTATTTTTCCCGTAATTATAGAAAACTATTTTTATTTTCAATGTGTCAATTTAATTTTAATAAAATTGGAATAAGTTTGTCATCTGCGATTTTGGACAAATCATCGGGATGAAATGACTGAGGAAATATTACATCGAATTGGAAATATTTATTTAAACCAGAACTTGGATCTTAGCTACAATTCCATCTGAAAATAAAATAGCATTAGCGCTTGCGTCGTCTGGGATTGCGCAAACTTTGTTAGACGGTGGTCGAACAGCTCACTCTGCATTAAAATTGCCATTGAACATGCAAGTAAATGAATTTCAAACATGTAATATTTCAAAAACATCTGGTATGGCAAAGGTTTTACAACAATGTAAAATAACCATTTGGGATGAGTGCACGATGGTTCACAAGAAATTATTGGAAGCCCTTAATCGAACGTTAAAAGATTAACGAGGAAACCAACGTTTATTTGGTGGTGTATTGATATTGTTAGCAGGGGAATTGAGGCAAACATTTTTCCAATTTTTTATCACGGACAACTTTATGTTGGACGTTGGCGAGTGGGTAAACCGTTCTTATTGTTTATTTATGCTTAAATGCGAAAATAAAAAAAATTGTTTATCAAAAAGCTCTTGAGTAATGCAAATGGGTCATTTAAAAAATTGTTAAATTAATTAATAAATTATATAAGAAAAATGATTGAATTGAGTTTAAGGCTGCATGATACACAACAATTTGTTTTCTGCTCCGGAGCGTAAATGAAGAGTGAGGATGGTTTCCCAACTAGGAAACACGCCACATTATAATAGCTGACGGCAAATCAGTCGAAGAAAAGGTCCTTTCAAAACCCTTGCCACTACCACATTGTTCATCAGCTTCTTCACAATCAGTTGGGTTCCATTGCACAGTTTCGGGGCATAAAGGTTTCATAGCATTAAGATGACAGATCCAACTTTAAAACTCAAATGATGAGGCGGCATGCCAGGCAAATCCAAAGAACACTTGCATATTCACACTCAATGGAATGGTTTGCACATACCGAAAAAAACGATGCCTTGAGACATGAAATTTATTCATACGCCGCTGTTGGTTTCAGAATCACGGGAAGTGATTTCGGAAATCCGCTTGCTATATCACCTATTTTGCCATAACTGATTGCTTTGAAATGCTGCAAACAGGATTTTCTTTGATTCGCAGGTTTAAAGAAAGCTTCAGTGCTCAGTGTGCTGTTCTTCCACCTTCCAACAGTGTTGCAGCAATTCCTGTAGATGCGAGAGCTAACGCAATTCCACTTTGAGCACGTATTGCTGCTAATATTAATTAAATCAAGAACATTTTTCAAGTTCCGCCGGGCGCATCAACAAATAAAATGCACGACTGGGTCTAATGCTCTAATGTGTGACAGTTGTCTAGGGGCTTGAGATTTTGATAAAAATAAAATTTTCAAAATTCTTAAATAAATACTTAAACTAATTTGAACTGAAAAAAAGTACACCATTTTATTTCTTGTATAAATTTGAATTTATGAGGGTAAATTTATAAAACTCTGTGGAGCGGTTTTTAAAAAAAAGTTTTTTTTGAAAAAAAAATTTCAAAAAAAAATTCAAACACGCCATTTCATAGGTATTCAGCAAATACATTTATTAATAATTTTTAGAAAAAAAATTAATAAGCAGTTTTCAAAATATTAATTTAAATTTTTTTTTTTTAAGATGCTTTTAAAAATACGAAAAAATATTTTTCAAAAATATTGGTATGCAGTACAAATTCAGCTACCTACAACTATATATGTGTGAAATTTCGAAAGAATCGGTTGAGTCATTTTCGAGATAGTCGAAAACAAAAAAAACGGTCCTATGGAAAGTACCGTTCTTAGACATTTTTTAAAACTTTTTTTTTCAGACATATAATTGGTCGTACCTAAAAAGCAACACTGATTTTTTTAAATCGAAATCGTTAGAGCCGTTTTTGAGAAGAATAAGCTTAAACGTAACGGTTATATGGCAGGTACCGTTATTTTTTGAGCTAAAAAAATTTCAATTTCCCCTCTGTACAATACCTAAAAAAATCTAAATACCAAGTTTGAAGCAATTCGGCACACCCGTTTGGGATGTAGGTTCATACAGACAGACAGACAGACATACAGACGGACAGAATTTTAACCTTTTTTTTTTCAAGGCGAATGAATAACTTGCCTTATAGTACCTAAAATCGCAAGTAAAAAACTTTTTGATTATAAATATCGTATTTAAAATTAAATATTTCTTAACAACTTTTATGAAGGTATGTTTTAAGTTAAAAATGTGTTTCCTGTCAGTTTTTAAAACAGCAATTATATTTTTTAAATTGTAATTCATTTAATCCGTATGAAACTAAGATTTGTCTAACCGAGCGAAGCCGGGTGGGTCAGCTAGTCTAATATATAAAAATAAGTTGCCTTATGTTCGGGCTCAATAAACTCGAGAATGGCTGGGCAGAATTTTTTAATGTTTTTTTATAAAGTTAGCTATCCTATTGTGGAACGTCTTTTTGTGAAGATTGGTAAAATTTCGGTAAAGGGCAAACCGCAAAATGCATTTTTAGTAATATTACTAACAAAACTTTAGGTAGGGTCCTCTGAGAATGTATACGAAGGTTTCTGTGAAGTTTGGCCAAACTTCGGTAAAGCAATTTGACACAAATGCAGTTTTATTGCATTCTGTCAAACTACTTACAAATCTTTTGGTAGCATCTTCTGAGGATGCCTACAAAGGTTTCTGTGAAGTTTAATCAAAATTCTGTTAGCTATCCTATTGAGGAAGGTCTTTTTGTGAAGATTGTTCAAATTTCGGTAAACCGCAAAATGCATTTTTAGTGAATTTTGTCATAACAATAATCATTTGGGATGAGTGCACGATGGCTCACAAGAAATCATTGGAAACCCTTAATCGAACGTTAAGAGATTTACGAGGATACCAATGTGTATTTGGTGGTGCCATGATATTGTTAGTAGGTGATTTTAGGCAAACATTACCTGTTATACCTAGGTCTACTGCTGCTGATGAGTTGAATGCATGTTTGAAATCTTAAAATTTGTGGCAGTATGTGAAAACACTTAAACTTACTGTAAACGAGCGAGTTAAACTGCAAAATGATCCTACAGGGCTGTGTTTTCGAAGCAATTGTTGGACATGGCATGGGCAACGGCAAAATGAATATTCATAACATTTATGGTCTAATAACATTGACATACAATTTTTGCCGTTTGACGGAATCTAAAGCAGAATGTATTTCCAAACAAAAGTGAAAGAGCTATATTAGCTGGCACAAACAAAGACTTAAATGAAATTAACACGGAAATCCTTAAGAAACTACCAAATGAAATTGTTGTGTACAAATCAATAGACACCATCACAATCAAGATGAAGCTGTAAATTATCCTACAGAATTTTCAAATTCTTTGGATTTTACTGGGATTCCACCCCATATTTTGGAGCTAAAGATTAGTGCACCAATTATCATGCTTCGAAATATTAGTCATCCAAAACTTTGTAACGGCACTGGATTAGCAGTAAATCGATTAATGAACAATGTTATCGTAGCAACTGTTATAATTGGAAAATATAAGGGAGAAGATGTGCTTATTCCTAGAATTCTCATGATTTCTTCTGATTTGCCATTTGAATTTAAGCGTTTGCAATTACCGATTCATCTTGCGTTCGCTATAACAATTAACAAATCACAAGGACAGTCCTTACAAGTATGTGGTATACATTTAGTTTATAATTTTTTCCCACGGACAACTTTATGTTGGATGTTCGCGAGTGGGTAAACCGTCCTTGTTGTTTATTAATGCTTTAAATGGGAAAACAAAAAACGTTGTTTATCAAAAAGCACTTGAGTAATTAAAATGGTTCATTTAAAAAATTGTTAAGTTAATTAATTAATTATATGTATAAGAAAAATAATTGTATTCAATCAAAGGCTGCATGATATACCTACAATATTTTGTTTTCTGCTCCTGAGCGTAATTAAAGAGTGATGATGGTTTACTAACTCGGGAACACGCCACATATAACAGCTGACGGCAGATCGGTTGAAGTGAAGGAAATTCGCGGGATTTGGTATTCTTCTCCTTTGAACGGCCCTTTTAAAATCCTTGTCACTATCACATTCCTCATAAGCCTTGTCACAATCAGTTGGGTTCTATTCCGCAGTTAAGGGGCATGAAGATTTCGAAGAAGGAGGCATGCCAGCCAAATCCAAAGAACACTCGCATATTCACACTAAATGGAATGATTTTCACATACCGCCATAAATATGATGGCTTGAGACATGAGTTTAATTCATCCGCTCCTGTTGGTTTCAGAATCACGGGAAGTGTTTGTTTTGGAAATCACCCGCCAACTGTATCATCACGCAACCAGAGTGACGATTATTGTTGCGCAAATGTTTTTTAAAATTGTATTTCACTTAATCCGCATGAAACTAAGATTTGTCTAGCCGAGCGAAGCCGGGTGGGTCAGCTAGTACATTATATGTAATATCAAAATGCTATTTCTCATATCAATTTCTAATGGTTTTTCTTAAGCCAACGGTTTAATAGTTGTTTGATATTACTAGGCGGTTTTTCTGTTTGCATTCAGATTGATTTGGAGCTCGTAGAGCGCACTCTGAACACACTCTGAAAAACACAAAAACACTTATTTTGTTTTGACAACTCAGGCTCTGCTGCGAACTAAAAGAGAAAAACGCATATTAATATCAATTTGAAATTATTTAATATTACATTGACATTGCTTTTTGCTTTTCTTAGCAAATAAAAAATATGAAAACAATTATTTTCATATCATTTTGATATTAAAAAAATATCAATTTGATATACATATTTAATATTAAATGGATATGATGTAATATCACAACCCCAGTATTTTATATAGGTAGGGGGTTTTTTGTATTATAAATTTAACACTTTTTTAATAGGGATCAAAATGATATGATA
>OU696698.1:53611052-54058552 GCA_916050605.2 Platycheirus albimanus | reverse complement strand
CACACACACACACACACACACACACAAACACACACACACACACACACACACACACACACACACACACTCAACCGCAACTTTTGCCATGGATGTTTCGGCTGCAAGGTCGCTTATCAGTTTATAAAGGCCAGCGTGGGGTTGTCCAACAATCAATTTCAGTCTGGGATGCCACGCTTCAACACTATTTTGAGTGCGGGGAAAGTGTTTTTCTGTGGCGTACGCCCCCGTCGTCCAAAAGGACGGAAAGTATGTTGGATTTCTTACCTGGCTGCCGATGTAATGTTGTTTGAACCACCTCGCCAGTTGCTTCGATTGGTTGTAGCGCAGGTTACTATAATACTCTCGAAAGTATTCTTCCACTTCGTTTGCCGGCACGAATTCTAGCGCCGTCAGCATTCTCACCTCCACTGAAAAAGGGTAGTCATGACCATACAAGGTTGCATAGCCAATCGCTTGCACCCTTCTCCACAATATTTGGCCGAAATGAAATAGGCAACCCTTTCTCTCTGCATTGGGAAAGAAAGTGGCAGTTGTTCTAAGGATTGCCCGTTCAAACTCGGATATTATTATTTGTGGTGCAAGGGCTATGCCGAAGTCACATGCACAACGAAAAAGCTGAAGCCAAAATTCTTCATAAGCCTCTATTGTTCGGCTGCTCATGAGGCAATATATAAGTGGCACAATTGTGCCTTCAATTTGGCCATGTACAGAAAAAAGCTGACCCATTATGGTGGGGACCACGTTGGAAGTCCCATCAACCAACCAACACCTTGACTGGGAAAGCAGCTCCACTGTTGTTCTTGTCCCCAACAGAATGTTCTTCCCCGTCGAGTATATTGCCTCCGAGAGCACGAACAGCTCACCATCAACATATCTTATGTTTTCCGGGATGTCGATTTCTTCGACTGTTTGTGGCTCTCTTATGAGGCTCGCTCGGACACGATGTATCTTCATCTTTTGAGCTGATTTCGTGGGCAGATGAACGCGGCAAGCTGGCTCTACCTCGATGGTGGTGTCCCTTATAATGGTGGCTGGAGGGAGCGCATCCTTTGCTTTTGTTTTTAAATTGAAATTGGCAATATGAATTGTCTTTTCAAAAGCGTTGGGAGCGTGACTGTGTTGGTTGAGGGTATGTGTGATGTTGTACACACCGTCAACTTCCACGGTGTGCATCCTTGCCGTGCACCGGAAGTTCTTCCGCTCGGCACAGCACCAAATTTGTTTCAAGTCCAATTTTTTCTCTATATGGTAGAGATACCCATCTTTTTCCAGTTTTATGTTCCCTCTGTTTGAGTGAACAATGTTCGCAAAATTTTCCATTTTAAAAACAAAACACTTTTTTTACACTGTTTACACTTTTTACACTTTAAACACTATCACTAGCTGCAAAAAAGACATTTTTTGTAGTTAGTTTTTGTAAATAATTAGTATGCCTTAAAAGGATGGGAATCACAAAGAACAAATCATAGAATTCATTCATTTTGGGCCAGTTTTGTAGTGCATTTGTTTATCAAAATTCACTTAATCTAATTATTGTGATACAATTTACATAAAAAAAAAAAAAAAATTAATCATAGTGTGAGCCAAAAATCGTAACAATTTACGATTATCAGAATATTAAAATTGTTTTTAATATCTCTTCAATTTATACAATTTGTTTCAAAAACCTTAAAAGGTCATTTTTGATGTGAAAATTTGCATCTACAACTACTTTCTTTCATACGAAATATTTCTTTTTTTTTTAATTAAGTGTGACTTTAGAAAAAAAAAAAATTAAATTTTTTGAAACTTTTTAAATTTGCAATTCTTGTTAAATATATTTTTATATTTCATTACTAAAAATTCGAATTTTGTACCTCTCAAAAAAATTTTTAAGTTCTGAAAAGAACTGGTTTAGTATAACGTATAAGTTATACTAAGAAAAAATCGATCAGCAGCAGCACACCTCCTTATATACTCTCAATTCGACGAAGAATTTTTTCTAATTGGACGGAACATTTCTATTGTATTTTGGTAGCATTTAGGTTGGTTCTTGGTCATTCTCATAATCTGGCTACACTTTTTGAATGAATTTTTTGATTTTTCCCTTGAAAAAATTGAAAAAATCGATAAATCCAGAAATTTTTATTTAAAAAAAAAAAAAAATATATATATTGTTGGAAAGGGGCATTCATTACCTATCAGAAAATGCAAAAATTATCATAATAGGTCCTATATTTTAAAAGTTATTGACAAAAAAACGGAGTAAAAATCGACCCTCTAGGACGTCTATTAACGAAGTTACAGCCAAAAAACAAAATGACTAAAAAATGAGAATTTTTTTCGTTTTTAATCGTTTTAAAACCAATATATATAGCATAATATGAGTAAAAATAATAAAACATTATATATCATTGGAAAGGTAGATTCATTACCTTTAATAATATGTATGAATTAGAACGAAAGCTCAAACATTTCAAAAGTTATTGACGAAAACATGAGCGAGAGACCAAAATCCAAAAAAATATTGAAACACAAAAAATGTATTTTTTCTTCTTTTGATTAATTTATATCCTTCGGGACTTCCAGGATCTATTTATTACGAAAACTGTTTGAAATAGGCGCCTGCCTGACAAATTTAAATACCCTTAGTGGAGCAGCGAAGCTGCGTGAGCGCGGTGTGCCCCCGAAAAAGGAGGAGAAAATCAAAATATCCCGCGAAGCGGGCCACCCAGGTCAAATGAATTACAAATGTTACAGACACAGGCGCCTGCCTGACAAATTTACATACCCTTAGTGGAGCAGCGAAGCTGCGTGAGCGCGGTGTGCCCCCGAAAAAGGAAGAGAAAATCAAAAGATCTCGCGAAGCGGGCCACCCAGGTCAAATGAATTACAAATGTTACAGACACAGGCGCCTGCCTGACAAATTTACATACCCTTAGTGGAGCAGCGAAGCTGCGTGAGCGCGGTGTGCCCCCGAAAAAGGAAGAGAAAATCAAGAGATCCCGCGAAGCGGGCCACCCACCCAATTGATCACGAAAACTGTTTGAAATATAGAAAGAAATGTGCGAGATATCAAATTATTAAAAGCAGTCTTTAGTTTTTGAGCATAAGAGTAGGTAAATGTAAGAAATTCGCGCGAATTTCTTGCTTTTACCTACTCTTATGCTCAAAAACTAAAGATTGCTTTAAATAATTTGATAACTCGCATATTTTTTAAAATTTCATTAACTTATGCTAGCGCAATGTCATAAATGGAAAATCGATTTAATTTTGTTTACATAATTATGCAATAATGCATTGAAATTGAAAAAATATCTCTTCAAGAAATAATTCGAGTCCTAAGAAGAACCTTTTTTTTTTTTTTTGGCTCCGGAGTACAACCGCATTAGTACAACTAGTAAGTTATACTAAGAAAAAATCGCTCAACACACTTCCTTATTTATACTCTTTAACATTTCCAATTGAAAAAATTTAAAATTTCAATTCTCATTTTTCATTGGTCCAGAATTTTTTTCAATTGGGATTTCTTTCCGATTCTCATGATTTGGATACCCTCTTTGCAATTTGATTGGTCGGACACTTTTTTCAATTGCGAATCTCATCATAGTAGCGAAAAGTACTGAAAAATAGTACGAAATTTTGTTCTTGTTGATTCTCATCATTTGACCCACCGATTCATATGGAAATGAATATTTTCACATAGTACTAAGAAAAGTAGTATGTTATGCGGGAAAACATTACGCGGGCAACCGATACGCGGTCAATCGTTGTCACGGGATAATGTTTTGCGGGAAAACGTTTGGCGGGCAAACGTGCGCGGAAAACGTTATGCGGGAAAACGTTACGCGGGAAAACATAGCCAACCCATTTTTGAAAATAGTCAGTTTTCGAATATTTTTTTGACTTGTTTTAAATAGTGGCGTCCTGGAGTTCATACTTTAAAAGGGAGTCAAAAGGACGCAAAGTATGTCGGTACGTCTGTATGCTTGAATATGTGTGTTGAAACTTTTGTATTTGTATAGATACGTGTTGAAAGCATTTAGTGATACATAACATAAGGTTTGAAAGTAATCCGAAAACTGGTGCTGGGTGGCTGAGTTTTTCATCTCATTCTTTCGTAAATTAGGTATACCAACTTCTTTGAAGTTTCACTTCAACCGAGTGTGAATTACGCACACACATTTTTTTTTTTTTCAAAATCCTTCGACCAGTTTTTTCAAAAAACTGTTTTTTTTTTGAAAAACTTTTCCAAAATAAATTCCAAATTTTTTTAAAGTATGCCAACTTATTTTTTGTTTTGTTTAATCAGTAAAATAAAATTTAAAAAAAAAAATAGCTTGAACCGTTTTTGAAAAAAAAACAAAAAATAAAAAAAAAAATTGATTTTTTTTAACTTTTTTCAAACATTTTAAAATGAATATTATCTCTTCTTTAAAAGGGCTTCTACATTAAAAATATCATCAAAATCCGTCAAGTGGCTTACGAGAAAATCTGATTTTGAAAAACCGGTCCTATGTTAGGTACCGTTATAAGACCTTTCCTGAAAGTTTGCACGGAAAACACTATTCAGAAAGTTTTATCAAAATTTGAGAAAAATCAACTTTTCACTAAAAATCGTATGGCAGGTACCGTTATTTTTGGAGCTAGAATGCTATTTCCAAAAATCCCGTTTAGGCTGTAGTAACTTTACAGACAGACAGCCACGGACAGACAGACAGAATTGTCGGACCCACTTTTTTCGACTTCTCTATCATCGTAATGTCATGTTTGATTGTTAGAATTTTTTTTTACGAATGCATAACATGCCTTATAGAACCTTTAATCGCAAAAAAATTAGCAAACTAGATCCATCCCTCCCCCCCCCCCCCTCATAGGGAAAAGCTATCTACTCCACTGTTGTGGGCAATTGAAAAGTTATGACCTTACGTTGAAGGAGTCATTACGGATCATTATTCATTGATTTGGTTGAATAACCTCAAAGACCCACAAGGTAAACTAGCGCGCTGGGCAGTTCAGCTTCAGCAGTTTGATTTCCAGATCATTTACCGGAAGCGAAAAGATCATGTCGTTCCTGACATGTTATCTCGGGGAGTTCCAGTAGTGGCTGGGATTTCAGATGAGAACTTAGATCCATGGGTGGCCAAAATGATCTCGGCAGTAGAGTTAAACCCGTTTGATTTTCCGGCCTGGAGGGTGATGGTGGCCGATTGTACAAAATTTTTCAAATCAAATAACGTAGTAGTACACGAAGAGAACGATGAGTGGAAGTTAGTAATAGGGAAAAGAGATAGATAAGGTATTCTAAAGGAGTGTCTAGACAATTCTTTGGCTGGACATTTATGGGAGTTAGGAAAACCTTCGCGAGGATAGGAACAAAATATTATTGGCCTAAGATGAGAGGGTAATATCCCCTCGTACGTTCGAAATTGCAATTTTTGTCAACAAATGAAACCTTTCAACGATAAACCAGCCGGTCTTATGACTGAAAGAGTAAGAGCATCTTCTCCGTGGGAGAGGATAAGTGCGGACTTAGTAGGGCCATTACCCAAGTCCAATAGGGGCTTTATGTACATTTTGACTGTAGTAGATTATCTTAAGAAATTTCCATTATTGTTTGCTTTGAGGTCGGCTACTGCAAAGGCAGTATGTAAGGAGTTAGAGGATGACGTTTTTCTTCTTTCTATAGTGCCAAAAATTGTCATCTGTGACAACGGTCCACAATTTCAAAGTAGGGAACTAAGTTCACTTTGCAAGGATTACTCTTCTAAAATTAGGTTCACCACACATTATCATCCTCAGGATAACCCCGCGGAGAGAATAAATCGAAGTATTAAGAAAACTTTGAGAGCATACGTTTCCATGAAGTGTTAGAAGTCACTCCCTACTATGGAAACTTTGGCAAGGAGATGGCAATGAGTGGTAGAGATGAAAGTAGGATTAGTAACGAGGCTTTAGATAGGGACAATAGTTTAGTATCCGGAACGGATGTAGGAGAAAAGTTTACAAAACTCAGAGCGGATATTGCTGCAGCAGAAACATACAACCTCAGGAGGAGAGATTCTCGGTATCTCCCTTATGATGTTGTATGGCGAAGAAACTTCGTCCTTTTGGACGCTGCAAACTACTATGCAGCGAAGTTGGCACCAAAGATTGTGGGCTCTTTTAAAGTAAGAAAAAGATTGTCTCCCTGGACTTATGTTCTGGAAGACGATAATGGCAAGCATTGAGGCACATGGCACACTAAAGCCTTTTATTTCCTTAACGGAGAACCCGTAAGACTAAAAGTCTCAAGATAATTTTCTTTTGGGACATTTATAACTTCCCTTTCTGTGTTGTCTTGTGTACCAAGTCATTCCGTAGAAAATGGCTTAATTTCATGCAAAATTAAGCACATTTCCAAGGAGGAAAGGGTGGGATTTGTTACGGTAAAATTTACCGTAACAAAAACTATACTTCCAGATCCTTGTTCCTTCCGTTCCTTTCTTTTCTTTTATACAGGTACCTTTGTAGTATATTGGAGAGAACCAACTTTATAACAAGAATCGTAGAAATCCATCAGAAAGGCGGTCTGAAAACAACATCTACGAAACTACGAACACCTTAATCCATCAGACAGGCGGTCTGAATCATGCAACCAACATTGTGACGAAGCTACGAAGACATGAAGAGTCCGTAGACGCCATCTATCTCTACCAACTACGAAGGGTTCGTAGATCGTAGCATCGACGGACGCAGCGTATGGCCAAGGGGCCCACCAAAAGTCAATATACTTATGTAAGAGATGGACCGTTAGCTATTATTCTTATCTAACCTCCAATTCACCGCTAATCGAACAAAACCCCAACAAGTTAATCATTTGCGAATCGAAATTTCTGCCAAACTCTCCTTCCAGTATAGGGAAGACTACAAATAGCTTCACTCTAAAATCTCCACAATTGATGTATTTGATTTTGTTTTTCATTCGGAAAAGGAAAATTGCACGGGTGAAAAACTGAATTTCTTTCGTCTTCGTCAAAACTTTCTTTTCGAAATACGATAATTTGGTTGAGGGGTGAATGCGTCCATCTAATTCCCGCCCACTGGAAATGATAACCGGTGCCGGCGAATTCGATGATGACGACGCACAATTGATGAGAGAGGGTAAGTGAGCCAGACCGTCGGATTCCATCTCTGTTCACTTACTGCCTATGTAGTATAGCTGAGTAATGACGAGATCAGATTCCGCGGTCTTTGAATGGCAGAAAACCAGATGAATTGGAAAAAAAACCTGGAAGTCCACTTCTTGTTTGGCAAGCAAAAACGAAAGAGTTTTCAATTTTGGAAAAGTGAAAAAAAGAAAATTTGATTTCGAGGAAGAAGAAAGAATTTCAGGAGTTGGTTGTAGAGTAAAGTGTTGAAGCGTTAAAATGATAACTTTCTTGAAAAAGAAAGCTTGAAATTTTGGAATTGTGGAGGATTAAGAGAAAGCAGGAGAAAGGAGATAAGGATGGAGAAGTTCTCAGAAGACAAACAGAAAAACAATAATATATATTATATATATATACATATTATATATTATATTAATATTTTTGCATTTGATTTATCCAGGTCGTATTAATTTAGTTGCTTTTCATTGCTAATTTTCTTCGAGAAGAAGAAAATTATCAAGAAAGATATATACATATCAATTGGGCTTTCTTTCGGAAGATTTACGGAACTCGTGACTTTTTCTCTCTTTTTCTATTCGGTATAAACAACGGTCCATCTTTTTTTTTTTTTTTTTGAAAACTCCATTTGTAAAGTTAAATTTTTTTGAAAAGATTTTCGGTTTTATCCCTATACTTAAAGGTTTCCCAAACCTTATTATTTATGTTTTCATTTTGATTTATCTATCTCTACCAACTACGAAGAGTTCGTAGATCGTAGCATCGACGGACGCAGCGTATGGCCAAGGGGCCCACCATAACTCAATGTATTTATGTAAGAGATGGACCGTTAGCTATTATTCTTATCTAACCCCCAATCCACCCCTAATCGAACGAAACCCCAAATTCGCGAATAGAAATTTCTGTCAAACTCTCCTTCCAGTATAGGGAAGACTACAAATAGCTTCGCTCTTCTCTTCTTTATATATGCCGATGATGTAAAAATTTTTCGTACAATCAACTCTGTAGAAGACTGTGATCTCTTACAAAAAGACCTTCAAAGTTTCTGGGAATGGTGCAATATTAATGGTTTAGTTTTAAATATTGACAAGTGTAAAACAATGTGTTTTACACGCAAGAAAAATGTGATTATCTATAATTATGCGATTGATTTGTCACCTCTTAGTAACCTGTCTTGCTTTACTGACCTTGGGATAGTGTTGGACTCAAAATTAACTTTTATTGACCATTTTGACTATATTATTAAAAAAGCTAACATGACTCTCGGTTTTATTAAAAGATTTGCTCGAGAATTTCGTGATCCCTATGTTCTAAAAACTCTTTATGTCTCATTCGTAAGATCCATCTTAGAGTATGGTTGTGTTGTATGGGCACCATATTATGCGGTTCATATAAATAGATTGGAGTCCGTTCAAAGAAGATTTATGAGATTTTGTTTAAGATTTCTACCATGGTCGAATAGAATTATCTTGCCACCTTACGCTCAACGTATTCAATTAATAAATCTTCCATCTCTAACGAGTCACAGAGCATATCTACAATTTTGTTTTATTGTCGGGATAATCAATGGATCCATAACAGCCCCATTGATACTTTGTCGATTAAATTTCATAGCTAGTCAGTATAATTTGAGAAGGCAGTTGCTAATTTCCAACATTTATAGTAGATCAAACTACGGTGCTAATAGTCCTTTAAATCTCTTAATAAATATTTACAATCAAAATTCAAATTTAATTAATTCCACCAATGACAATGTAAAATCACTCAACTTAAGAAAAATATTTTTTATCCAAAATAATCCATAATGTACATTAGATATTTAATGTTTTTTTTTTTTTCCTTTTTTAATACATTATTGTAATGGAAGTTGTATATTATATAGGTACTAGTTTTTAAGATATATTATATGTAATAAGAGTTAACGTTAGTCTTTAACGTATTAAATAAATATAAATCTAAAATCTCCACAATTGATGTATTTGATTTTGTTTTTCATTTGGAAGGGGAAAATTGCACGGGTGAAGAACTGAGTTTCTTTCGTCTTCGTCAAAACTTTCTTTTCGAAATACGAAAATTTGGTTGAGGGGTGAATGCGTCCATTGAATTCCCGCCCACTGGAAATGATACCCGGTGCCGGCGAATTCGATGATGACGACGCACAATTGATGAGAGAGGGTAAGTGAGCGAGACCGTTTGATTCCATCTCTGTTCACTTACTGCCTATGTAGTATAGCTGAGTAATGTAGAGATCAGATTCCGCAGTCTTTGATTGGCAGAAAACCAGATGAATTGGAAAACAAGATGAGACCATCCAGGACCAAGAAAATCCTGGAAGGCCACTTCTTGTTTGGCAAGCAAAAAAGAAAGAGTACTTAATTTTGGAAAAGTGAAAAAAAGAAAATTTGATTTCGAGGAAGAAGAAAGAATTACAGGAGTTGGTTGTAGAGTAAAGTGTTGAAGCGTTAAAGTGATAACATTCTTGAAAAAGAAAGCTTGAAATTTTGGAATTGTGGAGGATTTAGACAAAACAGGAGAAAGGAGATAAGGAGGGAGAAGTTGTCAGAAGACAAACAAAAAAACAATAATATATATTATATATATATATATATATTATATATATTAATATTTTTGTATTTGATTTATCCAGGTCGTATTAATTTTGTTGCTTTTCATTGCTAATTTTCTGCGAGAAGAAGAAAATCATCAAGAAAGATGTATACATATCAATTGGGCTTTCTTTCGGAAGATTTACGGAACTCGTGACTTTTTCTCTCTTTTTCTATTCGGTAGTAACAACGGTCCATCTTTTTTTTTGAAAACTCCATTTGTAAAATAAAATCTTTTTGAAAAGATTTTCGGTTTTATCCCTATACTTAAAGGTTTCCCAAACCTTATTATTTATCTTTTCATTTTTATTTGTTGCACCGTCGATTTTATTTTAGGTTTGGAAATTCCTCTAAAAAATTTCTGGCTCCCTTTTTCTACTTACCATTATTGTAAGTACGCCCCTTGTGGCATTTAATCATAAATCCCTTTGATCCAATTCTGATCAATCTCGTCTATAAATAATTCGATAGTCAATAAAAAATTTTCGTATCGACGAACCACCCCTTTCACTGAGCTAGCCAATTGACAGCACTCATCGGAGCTGCGCTGAATCAAACGCACCTTTCAAGTTGTCAATTTAATTTAATCAACAAATTCAACCCTATCGCTTGCACATCGGTTTGTGCTTTAATTTTAATTTTAATATAAATCGTGGTAAATCGTCTTTCTTTTCATAGTGGTGGATACGAATATCCAAATTCGAGGTTTTCCAGTTTCGTTTCACCATAAATCCATCCTAACAATAATTTCCGCGTCGCGTTTGTTTTTGTGTGGCACAGTAAAGAAAAAGGATATACATATCAACATTATTTACAACAATTATCAATTTTAAGCACAAAACAAAACATTAGAAACTACATGTAGAAAATAAACATACAAAGATTAACCTTAAAACAGAAACACAAATAGAACAACATGTTTTTACATTACTAATAATTCACAAAACACAACATATGCATCAAACGATGTCAATTTATTGCACTGTTTTCCGCGGTACACGATAGGGGGAGCTGAATTTATTTTATTAAAATTATTAATATAAAAGTAATTAGTACCGCGAACAATTAAATTAAAAAAAAAAAAATAAAGATTTGAAACGTTTTAAACGCGCATCGACGCACGGCGACGCACGAAACGAATTGACTAATGGTAGCTACTATCAATAGGCCACACACGAATAACGCGTGGGTTCGGTGGAAGAATTTTGTATTGCTTTTGATTAACTTGATTCATTTCGCAATCAAAATAGGGTATCAAAAGAAGGAAATATATGATTGCACAGTAGGGTGCATACAAATGGGTGCCAGGAATTTTTTTTTTCTAAAACCGAATTAGAAAATTCCAAAACTAATAATTATAGAACGTAGAGCCGATATTTGGAATAAAAAAAGGAGTTATATTTAAATTGTTATTTTATTGTTTGGGAAACCGTTAGACAGAAGATCCCTGGACTAAAACATTAGTCTTTTCAAATAAAACGTGTTATAGGTGCAATAATACGGCCGTTTGGCTCAAGGCAAGCAATTGAAATTAAACAAAAAGAAGTCAACTAATAAAAGAAAATACAAAAGAAAAATGGGTTTTTAACAAAGCTAAAGCGCGTAAAAAAAAAATTATGAGTGAACCTAGTACACGAATATAAATATATGTATATATACTTTGGAATTACAAATATATATATTTATATTCAAAATGAATCAAACTACTTACCTTTTTGGTAATGATTTTCGTCTCCGTTCCTCCTTTTAAATCTCTCACGTCTCGAATCCTATTTCCACCTTCAAAATCCTCTAACCCAAAATTCAATATCCAAATAAATGTCTCCTCCTCGATTATTTTCCTCCTCAAAATTTATCGATATTTTGTTCTTACACTTATTGTATGCACTTGTAAGGCTCTCACTAGAGTGCCTTCCAAGCTTATTTTCATATACAACTTTCTTCCCTCGTCCATTCCAGTCATTCACTCACTCATACTGGTATGATTAGATCAAGACTTTTGGTTTTCTAGTTTCTAGGTTAAAAGCGTGTGTGAGATCAACAGGCTCTTTTAAGATTCTAAGGCAATATTATGCCTTTTCTATAATTTTGTTACGTAAAACGCTTTAAATAGCAAAGAATTTGGGGGTACCTTTCAAGGGTTCATCTTCATACATTACATTTCAAGAATCCTTTGAAGGATTTTTTTCAGGATGCGAATTAATTTTTATCGCTTGGAAAGTGCCTCAAGCACTTAACAATGTAGGGATTTTATCCATCTCTGATTTGTTTTTTCTGAATTGATTTGTTGATCTATTTATTTCGGCAATGATCTACAAATTAAAAACAATAAATTATAAAATTAAAAAAAAAAAAAAAAAACTTATGGAATTATATATAAAAATACCTAAGATGAAATATCACAAAAAAATAGTTTTCCTAGAAGCTTTTGACAGTGACTTTGGCATCTGTCAATGAATGCTTTAAGCTACGAAGCTACAAACAAAAATTAACAAGTTAAAGATATGTTAGGTTATAATGTGCAGTGTTAGCTTATGGTATATCTGGTTCCAAATCACTTGGCCAACGGTCGATTGCGCAGGAAGAGGATTTAAGAGAACAAAAATTGTGCGCAGAATATTTAATGAATAAAGACAATTCCTTAAATTTTACAATGCCTATCTCAACTTTGTTTTTTTTTTTTTTTTACTAAAATGAGATTGAATTTTTGAGTTTAATTTTTTATTTGGGGTTAACTAATTTCATTTATTTTGTCTCAGCGGACTTATAATACAATTTTTTTGTCCACAATGCAATTGGGTTAAACACAAAAAGTACCTGTGACTTAGGATTATTGTTTGTTTCTATGTTTTATGGTTTTATGATTTGCGTCTTAGTAACGGATATGTACTGGGGGCGATGTTTTGGGGTTTATTTTATAGTTTTAGTGTTTATTTGATATATTTTTTGGCTTTTTGGATCATTCAACCAACTGTGAAAAAGCTATAAGAACTGAGGAAGAACACTTGTCTCATGACCGGATGTGGGACACAATATCCGATTCAATTATAATTAATCCAGGTGACGATTCTTCAACCGACTATGAAACCGACATTAGTTCCTAAGATTTAATATATGTAAAATGAAGAATTTATTTTTAAATTATATTGTTGTTATTATTTATATCATTTATATTATGAATACTTTATTATTATGCTTTGTATTTATTTTTGAAATACAAATTCATAATAATAATTGTATAGTAAAGTAAATTAATGTTAATAACTATTTGTTAAATTTATCTGTTGGTTATACTTTTCGCTCTGAAAAAAAAATTCATTCTTAAAAACTCGTAGGTACAAATTAGTTAAACTCGTAATTACTGATCTATATTTTCCCAAAACCCTAAGGCCAACAATATATCAAATAAACACTAAAGCTATAGAATAACTCCAAACATATCGCCCGCGGTACATATAATCATAAAAGCATAAAACATAGAAACAAACAATAATCCCTAAACTATTTATCAATCAATCCTAAGTCACAGGTATTTTTTTATGTTTAACCCAATAGCATTTTGCAAAAGATTTTTTTTATTATAAGTCCGCTGAATTTAGTCAACCCCAAATAAAAAAAATCAGAATTTTATCCTTTCGAAGTAAAATTTATACCTAAAAATCTTTCTTTTTAATACCTTCAGAGATGAATATTTTACTGTGAGCGAAGCTATAAAGTCACCCTCGTTTTGGTCTCAGTGGTTTCGCAACAGCGGAACTGAGGACGTCGAGTCGTCGCCGGAATGAACAGCGTTTTTCTTTTTTCGTATTTTTTTGTGTATCTTTCAAAAATTCAAATGAAGAAAAGAGAGCTGGGCTGCGCAGTAGAATGGCCATGTGATTTGGTACGAGCTATAATGTGGTTACACGATGTGTGCTGTACAGCGCTGAGTTGTCTTTTTTCTGTCGTTGGCGTGTGTGAAGTTAATAAGATTGAAGTTAGTGTTTGTGTAATTGTTTTGTCCGTTTTAAAATTACAAGGTCACTGTCAAAAGCGTCTACGAAAACTCTTTTTGTGATATTTCATCTTAGGTATGTTTATATATAATTCAATACTGTTTGTTTTAAAATCTTATATTGTATTGTTTTAAAATTGTAGATAACGATGATGGCACTTAGTGCCGAAATAACGGGTGATTTTTTAGCTGGTTTGGTTTTGGCAACACTGGTTTTGACAGCTGACGTGTGTTTAGTACCTTGTGTCACTGTCAAACAGCTTCAGTTTGGTTTGCAATTTAACCATGGATCGTCTTACAAATGAACAACGCTTGCAAATTATTGAATTTTACTATCAAAATTCGTGCTCGGTTCGAAATGTTCATCGCGCGCTGCTTCCATTTTATGGTCGGCATTCTCGACCTTCTGAGCAGTCTATTCGGAAGATTGTGACCAAATTTCGCACCAAATTTACTTTGTTGGACATAAAACCACCAACACGTTTACGTACTGTGCGTAGTGAAGGCAATATTGCGGCCGTATCAGCTAGTGTGACAGAAGACCGCGAAATGTCGATTCGGCGCCGTTCCCAGCGCCTTTGTTACAGCACTACGTGGAAAATTTTGCGGAAGGATTTGGGCGTAAAGCCTTTTAAGATACAGCTGGTGCAAGAACTAAAGCCAGCCGACCTACCACAACGCCGAATTTTTGGTGAATGGGCTCTTGGAAAGCTGGCCGAGGATCCGCTTTTTTATCGAAAAATTGTGTTCAGCGATGAGGCTCATTTTTGGTTGAATGGGTACGTAAATAAGCAAAATTGCCGCAGTTGGAGTGAAGATCAGCCAGAAGCATTGCAACAGCTACCAATGCATCCCGAAAAAGCCACTGTTTGGTGCGGTTTATGGGCCGGCGGCATTATTGGGCCATATTTCTTCAAAGATGATGCGAATCGCAGCGTTACTGTCAATGGTGAACGCTACCGAGCGATGATAACAAACTTTTTTTTGCCCGAAATGGAAGTTCTTGACTTGCATGATATGTGGTTTCAACAAGACGGTGCCACATGCCACACAGCACGCGAAACAATGGCGCAATTGCGAGGCGAGTTTGGTGAACAGTTAATTTCACGTTTCGGGCCGGTCAATTGGCCGCCTAGATCGTGCGATTTGACACCATTAGACTATTTTTTGTGGGGGTATGTCAAAGCTAATGTCTATAGGGACAAGCCCGCTTCGATTGACGCACTGGAAGCCAACATCCATGCATTCATTCGTGAGATACCGGCCGATATGTGTGAAAGAGTATGCCAAAATTGGACTCAGCGGTTGGGCTACCTGAGACGCAGCCGCGGTCAATATTTGCATGAAATTATCTCCAAACATTAAATTGCAAGGTTCAAACTATCGATTCAAATAAATATTTCTTCATTTTTTCGAATTTTTTGTGTTTTTTTTTTTTAAAGTTCTAAACCTCTATATTGATCAATGATCAACAAATAAAACATAACTTAACAACAAAATAACAACAATAACATTATAGACCAAGAGCTAGCGACCGATTTACTCACCTCATTTTGGCAAGGCTAAGACTTTGGTCATAGAAAGATTGAGGCCCGACAGTTATAAAAATGCCCGTCTTACACTCCGGTACCCTCCATGAAGCCTTAAGTTCAAGGCTTGAAGGTGTAAAAAAAAGTGCCCATTCACCTCATTTCAGCAAGGCTAATCTTTTAATATATCGTTCATTGATTCAATATATACACGAAAACAACAATGTAAGACGTTTTAGCCCTCCATGACATGCTGTAAGACGCTCGTGTACATATATGTAAAAAAAAATGACCCTATTCACCTCATTTCAGCAAGGCTGGTATTAACACATAATTAAAATGACATAAAAACAAACACACATTTCAAGTGTAAGACGTTTATTCGGTCAATAACCCTCCGTAGGACGCTGAAAATTAAGTTAAGACAGAAAAAATTACATCCATTTTAGAAAAAAAGAAATAACTTATATTTTTGTTTTTAAATTAATGTTTTGAAGTACATAAATATTTAATTAAAATCTTTAAGAAATAAAGTGCATGACTGGGTCGTACGAACTTGCTCTAATGTGTTAAAATGGTCTTGGGGCTCGAGATTTTGAAAAATAAAGTGCACGACTGGGTCGTACGAACTTGCTCTAATGTGTTAAAATGGTCTTGGGTGCTTGAGATTTTGGGAAAAAAGCGTTGAAAAAATTATATGAAATTTTACAAATCACTTAAAAATCAATACCTAAAACGTTTTTTGTGGAAAATAAAGTAAGCCAGCAGGTTCCTTTTACGGTTTTGAATTTTTACGAAATTTTTGTTCAAAATCATAGATTAGATCAAAAATATAGATTAAATTTTAATTAATTTTCTAGGGGGGTCTTTTTGCATTTATGCTTTAGGTCCAAAGATAACGATACCTGCCATACAATCCTAAACAAAAAGTTTGATTTTCTCAAAAAACCACTTCAACGATTTTGATTAAACTTTCAACATGCTATTTTTATAAAACAATTTGTCTTTTAAGGAGGTTTTTGTATGAAATTTTATACTCGCAGTTAAGGCAGCTGCTTGCCGAATTTACAATTGAAAATTTAGAATGAAACAACAACAACTTGTGTGTGCTACCACCAAGTTCATAGGCTGGAGTTATAGCTATTTCACGGGGACCAACCCGATCATCAGACTCCTTTAGTGGTGCTTAATCGCTTTATGTTCAATTTAATTTTTGAAGAACTTTTGCCCGAGCTGGGCTTGAACAAGCGACCTAGCGTGTGAGGAGCTAGTGCACTACGCACTACGCCACCGCACCCACATGAAAGTTGTAAGCCAATTACAGGTTTTTTCGTTCTATCGAACTATACTGAACCGATTAGCATTTTTCTAAGCACACACAAGTAATTGTTGTTGTTTTATTCAGGTTCCTTCTATTATCTCCTCTCTTTTTCATAAGCCAACGATTTCGACTGGATTCGTATGATGAGGGAGATGAGGCGAAAGAGTTGACACTGGTCAAGATTTTAATTTTTACAATTTTAAGGAGGTTTTTGTATGAAATTTTATACTCGCAGTTAAGGCAGCTTGCCGAATTTACAATTGAAAATTTAGAATGAAACAACAACAACTTGTGTGTGCTACCACCAAGTTCATAGGCTGGAGTTATAGCTATTTCACGGGGACCAACCCGATCATCAGACTCCTTTAGTGGTGCTTAATCGCTTTATGTTCAATTTAATTTTTAAAGAACTTTTGCCCGAGCTGGGCTTGAACAAGCGACCTAGCGTGTGAGGAGCTAGTGCACTACGCACTACGCCACCGCACCCACATGAAAGTTGTAAGCCAATTACAGGTTTTTTCGTTCTATCGAACTATACTGAACCGATTAGCATTTTTCTAAGCACACACAAGTAATTGTTGTTGTTTTATTCAGGTTCCTTCTACTATCTCCTCTCTTTTTCATAAGCCAACGATTTCGATTGGATTCGTATGAGGAGGGAGATGAGGCGAAAGAGTTGACACTGGTCAAGATTTTAATTTTTACAATTTTAAGGAGGTTTTTGTATGAAATTTTATACTCGCAGTTAAGGCAGCTGCTTGCCGAATTTACAATTGAAAATTTAGAATGAAACAACAACAACTTGTGTGTGCTACCACCAAGTTCATAGGCTGGAGTTATAGCTATTTCACGGGGACCAACCCGATCATCAGACTCCTTTAGTGGTGCTTAATCGCTTTATGTTCAATTTAATTTTTGAAGAACTTTTGCCCGAGCTGGGCTTGAACAAGCGACCTAGCGTGTGAGGAGCTAGTGCACTACGCACTACGCCACCGCACCCACATGAAAGTTGTAAGCCAATTACAGGTTTTTTCGTTCTATCGAACTATACTGAACCGATTAGCATTTTTCTAAGCACACACAAGTAATTGTTGTTGTTTTATTCAGGTTCCTTCTATTATCTCCTCTCTTTTTCATAAGCCAACGATTTCGATTGGATTCGTATGAGGAGGGAGATGAGGCGAAAGAGTTGACACTGGTCAAGCTTTTAATTTTTACAATTTTAAGGAGGTTTTTGTATGAAATTTTATACTCGCAGTTAAGGCAGCTGCTTGCCGAATTTACAATTGAAAATTTAGAATGAAACAACAACAACTTGTGTGTGCTACCACCAAGTTCATAGGCTGGAGTTATAGCTATTTCACGGGGACCAACCCGATCATCAGACTCCTTTAGTGGTGCTTAATCGCTTTATGTTCAATTTAATTTTTGAAGAACTTTTGCCCGAGCTGGGCTTGAACAAGCGACCTAGCGTGTGAGGAGCTAGTGCACTACGCACTACGCCACCGCACCCACATGAAAGTTGTAAGCCAATTACAGGTTTTTTCGTTCTATCGAACTATACTGAACCGATTAGCATTTTTCTAAGCACACACAAGTAATTGTTGTTGTTTTATTCAGGTTCCTTCTATTATCTCCTCTCTTTTTCATAAGCCAACGATTTCGATTGGATTCGTATGAGGAGGGAGATGAGGCGAAAGAGTTGACACTGGTCAAGATTTTTTTTTTTAATTTTATTTTTTTGATAAAAATTACAAAAGGCTAGAAGTTGGCATACTCAAAAAAAATCCTACTAATATTATAAATATGAAAGTTACGATGTTTGGATGTTTGTTGCTAACTTACGCCAGAACGGCTTAACGGATCTGGATAAAATTAAGCACAGAGATAGCTTATAGTCTGGAATAGCAGATAGGCTATTTTGTATATCGGTAAAATGTATGGTTCCTGTGGGATAGATTTGTTTATTTTTTGAAATTACACCAGATTGGATGAACGGATCTGAATGAAATTTAGCACAGAGATAGATTATAGCCTGGAATAGCATATTGGCTTCTTTTTATCCCGACAAAATGTATGGTTCCCATGGGATAGATTTGTTTTAATTTTTGAAATCACATCAGATTGGCTAAACGGATCTGAATGAAATTTAGCACAGAGATTGATTATAGTCTGGAATAGCCTATTGGCTACTTTTTATCCCAGTAAAATTTATGGTTCCCGTGGGATAGATTTGTTTTAATTTTTGAAATCACACAAGAATGTCTGAACGGATCTGGATGAAATTTGGCACAGAGCTAGATTATAATCTGGTATAGCACATAGGTTTCTTTTTATCACGGTTAAATGTAGGTATTAAATTATAAGGCTATAAAAGAAGAAGAAGCTAGATTACGATAGACTATACTCCTCAAGCTTCAGTCTATACTTCTTGATCAGCTGAAAAGCCGCGGGTAAAGGCTAGTTGGAATATATTTTCGAAATGTTTAAAAAAAAAAAACTGTTTTTTGAAAAAACTGGTCGAACGATTTTGAAAAAAAATTTCGTAAAAATTCAAAAAAAGTAAAAGAAACCTGATGTCTCCAAAAAACGTATGTCATCTTAATTATGTGTGAATACCAGCCTTGCTGAAATGAGGTGAATGGGGTCATTTTTTGTACACCTTCAAGCCTTGAAATTAAGGCCTCATGGAGGGTACCGGAGTGTAAGACAGGCATTTTTATAACTGTCAGGCCCCAATCTTTCTATGACCAAAGTTTTAGCCTTGCCAAAATGAGGTGAGAAAATCGGTCGCTAGCTCTCCGTCTATTAACCTATATCCCGGCAAGACAAAATCCTAAATTTTTCATATTATTCTTGTTTCATTAGTACTGTGCTGAAAGTATTTTATATGAGTTTATTTAACTCCGGTGTGGAGTTTTCTGCTGGCCAGAAAATGCTGTAAGCTGAGAAGAATTATTTAAACTATTGTCATTGGGAGGATTACTGGGTACAGGTGTTGGGAAGGTTGGTCATCCAGTTGAATAATTTTCTACCGAAGGGGTATAACTAGTTGATCTTTAGGTTAGGTTAAGTGGGGTGATGGAACGGCAAGCCGAACCTTCTCACTCAGATCTCAATTGGATCCATTGTGCTCCCCGGTTGGGTGGGGTGATAAGGAATAGGGGTTAAGGATTGACAGGCAGTGGGTGGGTTAAGTGGTGGAGGCCTCCCTGAACCAACCTGAGTTCTGGATGAATCTCAGGATGTTTCTTGGTGGCGTTTTAGAGACATCGATCAACTCGTTGAAAAAGTATTCACCGAGGTTAACTTTCCTAGTTCGGGCTAAGCTGGGGCATTCACAGAGGAAGTGGAAGGAGTCCTCTTCTGCCTCTTCGTCCTGGCATCCTCTACATAAGTCAGATGTGCTGATGCCCAATCTGCTCATGTGGGTTCCCATCGTGTTGTGACCCGTCAGGATACCAACCAGGAGTGATAATTGAGGCCTGCTTAGCATGAGTAGGGATTCAGTTTTCTTCTTTGAAATTTCCGGCCATAGATTTCTCGATACCCGACAAGTGTCGATTGATGACCATCTGTCATTAGCGGTTTTAAGGAAACTATGGCTAATTCTCGTTTTTTCCCTTTCGAGTGGCATGTTAATTGAGGTTACCATTTGGCTTGGTTCGAGAGATGAACCGGTTTTGGCCAGTTGGTCAGCCATTTCATTTCCGTGTATGTCACGATGTCCCGGGACCCACCGCAGGGTTACTGGATTCGTTGCGTTGAGTAGTCTCAACTCATTACGACAACGGTCGACCAGTTTGGATTTTGTAACTATGGAGGAAATGGCTTTTATGGCCGCCTGGCTGTCGATGAAAATATCAATATTCTTATTTTCCAGTTCGCACGTTAAAAGGTGATTTGCAGCTTCATAGACTGCAAGCACTTCCGCTTGGAAGACACTGCAGAAGTCTGGAAGTCTTAGTGACTTGTTTATGGGTGGGTTATCTGAAAAGATGCCTGACCCTACCCCATCTTCCGTTTTGGAACCGTCTGTGAAGACAGAAACGTGATTTTCATTTATGACCCTGTTTTCCATCCAGCATTCTCTAAAGGGAAGTCTGTTTGGGCTTTATCTTTGATCTTTAGGTATCTATATAAATAAAACGAGTTTCATTTTTGTTTAGACCTATCTTGAATCAGGCTAGGTTGAGTTTAAATTAGTTTTTTTTTTTAAAAAGGGACCATTTGTAGATTGTTTGGAAAAAAGAAATATTTAAATCCGAAAAATCGAGTTTCCACACATGCATTTTTTATGCATTTTGTCATATAAGAAGGTAATCTTTTGTAACGTTGGTATATATTGTTGTTTTTGTTGTTATTATATTTTACGTAACTTCAAGACACTTTCTATGAGGCTGAGCACAGTCCCATATAGAGCGCTATCTGCAACGTTTAATATAACAACAGTATACATAGATAAATAAAATATAGATCATTTACGTATAACAACGGTAACGTAAAAATATTAGATCTCATACACAAGATAGGGCCTAAGTCACACACCAAAGTATGCTTCCCTTGAGAAAACCACCTCTTTCCTTCTCACCCGTTATATGATTAACCTTCTTCATTTTACGGATATGAATTTGGGAGATGGGTGTTTTGGCTCCACAGTCGCGGTGGTCTGCTGTAGGATGCCATTGCACAGCTCGACGGATGGGGAGGGGTCCTTGCAACAGGAGTACACAAGACGGTGTTACATTTATTATTAGCAGACCGTGGACTAGGCTGGTCTTAGTCCAAGCAAGTTTCAATTAACGAGGCCCGAGTCATTGCGCGTGTAATTTAGCATAAATGTAGTAAGAATTGCTGATGGATGTTTAACATGAGGGACTCATAAACTACAAACAACTTTTCATGAGTCTGGTTCGTGACCATTAAAAGGGTGAACCTTTCCATTAAAAGAAAAGAAAAAGCACTACCAAGGAACATAGATGTTCGTGTCCTTGAGGTACTAACTTACCAAGAAAAATTAATAACTCCAAAAAGAGAAGCTCTAACCACTACTTCTTAACCTAGCTGGTTGTGACCTCGATGTTACAAACTACATAGAAATAGTGATGGGGTGAGGGGAAAGAGATGGTGTATTCCCCTCGCAGCTGTCTATACCCTCCCTTTAAGCTCAGTGGCCTCATACTCCACTAGCTTCCATTGGACTCACTATAGCTGCTACAACAAATTATAAGCAAGTCCCCACTATGAAGACGGAAGTACGACCGACTTCCTGTTTTATATTATCTCCATATTATTCATCTCCACTTCGGGATGAAATTCGTCTCGAATGCTCTCTCTCAATAAAAATTACTCTAACACATCCTTACCATCTCGTTGATGGAAATTATTTACGTATGTTCCTGTAAGGTAATTGAAACTTACTTCCCAGTAAAGAACATCAACTCAATGGACTAATTGAAACAATAGAAATATTCTTAAGGCGATTTGCCATGACCCATATAATTTTCAAAAGATATCTCTTATAACTAACATCTGTATCTTAAAGCAACTATCTTAAAGCTACAAAAAAAGTGTCTCTATAAATTAAAATAGATAAAGAAATACTTTCTTGAACTACTAGCTTAAAAACTAAAATCTATATATGCATTTATATAACTTTATCTTACTATAAAAACTCATTAAAAAAGAAACTTAACTCAGGGGTTGTATTATCTCACACAAACTAATCCTCATAAAAAAATTAAAATTTTAGAACTTTCGTATTCTTGAAACTTGCATGAACCACAGATTGTTGGTCAACACTGGATGAGGTCCGTAGACCCTTCTTTTATTGGTCGCACCTTCAGTGTGCATATGTTCATTGATTTCGACAAAAAAAAAAGAATCTCTCAAAAAAAAAAAATTTAATCGATTGTCGATACGAAAAGCATCTTTTTCGTTACCGATACAATCTCGCAAATCAAATAAGATTTATAAGTATACTAGCTTTCACCCGTGGCTTCGCTCGCGGCAAATACAGGGTTGGCCTTCGCCATAGTAATTTTTAAAAATAAAGTCCACTACTGGATCGCACCAACTTGCTCTAATAAGGCATTGGTCTTGGCTTGAGATTTTGAAAAAAAAAATTATTTTTCGAAACTCTTATTCTTTGGATGAATTTCAATGTATGGTAGTAAAATTATCAACATTTGTGGATTGGTTTCTTAGAATAAAAACATTTTTTGGAGAACATTTTTCAAAAAGAAATTAAATTCCTCCAATACATAGGTCTTCTGCATTTATAACTACTTATTATTTTTAAAAAAGTAAATGATCTGTTTTCAAAATATTAGGTAAATTATGAAGAGAAATGTTTTTGAAAAAACGAAGAAATATTTATTAAAAATATAGGAATGTAATACTTAGGTATTAATTAAGCTACTTTAACCTATATATATAGATGTGTAAATTTCCGACAGAATCGGTTAAACCGTCTTCGAAAAAGCCGAAAGCAAAAAAAACCCGTCCTATGGAAGGTACCTTTCTTAGCAATTCTTGGTAACTTTGTTTCCAGCCATTTGATAGGTCATACATAAAAACCTAAACTAATCAAAATCGTTTGAGTCATTTTCGAGAAAAAATTAGCTTCAACATAACTATAGTTGCAGGTACCGTTAGTTTTCGAGCTGCAAAAAAAAACAATTTCACTTCTGTACAATACCTTAAAAACTCGATAAACCTAGTTTGAAAGAATTAAGCACACCCGTTTGGGCTTTTGTAGGTGTCTTTAGGTACATAGGTACATATAGTCAGACGGAAAGGCAAACAAATAAGACAGACAGACGGACAGATTTTTTTGACCAACTTTTTTGGTCCACGCTATATCGTTCAAACTTTTTTTTTTCCGACGAACTTGCAGTTTATGTATATTCGCATGTACAAATTCCAGTGCATTTCAATTATTGACTTCTAAAGGAATACTTTTGATACCTTGGGTTTCATTATTTCAATTTTCATAAGGGTCTCTAGTTGAGAGTTGAGACTAAAGAAATGTATAGCCTATGTAACTCACAGATAATGTATAGCTTTCTTTTAATTAAAGAATTTTAAAAACGGTTAAGTAGCTTAGGAGCTCAAGCCTTACAAATAAACGCACTTACTTTTCACATTTTTACTATAAGGCAAGTTATGCATTCGTAAAAAAAAATAATCTAACAATCAAACATGGCATTACTATGATAGAGAAGTCGAAAAAATTGGGACCGACAATTCTGTCTGTCTGTCCATCCGTCTGCATCGGCACCTACAGCCTTAACGGCTGGACCGATTTGCTTCAAACTTGGTACATAGTATTATTATGACGTCCTACAGACGGTTTTTTGGAATTAGCATTCTACCTCTAAAACTAACGGTACCTGCCATACGATTTTTAGGGGAAAATTGATTTTTATCAAAACCCGCTCCTACGATTTTGATAAAACATTCTAAATAATGTTTTCTGTGCAAACTTTATGTTTTGTTCGGAATAGATTTTTCAGCAAAAGTCTTATAACGGTACGTCCCATTTAAAATTTAGATGTCATCTTTTGGGTGCTATAAATGATATAAATGTCCGTTTATGGGAATTAATAAAATTGTTTAAAAAAATTTCCGTTATTATCATTTGTAGCCAAAAACTTAATTGCAGTTTTCATCAAAACATTTTATGTATCTATATTACATACAAAGTTTAAGAAAAATCGGCGGATTTTTTTTTTTTTTTTGATTAAATTAGAAAAAACTATATAATTTGACCAAAACCTAGTGGCTTTTTGTATGGGAGCCACCATTTAAAAAAGAATAACAGACAAAAATGCAATGTCATCTGATACAGAGTTGAAAGGAACTATACCAAACAAAGTTTGTTTGAATTCGATACAACCGTTGACAACTTATGGCCATTTGAAAAAAAGACGTTAAGATCAGATCTGCGTTATTAGCTTTTTTTGCAAAAACTAAAAACGCAGTTCTATTAAAAACACTAAAAGAATAATAACACACAAAGTTTAATCAAAATCGTTAAAGCCGTTTTTGAGCAAATTAGAAAAAACCAAAAAAAAGTTGGCTAAGACTGAACGGCTCGTTGTATCTACCATTTAGAAAGGCTTCACTAAAAAATTTACAAAACCATCCTATAGAACACTATAAAAAACGATAACAAACAAAGTTTGAGTCAATTCAATAAAGCCGTTGCGAACTTATGCTCATTTGAAAAAAAGCCATTTAAACCTGATTTTCGTTACGACCATTTGAGCCAAAAACAAAAAAAAACGCAGTTTTGTTAGAATTGCTTAAAGTTATCTAAATTTTGAGTTTAATCTAAAATCGTTTGAGCCGTTTTCGAGAAAATTCAAAAAACCGTTACTTGAAAGATACCAGTTAGAGACGGGCTAAAACGAAATAAATTTTTTCTTATACGAATGCATAAGTTGCCTTATAGTACCTATAATCGCAAGTAAAAACCTCAGCAACCATTTTTCTTCAAACTGCTATATATACCAAGTTTGCAGAAAATCCGTCAAGCCGTGGCTGGACGTGAAAAAGCGCACAGACGCACACCCGCACAGACAGACCGAAGTACGGTATGGCGAAAACCACTTTTTGGGCTTCTTTTTTATCGTTATGTCATGTTTGATTAAAACCTCGATTCTTTTTTTCTGCACGAAACCAATACTTGCCCTAAAAAAAGACAAAACAATATTATTAAAGATAATTTACTTACTGTATGTATGTATGTATGTATGTACGTTATGTTCAAATCGATCTGCAAGCTTAAAGTTGAATGTCACTGAGCTCATAGTAATTGCCCTGGCAGTAAAAAGTCTCAAATTTAGGCGTGGCACACGCCTTTTTTATTACGCCAGCAGTTATTGAACATGGGCCACACAAAATTAATGTTATTGAATTTTTTCCTGTCTGCTAAAGAAGAATTGTGTTTCTGAAACTGGAACAGCGGCTGGCTGCGGGAGGCGCACGCATACACATACACATACAAAAATATAGGGAATAGGGTATCCAACAGTTCGTTGAAAACGTACTCTAGCTCTCCCTCATGTTTTATTTTTTTAATTTTGAAATATTAAAAATCAAATAAATTTTATTGAAATAAATTCCAATAAATACTACGAATAAATATTACTTTACAGTGGAACAAATCTTATAAATGGGCTACAAAAAATTCAGCTTTACGGTTTTAACATTTTTTTTCTTCTAAACCATCTACATTATGGTCCCTTTCATTTAAAAGAATATATAAAAAAATCACCCATCCTAACTCTAGAAATAAGGTCACACACAAAAATTAAATTGATTTTTATATATATAGATGTTCTGTGAGCTTTGGTTCTTCCAAAAAAAAAATATAATAAAAACTTCAAGTATTTTTGCTCTACTTTAGCACAGAAACAAAAGAATCAAATCACCGAAGGAATTTCGTAAAACTACTAATATATATTCATTTATATAAAAAAAAGTTTTCGAAGGTCTTACCGGAGTAATACGAAGAATGCGCATTCTGGTTACACTCGGTGGGGTGAAAATTCCAGCACCCGTATATGCCTTGCTGTCGATGGAAATATTATATATTTATGGTTTTCTTTGAAATTGGTTTGGTGCGTCGATGATCTTTGGTCAACAAAACAAATATAAAATACATAAAAAAAATACTATGACTTTTTATCACACGCGGTTAAATGGTTATCGCACTGATTCTAAATTTGCAAAACACAGAAAAAAGATGCAAATATAAATATTGCTCTTTCTTGTACGTTAACTCATCGAGAGTCTTTGTCAGGAGATATATCTTCATCTCATGTTTTGATTTAGGTTTAGCTGTATGGATTTAAAAAGGTATTTAGTTTGTGTTGCGAATAAGTATAACCCAAAATAAATGATCTCTAACTACTAATACTTCAATCTTAGAAATAATCTACGTATATTCTACTATTCTTAGGATACTTAAAGATCTCGTGCAATCCTTCCGTTTTTCCAGTTTGAAGATGTAGCAAGTTGTTGCAGCAAAAAAATTAAATGCGTTCACTACAACCGTGTTGGTCGGCGTTAAAACGTAGCGTCAGAAAGCACCACAAAAACTCTTTGTGCAGTCCTTCCGTTTTCTCCGATTCTTCCAAGAAAATAAATATAAGTTACACAATGGGCGATACCAGCTTCCTACACTGGTTAGGTAATATATTTTTATTTTTCCATAGATAATGGTCCATAACCCGACAAAAAAGAAAATGCTGGATTTGAAATTGGCCGTACTTCAGATGCTGACCATGCTTGTTGAATTATAACCTTGAATCGCTTGGGTTTTCCCTGACTTCGGGCATCGACCATGCGTTGAGTTGTGTGCACCTTTTTATGGTGGCTATAATAAGATTCGAATGGCGGTATGCGATATTCTCGTTTCTGAACACTACCAGGAATCTGGTATAAATCCAATAAGTGAAATTTTGTCACTCAAACTAATTTGAGGCAGACGAAGCAGAATATAAAGACAATTATGTTTTGAAGAAAAAAGACGAGGTGGGCGGCGATGAAAAATCGTGGCTGAACCGTGCGGCGATGAGATTAATGGTTCATCTGGCTTGTTTGCCGATTACGTTTCTATTTGCCTGTGGCAACCTTTTTCGGGAGTGTGGTTACTGCCGCCACGGTACAGCCTTGCTACGTTGTTTTCTTCTCATCTAATTAAAAAGGAAAGGAACACCTAGTTATCACGACTAAAGAATTTAAAGATAATGGTATATTTTTCTTACCGGATACTTCTAATTTGTTCCCATAAATAAAAACTTCTTTTCTTTCTATTTGTTACTTCTTTCTAATATATGATGATTACAAATTTACTCTTATTTTGTTACGTATGGCAACACTGGCCATACGTATAGTTCTTCGTTATTTTTACTTGCTCTATAGGGCAAGTATTGGTTTCGTGCAGAAAAAAAAAATCGAGGTTTTAATCAAACATAACATTACGATGATAGAGAAGCCCAAAAAAGTGGTTTTCGCCATACCGTCCGTCGGTCTGTCTGTGCGTCTGTGCGGATGTGCGGATGTGCGGATGTGCGCTTTTTCACGTCATGCTACAGCCTAAACCACTTGACGGATTTTCTTCAAACTTGGTATATAGCAGTTTGAAGAAAAACGGTTGTCGAGGTTTTTTTTGTTTCGTTTTAGCCCGGCTCAAACTGGTACCTTTCAAGTAACGGTTTTTTTCAATTTGGATTTTCTCGAAAACGGCTCTAACGATTTTGATTAAATTTAAAATTTAGCTAACTTTAAGCATTTCTAACAAAACTGCGTTTTTTGTTTTTGCCTCAAATGGTCGTAACGAAAATTAGGTTTTAACGGCTTTTTTTCAAATAGCCATAACTTCACAACGGCTTGATTGAATCAACTCAAACTTTGTTTGACTTAGTTTTTCATAGTGTTCTATTGGATGGTTTAGTAAATTTTTCACTGAAGCCTTTCTAAACGGTGGCTTCCATACAACGAGCCGTTGAGTTTTAGCCAACTTTTTTTGGTTTTTTCTAATTTTCTCGAAAATGGCTCTAACGATTTTGATTAAACTTTGTGTGTTATATTCTTTCAGTGTGTTTAAGAGCACTGCGTTTTTAGTTTTTGGCTAAAAATGCAAATAACGGAGATCTGCTCTTAACGGCTTTTTTTCAAATGGCCATAAGTTGTCAACGGTTGCATCGAATTCACTCAAACTTTGTTTGGTATAGTTCCTTACAGCTTCCTATCAGATGGCATTGATTTTTTTTCAGTTTCTCTTTTTTAAATGGTGGCTCCTATACAAATAGCCACTAGATTTTGGCCAATTTTTTCATTTTTTCTAATTTACTCAAAAAAAGCTCCCCCGATTTTTATTAAACTTTGTATGTAACATACATAGAATACTTCAAACAAAACTGCATTTTTAGTTTTTGGCTATATATGATAATAGCGGAAATTGCTTTTGTATTATTAATTAGGCCATAACCCATAAGTGGACATTTGTATCATTTATAACACCCAAAAGATAACATCTTAATTTTAAATATTAAAGGTTTCTTAACGTAACCTCCCGTATATCGAGTTTTCCAGTTTTAGCCAAATTTGTTTGGTTTTTACCAAATTTTTCAAAAATTAATTGTTCTTATTGATCGAAAAGTTTGTTTTCATCGTACTATTGCACCAACAGAGCAAGTACGTGGGACCCAGTCGTGCATTTTATTTATATATACATTTATACAACATGTCTTCTTTAAAATATATGAAAATGAGGGTCAGTCGCTCTCACTCAGTTTAAACGAGAGGTCGTTCTGGCCATTGTGTCGAATACGGAAAATAAATGTGGGTTTTTTTACAATAATTTTTCCCACAGAAAAATTTGTCGTGTTTTATTTCGAACGGAAAACAATGGTTGGAACATTATGGTCAATCGAGCCGGGATAGAATTAAAGACCTATGGATATATACACGGGAGTGCAAGAAAAATAAAATGCACGACTGGGTCGCACGAACTTGCTCTTATGATAAGCAATTGCTTAGTGGCTGCATATATGGATTTAAAAAAAAATTTAAATAATTTCGAAAATTCTTTTATTTTTTAAATTAGTTTAAGAGTTTTCTCGGAAAAACAAAGTATACAATAAAATTTCAAAGCTATACGTGAATCTAGGAAAAAAAATATTGAAAATCGTTCGAATAGTTTTTTTTTAAAAAGGTTATTTTTGAAAAACTTTTCCAAAAAATATTTTGAAATTTATTTGGGTATGCAAATATATGGCAACCTGTAGTTTACATTTGAAAAAATAATTTAAAAAAAAATCAATATACCCGTTTCCAACATATTTCGAAAACCAAAAAATTTTTTGAAAAAATTATAAAAAATCAAAAAGAAAAAGTTTTTGAAAAATTTGAAATGCCATATTAATAAAATTATAAATGACTTCCTGTGGCCAAAATTTTATTGAAATCGAATGTATAGTTTACGAGAAAATTTGATTTGAAAATACTGGTTCTATAAGAGGTACCGTTATAAGACAAATTTTGAAAAATATTTTTTAACCAAAAGATAGATTGTCTTACAAAAATAGCATCCTGAAAGTTTTATCAAAATCGTTAGAGCCGTTTTTGAGAAAATCAATTTTTTTCTTCACGATTGTATGGCAGGTGCCGTTATTTTTGGGCCTAGAGCAAAAATAAAAAATACGTTCCGAGGGACGGCCAAGTAAATCCTAGATACCAAATTTGAAGCAAATCGGCCCATCCGTTCAGGCTCCAGAAGCGCGAACAGACAGACAGACAGACAGACAGACGGACGGAATTCCCAGACCCACTTTTTTCGACTTCTCCATCATCGTAATGTCATGTGTGATTGTTATCTCGAAATTTTTTTTCTGCACGAATCCATAACTTGCCTTATAGTACCTATAATCGCAAGTAAAAATGGATATACACGGGAGTGAAAAAATTAAAGTCCTATGGATATATACACGGGAGTGCAAGAAAAAAAAATGGAATATGCACGGGAGTGAAAAAATTAAAGTCCTATGGGTATATACACGGGAGTGCACAAAAAAAAAACCGAAATACACGGGAGTGAAAAAATTAAAAAAGAAAAAAAATCAAAGCGACCTATGGTTATGGAACCACACGCGAGTGAAATACACGAATACACATGCGCTAGAGGGATCTGCCATGCGACGCAGGAGCCAAGGAGACTGGAGCCATCCACATAGAGGCACCACAGGAGTCCAGGAGGAAAAGGGATACGGGCACAGGAGTGTACCAGGAAATTATGAAGGTATCATGGTCGGCTGTACATCATACAAATGTACAGTTCGATCAATTTGAAGTTACAAATATATTGATTAAATAAATATATTCTGATGTGTCCATCTGTGCGCCTTACAACCGCACATATTGGTCATATCTGTAGTTTTTGTTTTTTGCGTTGCGTTAAAGTTGTCCGTCTGTGTGACTTACAACCACACAGATTGGCAATCATTTGCGTTTTTTTGCGGCTAAATTGTCCGTCTGTGTGACTTACAACCACACAGATTGGCAATAATTTGCGTTTTCTGCGTTGAATTTGTCCGTCTGTGTGACTTCCAACCACACAGATTGGCAATCATTTGCGTTTTTTTTGCGGCTAAATTGTCCGTCTGTGTGACTTACAACCACACAGATTGGCAATAATTTGCGTTTTCTGCGTTGAATTTGTCCGTCTGTGTGACTTACAACCACACAGATTGGCAATCATTTGCGTTTTTTGCGGCTAAATTGTCCGTCTGTGTGACTTACAACCACACAGACTGGTGATTTTTTTTTGCATTCGATTGCAATAAGTCCATCTGTACATATTGCGAATGTACAGTTGGCAAAATCCAATCAATAAAAGATGTACAGATACACATCACAAAAAAACCGGTCAGCCATAGCCAGCGGGAAGGTTACCTACCACCACCACTACCAACGCACTGCCACCACAGCTTATTAAAAAGAGGGAGAGAGGTTTTCGTTTAGTTTCGCGTAACTGCTGGAACACAATGGAGCCGGAGCCGGAACCGCAGCCGCAGCCGTATCGCATGTCAAAATATTGAATACACACGAATTCAATGTTGTGAACACAACGAGACGGATCCGCAACCGCAGCCGCAAACCGCGACGGACGAGTTGGCCAACTTTTAATAAATACGTGCGTATTTTTGACATTCCATACAAAAAAAAAAAAAAAAGAGCAACGTGCTAATAAAGTCCTTTTAGAAATTAGGTCAGGTAATTAAAAATTTATTGAAAAGACTATACATGGTGCGATATATGTTTTATCATCTTTTATATTCATATATATGTATGTTTCTCAGTGGAAATTGTAAAAAAAAACGTGGAGTACGTACGACTCCATTGTGGGCACTTCTAATTAGGTACGTACGGCATGCGGTACGGTTGCGGCTGCGGTTCCGGCAGCGTTTTTCTATTGTGTTCCAGCAGTAAACCAACAGCCGGTGAAGTTGAGATTGAGAACTAGGGAGCAAAGAAAATTAAAAAAGAGAAGAAAAACAAATAATTAATAATATTAAAAGTGCTAATTACATATATACCAGGAGGAAAGACTATAAAACCATGGAAGAAAAGAAAAATAAACCTAAAGGTATGGGAATAATCATTTTTATCTCGTCGAAAGAAAAAAAAATATATAATAATTATAATATGTGCGTGTGGTGAAGTGTGATGGTGGAAAATGTTAGCTCAGGGGAGAATTATTTTTGGTGTGTATACGAGATAAGGAATTTTTGGGGGAAATTAATGTTGATCATGTATAGGATAAGGAACATTATTTTGGTTTGTGTAGTGAGTACGTTTAGTTAGGACAAAACCCGAGGGAAATTAGCTTAGGAAATGACGAAAAAGGGAAATTAGTTTAAGAAATGACAATGGGAATTTAGTTTAAGGAATTATACCTACCTATTTGGAATTTAAGGTACGGGGGACTTTTTTCGGGAGAACTAGGTCAAGAGAAATATTATTGTCTGTGGTACAGGACCTCTATAGATAATCAAAATAGAAATATTAACACAGGAGTGTAATTAAATTAAATAAATTTGGAAAAATTCCAGGATGGGATTTAGGAGGAAATATTAACACAGGAGGTGTAGAATTAAATTAAATAAATTTGGAAAAAATTCCAGGATGGTATTTAGGAGCAATATTAACACAGGAGTGTAAATAATTTAAATAAATTTGAGAAAAAATTCCAGGACGGGATTTAGGAGCAATATTAATTAATAAATTATAAAATTCCAGAATGGGATTTAGGAGGAAGTTTGCCTTGCGAACGTAATTATAAACACAGGCAGTGTATATTAAATTTTAAAATTCCAGGATGGGATTCAGGAGGAAGTTTGCCTTGCGAACATTATTATTAGCACAGGAGGTGTAAAATAAATTTAAAAATTCCAAGAAACGATTTAGGAGGAATTTTGCCTTACAAAATTATCAACACAGGAGGTGTATAGTCAATTTAAAAAAAAAAAAAAAAAACAAAATTTTTCCAGGATGGAATTGGAAACATCATTAGCTCAGGATGGGTGAGGAGTCAATATTTTTTTTGGGAGTCTGGAGTACGGAAAGTACGGAATAATTGTAGCACAGGAAGTGCAATGGAAAAACAAAACATACAGGTATATTTCAGGAATAGGATTGTTAGAGTTGAAGCTAGGTATTCGGAAAAGAAAAGCAAAAGCAGTAATACCAGTTTTTGGGTTTTTCTCTCCATACAGTTGCAGGCGCAAACAAATCAGGAGGCTCCAGGAAGGACAACTCGGAAATTACATCGAAAAAAAGGAAGGAAGGCCAGGAGGCAGGGAACAGGCTGTTCCAAGCAACAAGGAAGGGCATCTCGAGGTTAGCGAGTTATGCTAATTCCCAGGAGGTGACCGTAGCATCACTGGATGGAATATTACTTCGCAGCGACCGTCTACTACAATTGTGGGAAAAGGCCAACGGACAATTTTTGGCCCTAGTAAAGGTCGCAGACGAGGGAACTCTGACAGAGTTGGAGAGTATTATGGAAGAAATAGAAGAAGAATATTATGGGACGGCGGAAATTTTACGTCAACACCTGAGAAGAACGGCCAAGGATGACCAACCATTAGCAGGAGCTGCAGGAGCGACGGGGGAAGCCGGAGCTACCCCCCAAGTAAATATAAGCCAACGGAAGCTGGAGGACCAAGCAGGAGACCCAAAAACATTCAAAAAACAAAAATTGGGAAAAATAAATAAATCAAATTTTGAACTATATTCCACGGACTTTCAATATTCTTTAGGCAGGAAACATTCATTTATGCCAACTATATTAGTAAGGTTGGTGGGGGAAAATTATAATATCGGACCTATAAGAGGGTTTCTCGATACAGGGTCACAACCAAATGTGGTAAGTCATAGTTTAGTGCGGGAGCACAAATTGCCAGGATAAACTATTGGAACGATTATGGCAACAAGACCAAATAAGAACAGGGAGTAAATATTCGGAAGAGGAAGTATTAGTAGAAAAGCATTTCAAAGACACGCATAGGAGAGACGAATCAGGACGGTTCATTGTAAGGATACCAATAAAACCGGAAATCAGAGAGTTAGGCAGCTCCAGAGAAATAGCGTTGAGGCGATTTTTTTATATGGAAAAGCGTGTGGAAGACATCCGGAGATGAGGAATACCTATATCGCTAAAATGAGAGAAGAAATTGAGTTGGGCATTTTAAAGGAGGCCACGGAAAGACCAAATCAAGGAGAAATGGTGTATTACATACCACACCATTGTATACCAAAGGATAACAGGATTGTTTATGACGCAAGTTGTAAAACGGATACTGGGTTATCACTCAATGACATTCAAATGCTTGGGCCGAAACTGCAGAAGGATCTGCATGAAACAATAATGCGAGAAATAGAATAGCAGTATATGCGGACATTTAAAATTATATTTTTTAAAATTTTTGGTACAGGACGTACAAATTTATATATGATACAGGATGTACATATATTATTTTTTTTTATATTTATCAGGAGGAGTAAATGGATTTTTAAAATTATATTTTTTATAATTTTTGGTACAGGACGTACAGATTTAAATATGGTACAGGATGTACACATATATTATTTTTTATATTTGTCAGGATGATTGGATGGATTTTTAAAAATTATATTTTTTTATAATTTTTGGTACAGGACGTACAGATTTAAATATGGTACAGGATGTACACATATATTATTTTTTATATTTGTCAGGATGATTGGATGGATTTTTAAAAATTATATTTTTTTTATAATTTTTGGTACAGGACGTACAGATTTAAATATGGTACAGGATGTACACATATATTATTTTTTATATTTGTCAGGATGATTGGCTGGATCTTTAAAAATTATATTTTTTTTTATAATTTTTGGTACAGGACGTACAGATTTAAATATGGTACAGGATGTACACATATATTATTTTTTGTATTTGTCAGGAGGATTGGATGGATTTCAGGAAAATGTTCAATCAGGTCAGACTTGCCAGGGAACAATGGAATTTACAAAGATTGTTTTGGAGAGAGGACTCAAATAAAAGATTGAAGGAATACTGGCTCACGGTAGTCACTTTTGGACTAACAACATCTCCATTTGTCACTGTAAGAGCAGTGATGGAAACGGCCAGGCTGGCAAAAGAAAAATATCCATATATCCACATATATATATGTATATGTGTATATATATATATATATATATATATATATATATATATATATTATATATATATATATATATATATCTAATATATAAAAATAAGTTGCCTTATGTTCGGGGTCGATAAACTCGAGAATGGCTGGGCAGAATTTTTTAATGTTTTTTTATAAAGTTAGCTATCCTATTGAGGAAGGTCTTTTTGTGAAGATTGGTCAAATTTCGGTAAAGGGCAAACCGCAAAATGCATTTTTAGTGCATTTCGTCATATTAATAACAGCATTTTTTGTAGGGTCTTCTGAGTATGTCGACGAAGGTTTCCGGCCAAACTTCGGAAAAATAATTTGCCACAACTGCAGTTTTATTGCATTTTGTCAAAATACTAACAAATCTTTTGGTAGCATCTTCTGAGGATGCCTGCAAAGGTTTCTGTGAAGTTTGGTCAAAATTCTGTAAAGCGGTAGCGTGGTTCTTTTTGATCTAGCATTTTTGTCGACACATAAAGTATTTTTCCCGTAATTATAGAAAATTATTTTTTTTTTTTCAATGTGTCAATTTAATTTTAATAAAATTGGAATAAGTTTGAAATCTGCGATTTTGGACAAATCATCGGGATGAAATGACCGAAGAAATATTACATCGAATGCGAAATATTTATTCAAACCAGAACTTGGATCTTAGCTACGATTCGATCTGAAAATAAAATATCATTAGCGCTTGCGTCGTCTGGGATTGCGCAAACTTTGTTAGACGGTGGTCGAACAGCTCACTCTGCATTAAAATTGCCATTGACATGTAAGTAAATGAATTTCAAACATGTAATATTTCAAAAACATCTGGAATGGCAAAGGTTTTACAGCAATGTAAAATAATCATTTGGGATAAGTGCACGATGATTCACAAGAAATTATTGGAAGCCCTTAATCGAACGTTAAAAGATTAACGAGGAAACCAACGTTTATTTGGTGGTGCATTGATATTGTTAGCAGGGGAATTTAGGCAAACATTTTTCCAATTTTTTCTCACGGACAACTTTATGTTGGATGTTCGCGAGTGGGTAAACCGTCCTTATTGTTTATTTATGCATTAAATGGGAAAACAAAAAACGTTGTTTATCAAAAAGCTCATGAGTAATGCAAATGGTTCATTTAAAAAATTGTTAAATTAATTAATAAATTATATAAGAAAAATGATTGAATTGAGTTTAAGGCTGCATGATACACAACAATTTGTTTTCTGAAGAGTGAGTATGGTTTCCCAACTAGGAAACACGCCACATTATAATAGCTGACAGCAAATCAGTTGAAAAGGAAATTCGCGGAATTTGGCATTCTTTTCCTTTGAACGGTCCTTTCAAAATCCTTGCCACTATCACATTGTTCATCAGCTTCTTCACCATCAGTTGGGTTCCATTGCACAGTTTCGGGGCATAAAGGTTTCGTATCATTAAGATGACAGATCCAACTTTAGAACTCAAATGATGAGGCGGCATGCCCAGGCAAATCCAAAGAACACTTGCATATTCACACTCAATGGAATGGTTTGCACATACAGAAAAAAACGATGCCTGAGACATGAGATTTATTCATACGCCGCTGTTTGTTTCAGAATCACGGGAAGTAATTTCGGAAATCCGCTTGCTATATCACCACTTTTGCCATGACTGATTGCTTTGAAATGCTGCAAACAGGATTTTCTTTGATTCGCAGGTTTAACGAAAGCTTCAGTGCTCAGTGTGCTGTTCTTCCACCTTCCAACAGTGTTGCAGCAATTCCGGTAGATGCGAGAGCTAACGCAATTCCACTTTGAGCACGTGTTGCTGCTAATATTAATTAAATCAAGAACATTTTTCCAGTTCCGCCGGGCGCATCAACAAATAAAATGCACGACTGGGTCGCACGAACTTGCTCTAATTTGTGACAGTGGTCTAGGGGCTTGACATTTTGATAAAAATAAAATTTTCAAAATTCTTAAATAAATACTTAAACTAATTTGAGCTGAAAAAAAGTACACCATTTTATTTCTTATATAAATTTGAATTTATGAGTAAACTTATAAAAACCTGTGGAGCGGTTTTTAAAAAAAAAGTTTTTTTTGAAAAAAAAATTTCAAAAAAAATTCAAACACTCCATTTCTTAGGTATTCAGCAAATACAATTAATAAGCAGTTTGCAAAATATTAATTTAAAATTTTTTTTTTTGTAGATGCTTTTAAAAATACAAAAAAATATTTTTCAAAAATATTGGTATGCAGTACAAATTGAGTTACCTACAACTATATATGTGTGAAATTTCGAAAGAATCGGTTGAATCGTTTTCGAGATAGTCGAAAAAAAACGGTCCTATGGAAAGTACCTACCGTTGTTAGACATTTTTTAAAACTTTTTTTCAGCCATATAATTGGTCGTACCTAAAAAGCAATACTGATTTTTTTAAATCGAAATCTTTAGAGTCGTTTTTGAGAAGAATAAGCTTTAGCGTAACGGTATATGGCAGGTACCGTTATTTTTGAGCTAAATAAAATTTCAATTTCCCCTCTGTACAATACCTAAAAAACTCTATATACCAAGTTTGAAGCATTTCGGCCCACCCGTTTGGGCTGTAGGTGTCTATACATACAGACAGACAAAAATACAGACGGACAGAATTTTTAACTTTTTTTTCAAGACGAATGCATAACTTCCCTTATAGTACCTATAATCGCAAGTAAAAAACTTTTTGATTATAAATATTGTATTTAAAATTAAATATTTCTTAACTACACTTATGTGTGTTTTAAGTTAAAAATGTGTTTCCTGTCAGTTTTTAAATTGTAATTCATTTAATCCGTATGAAAGTAAGATTTGTCTAACCGAGCGAAGCCGGGTGGGTCAGCTAGTATATATATATATAAAAGCAGCGAAAGCAATAGAAGAGGACTTCTACATGGATGACTGTACAACAGGAGCTCATACAGTCAAGGAAGCAATCAAATTAGCAAAGGAAATCGATACAATATTACAAGGAGCTAAATTTGAATTGAGGAAATGGAAATTAAACAGCAATGCTGTAGTTAAAGCAATGGATGCTGAGTCAGAAAAAACTTTGTTGTTTTCTGAGGGGGAAGGGACAACCATTCTAGGACTGAAATGGTTGATAGAAAAGGATAAATTTACTTTCATAGTCAAAAATCACAAGTTCAACGGAACAATAACAAAAAGGAAGATAGTGAGTCATGTAGCTCAATTATATGATCCAAACGGGTACATCTCACCAGTTACGATCATTGGAAAAATAATAATACAGGAGTTGTGGAAATCGAGGATCGATTGGGATGATAAACCAGCGATAGAAATAGAACGTCGTTGGTTGGATTTTTGGGATTCTATTATCTACTTGGAAAATTTTAAAATAGAAAGATGGTTGGGCTCAGGGGGAAGCACAAGTATACAGATTCATGGGTTTTCAGACAGCAGTGAGGCAGCACTAGGTGCGGTCGTATACTTAAGGGCAAACTATGGAAACGGAGTTATAACAAGCAAGCTCTTAACGTCAAAGACAAGGGTGGCACCTTTAAAAATGGTGACCATCCCGCGACTGGAGTTATCAGCAGCTGAGCTACTATCAAGGATGATAAAAGGAATCATGGAGTCAATGGAATGGAGAGGAACGGAATATGTGCTATGGATTGATTTAAGTCCAGCATTTTTCTGGATAAGGAAGGAGACAAGGGATATGAGGACATATGTTGCAAATAGAGTAGCATCTATTCAAACAAATACGGAGATAAGGAACTGGCGCCACATAGATGGCAAGGAGAACCCAGCAGACTTACTGACAAGGGGGATGTTACCAAAGGAGTTGGTAGACAATAACTTATGGCTGCATGGTCCTAGTTGGATAATAAAGGAGGAACAGGATTGGCCAAGGAGTGGAATAATGGAAGGAATCAATAAGGAAACGGAGTACGAAATGAAAATACATTCAATTTCCGAATTTAAGGAACCAATAAGTATTGGCCTCGGGAGAGGAAGGGGTAATGTGCCTCTATTGGATTATGTTAGCAAGTTGGAAAAGGCGGTGAACATCATTAGTTATGTAAACCGGTTCATAGAACAGTGGATTAAAAACAGGAGGAACCTGAGACAAAAGAGGAAAAGGAGAAAAGGGCAGTAGGAAGTAATGCCACCAACGAGAGAAGAGAAGGCAGGAGCCATGGAATATTTAATACGTATTAGTCAACAAGATTATTACAATAAGGAAATTACGGCACTTAAAGCAGGACAAACTCTTCCGGAGAAGAGTAAAATAATGAGCTTAAAGCCGATTTTGGATAAAAATAATATCTTGCGGGTAGGGGGAAGGTTAGGTAGGTCGGAAATCGATTACGAGATGAAACATCCGGCAATCGTAGCTAATGGATCAAAATTGGCAGGATTGCTAATGGAATGTGCACACAGGAGTACAGAGCACGGAGGGATACAAGTCATGATGCAATTCATCAGACAACAGTATTGGATACCAAAACTCAGGAATGGGTTAAGGAATTACATTCACAAATGTGTTGTTTGTGTTCGTTTAAATGCACGAATGGAGGGACAGCTGATGGCGGAATTGCCTTCAGAAAGAGTCCAGGTTGGGAAACCATTTCTATCTACGGGAGTAGATTATGCAGGTCCTTTTGAGTTAAAAGAGTCTGGGCCTGAGGGATTAGGCAGGAAAAATCGGAGGCAAGGGGAAAAATGGTGGGTAGCAATATTTGTATGCCTAAGGACTAGAGCAACACATATTGAACCTGTCATGGATTTATCTTCCATGGCCTTCATAGCTACATATGAAAGGTTCATTGCCAGGAGGGGAAGATGTGAAAAAATGTTTAGCGACAACGGAACGGCTTTCGTTGGCGCATCAAAAGAACTAAATAAAGCATTAAGAATCTTTTCAGACAAGGACATGTTAGATTATTTGCACCGGAAGGGTACCGACTGGAAGTTTATGACACCAGCCGCCCCGCATCAAGGAGGGATTTATGAAGCGGCAGTGAAATCTAGGAAGTTTCACTTAAGGAGAATCAAGGGGCAAAGGATGTTGCCCCCGGAAGAATTCAGGACTTTGCTTACGCAAATAGAGGCCATACTCAATTCCAGGCCTCTTCACCCTTTGAGTGATGACCCAATGGACGTCCAGGCGTTGACGCCGGGACATTTTCTGGTAGGTGAACCACTAATTTTACCTCTCCCTTTCAGATTGGACGATCGTTCAGAATCAGTAGGAACTGCACTATGGAGAGAAAGGCAAAGGATGGTCCAGCACTTCTGGGTACGATGGCAATCAGAATACCTAACAACATTGCAGGAGCGTAAAAAATGGCGGAAGGAGAAGGAGAACTTAAAGGTGGGCCAATTGGTTGTTCTTCGGAGTGAGAACTTTCCCCCTACTAGTTGGGCAATGGCTCGGATATGCGAACTACTACCTAGCCAGGACGGCTTGGTACGCAACGTAGTGGTACAAACGGCCACTAACAAACTGAAAAGGCCAGTCCAGAAGCTGTGCATCCTGCCAATGGAAACAAAATAAACTTGAATTATATTAGAGAAAAAACTATGTTTTTTGCCGGGACTGTTACGTATGGCAACACTGGCCATACGTATAGTTCTTCGTTATTTTTTATATATACATTTATACAACATGTCTTCTTTAAAATATATGAAAATGAGGGTCAGTCGCTCTCACTCAGTTTAAACGAGAGGTCGTTCTGGCCATTGTGTCGAATACGGAAAATAAATGTGGGTTTTTTTACAATAATTTTTCCCACAGAAAAATTTGTCGTGTTTTATTTCGAACGGAAAACAATGGTTGGAACATATTTGTTGCTCCTCGATGATCTTCTAGGCACGGTGTGGGTGTGTGAATTTTGAAAGACCGACTAGTTATGGGGGAGATTAATGGAGAGCTTGTTTTCTCCACTCTTACAAAAAAAAGATGGCTGAATATTGGTGGAGAATGCCACGTTTGCAAATTTGGAGAATGTTAGTACAGTACTGACCTAAGCTCTCTGGGTTTGTGAATTTGCTTACAGGGTGTGCTTATTTTCGAACGATTAATACGTACTTGCGGTACAGTACTGTTATTTTACCATTTACCTATTTCTGGACGAATTCTTGCAACACATTTTCGTGGATGGTTTCTTTAGTTAATTTTTTATTGTTGCTTCGTATTTAAGTTTCCTTTTCGGAGTGAGCAGAGCTTTGCTCTTATTTCTCTTCTAGTTTATGAAGAGGATATTATTCAGGTGATGATTTTTGTGCGTCATCACAACATTTCTGACTGGGACATTTGACAGGACGGAACTACAAAATGACAGGATAGGATAATACACTGACAGGACAGGACGGTAAACTGACAGCTGTCATCGGGATAGAGAAATTTTACTTACAAAACTTGTGATTTGTGTCAAGTTCCAACTCGAAACAAAGTGCAATGAATGGAAAATCATTCGCTTCAAGAAAGTTCGTACCAACGAACTAGGCTCACAACTACCACTGGCTGAGTTTTAAACTGAGTCTCATGCACATCTGCAGCCGGGCATACAACTTCTCATTGATATATCGTAATCTGTTATCGTTTTAGGTCCTTAGTATGGGACCTTGATATATGACCTTTTTGGTCCCCTACTTCATATAGGTGATTTCCTATTACTTTAAGAATGTTTACTTTGACGAATTGAGGAGCTAGGTTGGCGTTAAAGTGTTTAGTAGCATCCCTGGTTCATACGGGCAACTTTCGGTAACCAGTCTATTTCTGAATGATTTAAGCCATTGAGCTTCTTAAGCAACTTATAGTCGTCTCTGTGCTCAATCATCTTTTGGCCGAAAAGAGCCTCGTATGGCGATATCGAAATAGCCGAATGTACTGTTGTGCGGAGTGCACTACTAATGGCTGATAAATATACATCCCAGTTTGATTGTCTCGGATCTATATAAGCACGAACTGCCGCTAAAATAGATCTGTTAACTCTCTCACTTGCGTTTGGCTGTGGGGAATATATAGCAGTTTTATAATGTTTCACACCATAGGTCTCTAACAATTTACTGAACTCTTTACCAACGAACTGAGTTCCGTTATCCGAGAGTATACTCTCCGGAACTCCATATATTAAAAATATTTCTTCCTGTAAAAATTTAACTGCACTAGCAGCATTTGCTTTTCTGAGTGGTTTTATAATGGCAAACTTTGTCAACTGGTCTACCAATGATAATGGAACAGTTGTCGTTTCTAGAGCAGGGATACGGACCGAGGAAATAGATGTAGATGTGCTGAAATTGCCTATCAACCTCGAAGCTCTTCCCCATCTCGGCTCGTAGAGTGGAATTGGCAGCCTTAGTGGTCTTATAAATGTCACACTTGTAGACGAAGTTTTTCACTTGGGTGTACATATTGGGCCAATTAAATTGTTGACACAATCTGTACAAAGTTTTTACAATTCCTACTTGTGAAGATCTTGGGGGGTTGTGGGCTAATTGTATTAACTCATCAGTGAGTGACGTCGGGATCCATAATCTCCAAGTGAGGTCATCCAGTAGTGGATTACCCACGGAATGCTTGACTTTTTTGTAGATATATCCCTTGGATATTTGTACATCTGGAAGGCGATCTTGATGGAGCTTAATATGGTCTATGAGTTGAAGGTATTCTTCGGACCGGAAATCTGGATTAGAGATATCGAGATGGAGGGTTTCCTCGGAATTAACTTGAGCTGGAACAGGAGACGAACTGAACGTTTGTAAAGCGTCCACTTCATGTACCCTAGACAGAGCGTCTGGAACCACGTTAAGTGTACCCTTGCGGTGTTCCACCTCAAAGTCAAATCCTTGGAGACGCATGCTCCACCGAGCTAATCTCCCTGTCTGATCCTTCAAGTTCTTAAGCCATTTTAAGCTCGAGTGATCGGCTATCACTCTAAAACGATCGGTGTAGATCGGTTAACATTTGGTGCGACATTATTTCTCTGAGTATTGGTGGTTCTCTGAGAAGATGGGTTAGCTTTGTTATTAAATGGTACGTTGCTAACTAAAGGTCGTGCTTCATTATTTGGTGGGTTACTTAAATTCCTAATGAATTGTGAAGAAAGAACTTTATTTGACGAACTAGGTAGAGTGTCATAGGGTGGAGCAACTGGATCTGTAACTACCTGATCTGTTCCTGGTTGATCATCAAATTGAAAAATTGGTAATGGATCTCTATTAGTCAACTGAGTTATCGCTTGATTTATTTGTGCTAGCATTTCGTTTTGAGTACGTCTTAACTCATCGCGATAAAATCTTTGGTCTTCGGCCCTCTGCACTCCGATGGAAGCAGTGACTATTTCTTTTATATGAGCTGATAACTGTCGACTATCCCTTCTGAATTCTTTGTCCATTGGACTGGAATTAGCCATAGGCTCTGCAGGTGGAATCGAATTGTTACCTTCATCAACGTCGTTTTGTTGAAAGGTGTTATCAACTTTGCGCGCGTTACGCGAATCTATGTTCGGCCTAACAGGTGCATTTACTAACGTTCGGTAGTTTATTCCCCTTCTCTCTGTAGTATGTTGGCTACTCCTCCCACGCCCTGATATATCTTCGTCCTCAGACATGGTTGTTTCCTCACGAGAGAACTTACTTAATAAAAATTGAGTGAACTGTCGTTGGTAAATTTTGGCAACGACAATTCGAAACTCAAATAAAAATAACTTTTATTGGTCCTAAATATACTTAAAAAAAATAAATTCAATACTTTAAATTTGACTTGTTTCAAAAAAAATATATGATACTGTTTTGAACTACTTCAAAAATACTCAACTTGATACTTTAATTACCTTAATTTCCTTAACTTTATAACTTACACAAACTTAATAAATTCAATATACTAAATATACTTGAATACTTGCGATTTTTAGAAAACTTCTAACTTCCAAAAAAAAAACTTATATCTTAATCTCAAAAAAAAAACTTTTAAATGTTCAAATAACGTGACAACACTGTCATAAACTGAAATGATAAAAAAAAGACGGCAACACTGCCAAAAGAATTTGTGAAACTCACAACTTCACAACTCTCAAAAAAAACTAAATCCAGAAAACCTCTACGAAACACAAAACTTCGTAGACCTTTCAATAATCTCAATAATCTTCAAAAAAAAAATCCTCAATAATCTATAATCATAAACTTGAAATACTTAACTTCCAAAAAAAAAAAATTCATACATCAATAGGTTCGAAAGATCTTGAAACGAACTTCCCCGAATCTTAGACCATTCGAAAACTTCCCACCAGGGACAGCGATCAAATGTCAAAAAAAAACTTTGTTTTACTTTAAAAAAATAAATGAACAAACCTTATAGTGAAACGATTAAGATTGCTTAAGTTGGAAGAAGCTCACCACTCTCAATCAAAACCTCACAAAAAAAAAAAGAACTCAGTCAAGATGTAAAAAAAAACTTTAGAAATTTTCTTGGAATGGTGTTCAGAAAGAAGGGTCTTAGCTTCTGCAGTAGACGTGCGTCGAATCAAGGAACTCAACCACCAATCAAAAGGACTAATAATCTTCATTCTAATCACCTATCACTGTTTGCCGTACCGTCTTTAGCAACGGACAACTGGTACGTAAACTAACTCCCAGTTCGGACAAAAGTACGGAACATGACAAACCTAAAAGCTTATGAAAGATACGATCAACCTATCGCAACAGTCAAAGATCAGGAACAATTTCCACTAACCTTCCCGACAATAGCGCTAACCAAATCCTCATATAAACTCTCTTCGTTATACGTCTACCAAACAAAAAATTTTGAAAATTTGTACAAAAAAAATTGTTGTCTTATGACAAGAAAATCTTACTAACAAAATCTTGCTAAAATCTACCAAATTTTACGCAACTTCGGGCCCCACGTTGGGCGCCATCTTTAACGTTGGTATATATTGTTGTTGTTGTTGTTATTATATTTCACGTAACTTCAAGACACTTTCTATGAGGCTGAGCACAGTCCCATATAGAGCGCTATCTGTAACGTTTAATATAACAACAGTATACATAGATAAATAAAATATAGATCATTTACGTATAACAACGGTAACGTAAAAATATTAGATCTCATACACAAGGTAGGGCCTAAGTGACACACCAAAGTATGCCTCCTAGAGAGCGCCATCTGTGACGTTGATTGAATTGAATTAAATCTATATATATATTGGTCGGGGTGTCCTCCTACTACCGGCAACTCTCTTCAGTACTATTGTCGATAGTAATTAAAACTTTTTTATTTTACACAAAAAAGGAGGAATGACCTGGCAATTCAGGGAATTAACAACACGAAAACTCATCACCATGAACTGCCCTAACTCGGCATCTCAACCAAAAGCTAAATGTCATATCTATACTCGACTTCACAAAAAAAAAAAAGTACTGCAACCAAAGAAAACTTAATCCCCTAAAATATTTAGGCCGATACAGAATGCCGGTAGGAGAGAGTAGACCGCCACTCGTTTATTTCACACCTTCGGTGTGACGTGAAGTTGTAATCACTCGGTCTCTAACTCCTAGCAACACTTATATATTCTCCTCTCGATGTATTTGGCTGTTATATACATCTTCTAGGTTAACACCTCAACTCTGATCAAGAATTCCCTCGAAAATCCTAAGGAAACCCTTGAGAAAACCACCCCTTTCCTTCTCACCCGTTATATGATTAACCTTCTTCATTTTACGGATATGAATTTGGGAGATGGGTGTTTTGGCTCCACAGTCGCGGTGGTCTGCTGTAGGATGCCATTGCACAGCTCGACGGATGGGGAGGGGTCCTTGCAACAGGAGTACACAAGGCGGTGTTACATTTATTATTAGCAGACCGTGGACTAGGCTGGTCTTAGTCCAAGCAAGTTTCAATTAACGAGGCCCGAGTCATTGCGCGTGTAATTTAGCATAAATGTAGTAAGAATTGCTGATGGATGTTTAACATGAGGGACTCATAAACTACAAACAACTTTTCATGAGTCTGGTTCGTGACCATTAAAAGGGTGAACCTTTCCATTAAAAGAAAAGAAAAAGCTCTACCAAGGAACATAGATGTTCGTGTCCTTGAGGTACTAACTTACCAAGAAAAATTAGGAACTCCAAAAAGAGAAGCTCTTACCACTACTTCTTAACCTAGCTGGTTGTGACCTCGATGTTACAAACTACATAGAAATAGTGATGTGGTGAGGGGAAAGAGATGGTGTATTCCCCTCGCAGCTGTCTATACCCTCCCTTTAAGCTCAGTGGCCTCATACTCCACTAGCTTCCATTGGACTCACTAAAGCTGCTACAACAAATTTTAAGCAAGTCCCCACTATGAAGACGGAAGTACGACCGACTTCCTGTTTTATATTATCTCCATATTATTCATCTCCACTTCGGGATGAAATTCGTCTCGAATGCTCTCTCTCAATAAAAATTACTCTAACACATCCTTACCATCTCGTTGATGGAAATTATTTACGTATGTTCCTGTAAGGTAATTGAAACTTACTTCCCAGTAAAGAACATCAACTCAATGGACTAATTGAAACAATAGAAATATTCTTAAGGCGATTTGCCATGACCCATATAATTTTCAAAAGATATCTCTTATAACTAACATCTGTATCTTAAAGCAACTATCTTAAAGCTACAAAAAAAGTGTCTCTATAAATTAAAATAGATAAAGAAGTACTTTCTTGAACTACTAGCTTAAAAACTAAAATCTATATATGCATGTATATAACTTTATCTTACTATAAAAACTCATTAAAAAAGAAACTTAACTCAGGGGTTGTATTATCTCACACAAACTAATCCTCATAAAAAAATTAAAATTTTAGAACTTTCGTATTCTTGAAACTTGCATGAACCACAGATTGTTGGTCAACACTGGATGAGGTCCGTAGACCCTTCTTTTATTGGTCGCACCTTCAGTGTGCATATGTTCATTAATTTCGACAAAAAAAAAGAATCTCTCAAAAAAAAAAATTTTTCGTTACCGATACAATCTCGCAAATCAAATAAGATTTATAAGTATATGTTCTGTGAGCTTTGGTTCTTCCAAAAAAAAAAAAAATAATAAAAACTTCAAGTATTTTTGCTCTACTTTAGCACAGAAACAAAAGAATCAAATCACCGAAGGAATTTCGTAAAACTACTAATATATATATATTCATTTATATAAAAAACATAAGCGAGAGCTACAGTACGTTTGCAACGAATTGTTGGATACCCTATTCCCTATATTTTTGTATGTGTATGCGTCTGCCTCCCGCAGGCCGTAGCCAGCTGATATTACAGTTTCAGAAACAAAATTCTTTTTTAGCAGACAGAAAAAAATTCAATAACATTAATTTTGTGTGGTGTGATGTTCAACTAGTGCTGGCACAGTAAAAAAGGCGTGCGCCACGCCCAAAGTTAAAACTTTTAATTGCCAAGGCAATTAGTATGAGCTCAGTGACATTCAATTTTATTCTTGCAGATCGATTTGAACAAAACAAGACAAAACTTAAATTTTTAAAAATTAGATTTTGTATGGAAATAGCGTTTATGGGTGTTTTGAACAATTCTTATTCTTGAACCACACTCTACTACGTAACAAAGAAATATAAATCTAAGTGTTCATCTTTTTACTTCAAAACTGCGACCGATAGTTAAAAAACGTTAAAAAATTAATGCATTACACGACTTTTGACGGAAACACCCCTTAAAAGTGGGCGTGTCTTAAGAATTTGAAGCACTAACTGAGCTTTGATCAGTATTTAGGCATATGTGTAAGACTACAGCTTAATCGAAAAGCTTTTAAACAATCTTACCTTAACAAAGGTATTTTATCAAAATCCCGCCTTCAAAAGTGGGCGTATTGAACAAATTTACACAAGAAAATGTAGAGATATATTTCTCAAATAATCGAACGGCAGGAAAAACTTTTAAATTGAATATTGGAAGTACCTTAAATATTTGAGACTACGTTTTTCGTTCATTCATGAAAAGTGGGCGTAAGCCACACCCGAAATTCAAAAATTTCTTTTCATACACAAAATTTTTAGTTTCTATTAAGAGACGTAAAATTTTGGCTTGCCGAATCATTATAAATACCGTTTATTTACAAAAACAATTTTTTAATAGTTTCTAGTGAAAAGTGGGCGACAGCCACGCCCAAACTAAAATATTTTTATTTAATTGGAAGAAAGTTTACCTAAAGCTTACGTGTGGAAAATTTTAGCGAAATGCTTTTATCGTAACTGTACAAAAAACATAATTTAAGTTTACCAAATTCAGGTTGTTCAACAAAAATGGCTATTGTGGGCGTGTTTGTGGGCGGATTTTGCCGGTTCAAAAACTTAGCCTTAGACGGACGGACGGACGGACATGGCTAAGTCGACTAGGCTTTTGATTCTGAGTCAGAATATATATACTTTTCTATACCTAACGGTATTATTTATCTATGTTACAAACTCCATACCAAATACAATATACCCATTCTATGGAATAGGGTATAAAAAGTTTTCGAAGGTCTTACCGGAGTAATACGAAGAATGCGCATTCTGGTTACACTCGGTGGGGTGAAAATTCCAGCACCCGTATATGCCTTGCTGTCGATGGAAATATTATATAATTATGGTTTTCTTTGAAATTGGTTTGGTGCGTCGATGATCTTTGGTCAACAAAACAAATATAAAATACATAAAAAAAATACTATGACTTTTTATCACACGCGGTTAAATGGTTATCGCACTGATTCTAAATTTGCAAAACACAAAAAAAAGATGCAAATATAAATATTGCTCTTTCTTGTACGTTAACTCATCGAGAGTCTTTGTCAGGAGATATATCTTCATCTCATATGTTTTAATTTAGAATTTAAAAAATAAAAAGTAGTTCCTTTGGTCTTGTGTGCGTTTCGCCCAAGCATGAAGGGTGGGCTCATCAGTTAGATGCCGTTCATACTCTTCTAAGACGCACATGTTCGATAAAATCGACACTTATATATAATTTTCAGTGCACAAGTGTAATTTTATATATTTTTAGGGAGCTTTGTTACCAGCAAAAACCTTAAAATTATGCATGCTCGTGGTCAGTTGTTAATTGAAGATTAAAATTTTCAAAATGAAAAGACAAATTGAAAAAAATTGAAAAAACACAACAACTAAAGTTATTGCAAAGATGGCTGAATATTGGTGGAGAATGCCACGTATGCAAATTTGGAGAATGTTAGTACAGTACTGACCTAAACTCTCTGAGTTTGTGAATTTGCTTACAGGGCGTGCTTATTCTCGAACGATTAATACGTACTTGCGGTACAGTACTGTTATTTTACCATTTACCTATTTCTGGACGAATTCTTGCAACACATTTTCGTGGATGGTTTCTTTAGTTAATTTTTTTTTTGATTGTTGCTTCCTATTTTAGTTTCCTTTTCGGAGTGAGCAGAGCTTTGCTCTTATTTCTCTTCTAGTTTATGAAGAGGATATTATTCAGGTGATTTGTGCGTCGTCACAACATTTCTGACTGGAACATTTGACAGGACGGAACTACAAAATGACAGAATAGGATAATACAACGACAGGACAGGACGGTAAACTGACAGCTGTCATCGGGATAGAGAAATTTTCCTTACACTTTTGGTAAAGGCTACTGAAGATGTCTACGAAGGTTTTTGTGATTTGCAATAAATGCATTTTAAGAGCAGAACTTTTCTCTCGAAGACTCCAAGTGACATTCTCGATAGGGCTTTATTCCTAAATTGCTTATTCAGCCCAAAGAAACAGCCATTAGCAAGAGTTGTTCTGCGTCTGATTTCAGCGCTTATATTGTTGCCTGTGTTTACAGCAATACCCAGGTAGACAAATTCATTGACATTGAAGTTATACCTATCAATGATGAAAGCTTATACTTCGACTTGTCCTCGTTTATTTTCAGTCCCATTCTGCTTGACTCCATGGTGGTGAAGGCACCGGTTTCTGCTCGCTTTGTTCTTCCTATCACGTCAATGTCGTCCACAAATCCAAGTTATTATGTCGATTTATTAAAGATTTCTGCTCCATGTGCTGGCATGGGTGTTCCGTATGACATTTTCCGGCACAATGTTAAAACAGCTGCATGACAGTGCGTCAGCTTGTCTTAGCGGTGGTTTCGAAAGATGCAGTAGAGTCCCTACTAACTTGGAAGGAACAAATAGCATTTTTCAACGTCATCCTTATAAGGCGTACCAGTTAAGCAGGGATTCTTAAGTTGGACATGGCACTATATAAATCAACTCTATAACACTGTCGTAGGCTGCTTTAAATCGACGAACAGGTGGTGGGTGTCGATGTTATATTCTTGGGTTTTCTCCAGGATCTGGAGTAATATGAAAATTTGGTCGGTCGTAGACAGGATGTTATAGGTGATGTTTAAAAGACTTATGCCTCTATAGGTGGTCTCCTTTTTTGTGGATTGGGCGGTAATGAGATTCCACTCATGAAGCATACTTTCCTCCGCCCATATTTTGCAGATGAGTTGGTATATGCTTCTTACCATGTCATCTCCAGCGTGCTTAAGAAATTTCGCTTGCAGACCATCGCATCCAGCAGCTTTGTTCATCTTTAGTCTGGTGATGGCTACTTTGATTTCATTTTGGTCGGGCAGATGTAGTTCATGGTCGTCATCTAGATTAACTGGTACAAGTTGTTCTTGGGCGGGATCTTGGCTGCCATCGCCATTTAACAACTGGTTAAAGTAGTCTCTCCAGATGCCTTACATCGCCTGCGTTGCCACTATGGTGTTTCCATCCTGATCTTCGTAGGGCCCAGGGTAGCTAGTAAAACCTGATGTAGACTGTTTCACTCTTCTGTAGATGTTTCGCACCTCTTTTCTGCAAAAACATCTCTGCATCTGATCGAATTTGCGTTGTTGGTGTTCTTTTTTCATCTGAGTAGGCGTTTCTCATCCTTTCTTCGCTCAACATAGAGATTTCTGGATGCTCTAGTATTGTAACGTGAGAATTTCCACTCACCTTACCTGGACAAATCCAAAAGGCAGGTCAATCTATATGACCTGGTAGCCACACAATCCGAGCGATTGTATAGTGTATACCAACCACTACTACTGCTGGACGAAGACGCCGTGTGCTTGCCGCCTGCCGCGGCGGGGGAAGAAAAACAAATAATAAAACGAAGCAGTGGGTGGGTACAATCCTTTTTGTTTTTTTTTTTTGTTTGTTTGTTTTTTTTTTTTTTTTTGGGTTGCTACTTCCTGTTGGCACCATACATAACACCTGCAAGAAAACAAAATTGTTAAATTGGTCTTTGAGATTGAATAATGAAAAAAGAAAATACCAAGAATGAGACTGTTGCATCTGCATAATGAATAAAAAAGAATTATCTTTAAACCTGTTTATTTGAGAAAAACATTTTTTTCCGTTATTTATGGAATATTCTAAAAAACCTTATACCATTTTGAAAGGAGAATTGAACGCGCCAACTTTTAAGGTAACAGAAAAAAAATTGAGAAAAATTATGATTTGTAATCACGGCACTTGAAAGCCCGTCAGAGGGTGAGCATTTTTTCGATTTTTTTTCGAATGCCTCTAACTCACAAAATACATGGCAAAGATTTTTTTTATTATTTCTCTGATAACTGTCACCACCTACCCTATCACCCGTTTTCGTTTCGACGTTGACTTTTGGGACACCCTGTATATACATATATGTAAATCGTCAGAGAAAACCTTTAATTTACGGATTTGTACAAGTGCTTCGCTGAACAAAATCAAGAAAGAGAAATTAGAACTAAAGTGAATTTTAAACTATTGAAGAACCCATAAACATTTTTTTTATAGTGTAAAGGAAATAAGTTCTCCAATTTTTTTTTTTTTGTTTTTTTTTTTAAGTTTACTTAAGTGTTAAAAATAATTTAAAAAGTGCAAGTATCATTGATACTAATTTTAATAATTGAACTTAAAAAAAAAGCAAATAAACAAAGACAGCGAATCCAAACCAGTTCTTCGAAGTGCTGCCGGCAGGACACCGCGGGACCAGGAAAACTGTAAATCTTAAGTATTGAGTCCATAAGGTCAATAATAAAAAAAAAATATTATTAAGCTCAGTAGAAATATTCAACTGCGCTTTTCCTCTTAGTTTAGTTTAATAGAGATTTTTTTTGATTAATACATCCTTTTATTAGTTTTAAGTTAAGGAATTATACCTACCTATTTGGAATTTAAGGTACGGGGGACTTTTTTCGGGAGAACTAGGTCAAGAGAAATATTATTGTCTGTGGTACAGGACCTCTATAGATAATCAAAATAGAAATATTAACACAGGAGTGTAATTAAATTAAATAAATTTGGAAAAATTCCAGGATGGGATTTAGGAGGAAATATTAACACAGGAGGTGTAGAATTAAATTAAATAAATTTGGAAAAAATTCCAGGATGGTATTTAGGAGCAATATTAACACAGGAGTGTAAATAATTTAAATAAATTTGAGAAAAAATTCCAGGACGGGATTTAGGAGCAATATTAATTAATAAATTATAAAATTCCAGAATGGGATTTAGGAGGAAGTTTGCCTTGCGAACGTAATTATAAACACAGGCAGTGTATATTAAATTTTAAAATTCCAGGATGGGATTCAGGAGGAAGTTTGCCTTGCGAACATTATTATTAGCACAGGAGGTGTAAAATAAATTTAAAAATTCCAAGAAACGATTTAGGAGGAATTTTGCCTTGCGAACAAAATTATCAACACAGGAGGTGTATAGTCAATTTAAAAAAAAAAAAAAAAAAAAAAAAATTTTTCCAGGATGGAATTGGAAACATCATTAGCTCAGGATGGGTGAGGAGTCAATATTTTTTTTGGGAGTCTGGAGTACGGAAAGTACGGAATAAGTGTAGCACAGGAAGTGCAATGGAAAAACAAAACATACAGGTATATTTCAGGAATAGGATTGTTAGAGTTGAAGCTAGGTATTCGGAAAAGAAAAGCAAAAGCAGTAATACCAGTTTTTGGGTTTTTCTCTCCATACAGTTGCAGGCGCAAACAAATCAGGAGGCTCCAGGAAGGACAACTCGGAAATTACATCGAAAAAAAGGAAGGAAGGCCAGGAGGCAGGGAACAGGCTGTTCCAAGCAACAAGGAAGGGCATCTCGAGGTTAGCGAGTTATGCTAATTCCCAGGAGGTGACCGTAGCATCACTGGATGGAATATTACTTCGCAGCGACCGTCTACTACAATTGTGGGAAAAGGCCAACGGACAATTTTTGGCCCTAGTAAAGGTCGCAGACGAGGGAACTCTGACAGAGTTGGAGAGTATTATGGAAGAAATAGAAGAAGAATATTATGGGACGGCGGAAATTTTACGTCAACACCTGAGAAGAACGGCCAAGGATGACCAACCATTAGCAGGAGCTGCAGGAGCGACGGGGGAAGCCGGAGCTACCCCCCAAGTAAATATAAGCCAACGGAAGCTGGAGGACCAAGCAGGAGACCCAAAAACATTCAAAAAACAAAAATTGGGAAAAATAAATAAATCAAATTTTGAACTATATTCCACGGACTTTCAATATTCTTTAGGCAGGAAACATTCATTTATGCCAACTATATTAGTAAGGTTGGTGGGGGAAAATTATAATATCGGACCTATAAGAGGGTTTCTCGATACAGGGTCACAACCAAATGTGGTAAGTCATAGTTTAGTGCGGGAGCACAAATTGCCAGGATAAACTATTGGAACGATTATGGCAACAAGACCAAATAAGAACAGGGAGTAAATATTCGGAAGAGGAAGTATTAGTAGAAAAGCATTTCAAAGACACGCATAGGAGAGACGAATCAGGACGGTTCATTGTAAGGATACCAATAAAACCGGAAATCAGAGAGTTAGGCAGCTCCAGAGAAATAGCGTTGAGGCGATTTTTTTATATGGAAAAGCGTGTGGAAGACATCCGGAGATGAGGAATACCTATATCGCTAAAATGAGAGAAGAAATTGAGTTGGGCATTTTAAAGGAGGCCACGGAAAGACCAAATCAAGGAGAAATGGTGTATTACATACCACACCATTGTATACCAAAGGATAACAGGATTGTTTATGACGCAAGTTGTAAAACGGATACTGGGTTATCACTCAATGACATTCAAATGCTTGGGCCGAAACTGCAGAAGGATCTGCATGAAACAATAATGCGAGAAATAGAATAGCAGTATATGCGGACATTTAAAATTATATTTTTTAAAATTTTTGGTACAGGACGTACAAATTTATATATGATACAGGATGTACATATATTATTTTTTTTTATATTTATCAGGAGGAGTAAATGGATTTTTAAAATTATATTTTTTATAATTTTTGGTACAGGACGTACAGATTTAAATATAGTACAGGATGTACACATATATTATTTCTTATATTTGTCAGGATGATTGGATGGATTTTTAAAAATTATATTTTTTTATAATTTTTGGTACAGGACGTACAGATTTAAATATGGTACAGGATGTACACATATATTATTTTTTATATTTGTCAGGATGATTGGATGGATTTTTAAAAATTATATTTTTTTTATAATTTTTGGTACAGGACGTACAGATTTAAATATGGTACAGGATGTACACATATATTATTTTTTATATTTGTCAGGATGATTGGCTGGATCTTTAAAAATTATATTTTTTTTATAATTTTTGGTACAGGACGTACAGATTTAAATATGGTACAGGATGTACACATATATTATTTTTTGTATTTGTCAGGAGGATTGGATGGATTTCAGGAAAATGTTCAATCAGGTCAGACTTGCCAGGGAACAATGGAATTTACAAAGATTGTTTTGGAGAGAGGACTCAAATAAAAGATTGAAGGAATACTGGCTCACGGTAGTCACTTTTGGACTAACAACATCTCCATTTGTCACTGTAAGAGCAGTGATGGAAACGGCCAGGCTGGCAAAAGAAAAATATCCATATATCCACATATATATATGTATATGTGTATATATATATATATATATATATATATATATATATATATATATATATATATAAAAGCAGCGAAAGCAATAGAAGAGGACTTCTACATGGATGACTGTACAACAGGAGCTCATACAGTCAAGGAAGCAATCAAATTAGCAAAGGAAATCGATACAATATTACAAGGAGCTAAATTTGAATTGAGGAAATGGAAATCAAACAGCAATGCTGTAGTTAAAGCAATGGATGCTGAGTCAGAAAAAACTTTGTTGTTTTCTGAGGGGGAAGGGACAACCATTCTAGGACTGAAATGGTTGATAGAAAAGGATAAATTTACTTTCATAGTCAAAAATCACAAGTTCAACGGAACAATAACAAAAAGGAAGATAGTGAGTCATGTAGCTCAATTATATGATCCAAACGGGTACATCTCACCAGTTACGATCATTGGAAAAATAATAATACAGGAGTTGTGGAAATCGAGGATCGATTGGGATGATAAACCAGCGATAGAAATAGAACGTCGTTGGTTGGATTTTTGGGATTCTATTATCTACTTGGAAAATTTTAAAATAGAAAGATGGTTGGGCTCAGGGGGAAGCACAAGTATACAGATTCATGGGTTTTCAGACAGCAGTGAGGCAGCACTAGGTGCGGTCGTATACTTAAGGGCAAACTATGGAAACGGAGTTATAACAAGCAAGCTCTTAACGTCAAAGACAAGGGTGGCACCTTTAAAAATGGTGACCATCCCGCGACTGGAGTTATCAGCAGCTGAGCTACTATCAAGGATGATAAAAGAAATCATGGAGTCAATGGAATGGAGAGGAACGGAATATGTGCTATGGATTGATTTAAGTCCAGCATTTTTCTGGATAAGGAAGGAGACAAGGGATATGAGGACATATGTTGCAAATAGAGTAGCATCTATTCAAACAAATACGGAGATAAGGAACTGGCGCCACATAGATGGCAAGGAGAACCCAGCAGACTTACTGACAAGGGGGATGTTACCAAAGGAGTTGGTAGACAATAACTTATGGCTGCATGGTCCTAGTTGGATAATAAAGGAGGAACAGGATTGGCCAAGGAGTGGAATAATGGAAGGAATCAATAAGGAAACGGAGTACGAAATGAAAATACATTCAATTTCCGAATTTAAGGAACCAATAAGTATTGGCCTCGGGAGAGGAAGGGGTAATGTGCCTCTATTGGATTATGTTAGCAAGTTGGAAAAGGCGATGAACATCATTAGTTATGTAAACCGGTTCATAGAACAGTGGATTAAAAACAGGAGGAACCTGAGACAAAAGAGGAAAAGGAGAAAAGGGCAGCAGGAAGTAATGCCACCAACGAGAGAAGAGAAGGCAGGAGCCATGGAATATTTAATACGTATTAGTCAACAAGATTATTACAATAAGGAAATTACGGCACTTAAAGCAGGACAAACTCTTCCGGAGAAGAGTAAAATAATGAGCTTAAAGCCGATTCTGGATAAAAATAATATCTTGCGGGTAGGGGGAAGGTTAGGTAGGTCGGAAATCGATTACGAGATGAAACATCCGGCAATCGTAGCTAATGGATCAAAATTGGCAGGATTGCTAATGGAATGTGCACACAGGAGTACAGAGCACGGAGAGATACAAGTCATGATGCAATTCATCAGACAACAGTATTGGATACCAAAACTCAGGAATGGGTTAAGGAATTACATTCACAAATGTGTTGTTTGTGTTCGTTTAAATGCACGAATGGAGGGACAGCTGATGGCGGAATTGCCTTCAGAAAGAGTCCAGGTTGGGAAACCATTTCTATCTACGGGAGTAGATTATGCAGGTCCTTTTGAGTTAAAAGAGTCTGGGCCTGAGGGATTAGGCAGGAAAAATCGGAGGCAAGGGGAAAAATGGTGGGTAGCAATATTTGTATGCCTAAGGACTAGAGCAACACATATTGAACCTGTCACGGATTTATCTTCCATGGCCTTCATAGCTACATATGAAAGGTTCATTGCCAGGAGGGGAAGATGTGAAAAAATGTTTAGCGACAACGGAACGGCTTTCGTTGGCGCATCAAAAGAACTAAATAAAGCATTAAGAATCTTTTCAGACAAGGACATGTTAGATTATTTGCACCGGAAGGGTACCGACTGGAAGTTTATGACACCAGCCGCCCCGCATCAAGGAGGGATTTATGAAGCGGCAGTGAAATCTAGGAAGTTTCACTTAAGGAGAATCAAGGGGCAAAGGATGTTGCCCCCGGAAGAATTCAGGACTTTGCTTACGCAAATAGAGGCCATACTCAATTCCAGGCCTCTTCACCCTTTGAGTGATGACCCAATGGACGTCCAGGCGTTGACGCCGGGACATTTTCTGGTAGGTGAACCACTAATTTTACCTCTCCCTTTCAGATTGGACGATCGTTCAGAATCAGTAGGAACTGCACTATGGAGAGAAAGGCAAAGGATGGTCCAGCACTTCTGGGTACGATGGCAATCAGAATACCTAACAACATTGCAGGAGCGTAAAAAATGGCGGAAGGAGAAGGAGAACTTAAAGGTGGGCCAATTGGTTGTTCTTCGGAGTGAGAACTTTCCCCCTACTAGTTGGGCAATGGCTCGGATATGCGAACTACTACCTAGCCAGGACGGCTTGGTACGCAACGTAGTGGTACAAACGGCCACTAACAAACTGAAAAGGCCAGTCCAGAAGCTGTGCATCCTGCCAATGGAAACAAAATAAACTTGAATTATATTAGAGAAAAAACTATGTTTTTTGCCGGGACTGTTACGTATGGCAACACTGGCCATACGTATAGTTCTTCGTTATTTTTTATATATACATTTATACAACATGTCTTCTTTAAAATATATGAAAATGAGGGTCAGTCGCTCTCACTCAGTTTAAACGAGAGGTCGTTCTGGCCATTGTGTCGAATACGGAAAATAAATGTGGGTTTTTTTACAATAATTTTTCCCACAGAAAAATTTGTCGTGTTTTATTTCGAACGGAAAACAATGGTTGGAACATATTTGTTGCTCCTCGATGATCTTCTAGGCACGGTGTGGGTGTGTGAATTTTGAAAGACCGACTAGTTATGGGGGAGATTAATGGAGAGCTTGTTTTCTCCACTCTTACAAAAAAAAGATGGCTGAATATTGGTGGAGAATGCCACGTTTGCAAATTTGGAGAATGTTAGTACAGTACTGACCTAAGCTCTCTGGGTTTGTGAATTTGCTTACAGGGTGTGCTTATTTTCGAACGATTAATACGTACTTGCGGTACAGTACTGTTATTTTACCATTTACCTATTTCTGGACGAATTCTTGCAACACATTTTCGTGGATGGTTTCTTTAGTTAATTTTTTATTGTTGCTTCGTATTTAAGTTTCCTTTTCGGAGTGAGCAGAGCTTTGCTCTTATTTCTCTTCTAGTTTATGAAGAGGATATTATTCAGGTGATGATTTTTGTGCGTCATCACAACATTTCTGACTGGGACATTTGACAGGACGGAACTACAAAATGACAGGATAGGATAATACACTGACAGGACAGGACGGCAAACTGACAGCTGTCATCGGGATAGAGAAATTTTACTTACAAAACTTGTGATTTGTGTCAAGTTCCAACTCGAAACAAAGTGCAATGAATGGAAAATCATTCGCTTCAAGAAAGTTCGTACCAACGAACTAGGCTCACAACTACCACTGGCTGAGTTTTAAACTGAGTCTCATGCACATCTGCAGCCGGGCATACAACTTCTCATTGATATATCGTAATCTGTTATCGTTTTAGGTCCTTAGTATGGGACCTTGATATATGACCTTTTTGGTCCCCTACTTCATATAGGTGATTTCCTATTACTTTAAGAATGTTTACTTTGACGAATTGAGGAGCTAGGTTGGCGTTAAAGTGTTTAGTAGCATCCCTGGTTCATACGGGCAACTTTCGGTAACCAGTCTATTTCTGAATGATTTAAGCCATTGAGCTTCTTAAGCAACTTATAGTCGTCTCTGTGCTCAATCATCTTTTGGCCGAAAAGAGCCTCGTATGGCGATATCGAAATAGCCGAATGTACTGTTGTGCGGAGTGCACTACTAATGGCTGATAAATATACATCCCAGTTTGATTGTCTCGGATCTATATAAGCACGAACTGCCGCTAAAATAGATCTGTTAACTCTCTCACTTGCGTTTGGCTGTGGGGAATATATAGCAGTTTTATAATGTTTCACACCATAGGTCTCTAACAATTTACTGAACTCTTTACCAACGAACTGAGTTCCGTTATCCGAGAGTATACTCTCCGGAACTCCATATATTAAAAATATTTCTTCCTGTAAAAATTTAACTGCACTAGCAGCATTTGCTTTTCTGAGTGGTTTTATAATGGCAAACTTTGTCAACTGGTCTACCAATGATAATGGAACAGTTGTCGTTTCTAGAGCAGAGATACGGGCCGAGGAAATAGATGTAGATGTGCTGAAATTGCCTATCAACCTCGAAGCTCTTCCCCATCTCGGCTCGTAGAGTGGAATTGGCAGCCTTAGTGGTCTTGCAAATGTCACACTTGTAGACGAAATTTTTCACTTGGGTGTACATATTGGGCCAATTAAATTGTTGACACAATCTGTACAAAGTTTTTACAATTCCTACTTGTGAAGATCTTGGGGGGTTGTGGGCTAATTGTATTAACTCATCAGTGCGTGACGTCGGGATCCATAATCTCCAAGTGAGGTCATCCAGTAGTGGATTACCCACGGAATGCTTGACTTTTTTGTAGATATATCCCTTGGATATTTGTACATCCGGAAAGCGATCTTGATGGAGCTTAATATGGTCTATGAGTTGAAGGTATTCTTCGGACCGGAACTCTGGATTAGAGATATCGAGATGGAGGGTTTCCTCGGAATTAACTTGAGCTGGAACAGGAGACGAACTGAACGTTTGTAAAGCGTCCACTTCATGTACCCTAGACAGAGCGTCTGGAACCACGTTAAGTGTACCCTTGCGGTGTTCCACCTCAAAGTCAAATCCTTGGAGACGCATGCTCCACCGAGCTAATCTCCCTGTCTGATCCTTCAAGTTCTTAAGCCATTTTAAGCTCGAGTGATCGGCTATCACTCTAAAACGATCGGTGTAGATCGGTTAACATTTGGTGCGACATTATTTCTCTGAGTATTGGTGGTTCTCTGAGAAGATGGGTTAGCTTTGTTATTAAATGGTACGTTGCTAACTAAAGGTCGGTTTGCTTCATTATTTGGTGGGTTACTTAAATTCCTAATGAATTGTGAAGAAAGAACTTTATTTGACGAACTAGGTAGAGTGTCATAGGGTGGAGCAACTGGATCTGTAACTACCTGATCTGTTCCTGGCTGATCATCAAATTGAAAAATTGGTAATGGATCTCTATTAGTCAACTGAGTTATCGCTTGATTTATTTGTGCTAGCATTTCGTTTTGAGTACGTCTTAACTCATCGCGATAAAATCTTTGTTCTTCGGCCCTCTGCACTCCGATGGAAGCAGTGACTATTTCTTTTATATGAGCTGATAACTGTCGACTATCCCTTCTGGATTCTTTGTCCATTGGACTGGAATTAGCCATAGGCTCTGCAGGTGGAATCGAATTGTTACCTTCATCAACGTCGTTTTGTTGAAAGGTGTTATCAACTTTGCGCGCGTTACGCGAATCTATGTTCGGCCTAACAGGTGCATTTACTAACGTTCGGTAGTTTATTCCCCTTCTCTCTGTAGTATGTTGGCTACTCCTCCCACGCCCTGATATATCTTCGTCCTCAGACATGGTTGTTTCCTCACGAGAGAACTTACTTAATAAAAATTGAGTGAACTGTCGTTGGTAAATTTTGGCAACGACAATTCGAAACTCAAATAAAAATAACTTTTATTGGTCCTAAATATAGTTAAAAAAAATAAATTCAATACTTTAAATTTGACTTGTTTCAAAAAAAAATATATGATACTGTTTTGAACTACTTCAAAAATACTCAACTTGATACTTTAATTACCTTAATTTCCTTAACTTTATAACTTACACAAACTTAATAAATTCAATATACTAAATATACTTGAATACTTGCGATTTTTAGAAAACTTCTAACTTCCAAAAAAAAAACTTATATCTTAATCTCAAAAAAAAAAACTTTTAAATGTTCAAATAACGTGACAACACTGTCATAAACTGAAATGATAAAAAAAAGACGGCAACACTGCCAAAAGAATTTGTGAAACTCACAACTTCACAACTCTCAAAAAAAACTAAATCCAGAAAACCTCTACGAAACACAAAACTTCGTAGACCTTTCAATAATCTCAATAATCTTCAAAAAAAAATCCTCAATAATCTATAATCATAAACTTGAAATACTTAACTTCCAAAAAAAAAAAATTCATACATCAATAGGTTCGAAAGATCTTGAAACGAACTTCCCCGAATCTTAGACCATTCGAAAACTTCCCACCAGGGACAGCGATCAAATGTCAAAAAAAAACTTTGTTTTACTTTAAAAAAATAAATGAACAAACCTTATAGTGAAACGATTAAGATTGCTTAAGTTGGAAGAAGCTCACCACTCTCAATCAAAACCTCACAAAAAAAAAAAGAACTCAGTCAAGATGTAAAAAAAAACTTTAGAAATTTTCTTGGAATGGTGTTCAGAAAGAAGGGTCTTAGCTTCTGCAGTAGACGTGCGTCGAATCAAGGAACTCAACCACCGGTCAAAAGGACTAATAATCTTCATTCTAATCACCTATCACTGTTTGCCGTACCGTCTTTAGCAACGGACAACTGGTACGTAAACTAACTCCCAGTTCGGACAAAAGTACGGAACATGACAAACCTAAAAGCTTATGAAAGATACGATCAACCTATCGCAACAGTCAAAGATCAGGAACAATTTCCACTAACCTTCCCGACAATAGCGCTAACCAAATCCTCATATAAACTCTCTTCGTTATACGTCTACCAAACAAAAAATTTTGAAAATTTGTACAAAAAAAAATTGTTGTCTTATGACAAGAAAATCTTACTAACAAAATCTTGCTAAAATCTACCAAATTTTACGCAACTTCGGGCCCCACGTTGGGCGCCATCTTTAACGTTGGTATATATTGTTGTTGTTGTTGTTATTATATTTCACGTAACTTCAAGACACTTTCTATGAGGCTGAGCACAGTCCCATATAGAGCGCTATCTGTAACGTTTAATATAACAACAGTATACATAGATAAATAAAATATAGATCATTTACGTATAACAACGGTAACGTAAAAATATTAGATCTCATACACAAGGTAGGGCCTAAGTGACACACCAAAGTATGCCTCCTAGAGAGCGCCATCTGTGACGTTGATTATTTGAATTAAATCTATATATATATTGGTCGGGGTGTCCTCCTACTACCGGCAACTCTCTTCAGTACTATTGTCGATAGTAATTAAAACTTTTTTATTTTAAACAAAAAAGGAGGAATGACCTGGCAATTCAGGGAATTAACAACACGAAAACTCATCACCATGAACTGCCCTAACTCGGCATCTCAACCAAAAGCTAAATGTCATATCTATACTCGACTTCACAAAAAAAAAAAAAAAAGTACTGCAACCAAAGAAAACTTAATCCCCTAAAATATTTAGGCCGATACAGAATGCCGGTAGGAGAGAGTAGACCGCCACTCGTTTATTTCACACCTTCGGTGTGACGTGAAGTTGTAATCACTCGGTCTCTAACTCCTAGCAACACTTATATATTCTCCTCTCGATGTATTTGGCTGTTATATACATCTTCTAGGTTAACACCTCAACTCTGATCAAGAATTCCCTCGAAAATCCTAAGGATCCTTAAGGAAACCCTTGAGAAAACCACCCCTTTCCTTCTCACCCGTTATATGATTAACCTTCTTCATTTTACGGATATGAATTTGGGAGATGGGTGTTTTGGCTCCACAGTCGCGGTGGTCTGCTGTAGGATGCCATTGCACAGCTCGACGGATGGGGAGGGGTCCTTGCAACAGGAGTACACAAGACGGTGTTACATTTATTATTAGCAGACCGTGGACTAGGCTGGTCTTAGTCCAAGCAAGTTTCAATTAACGAGGCCCGAGTCATTGCGCGTGTAATTTAGCATAAATGTAGTAAGAATTGCTGATGGATGTTTAACATGAGGGACTCATAAACTACAAACAACTTTTCATGAGTCTGGTTCGTGACCATTAAAAGGGTGAACCTTTCCATTAAAAGAAAAGAAAAAGCTCTACCAAGGAACATAGATGTTCGTGTCCTTGAGGTACTAACTTACCAAGAAAAATTAGGAACTCCAAAAAGAGAAGCTCTTACCACTACTTCTTAACCTAGCTGGTTGTGACCTCGATGTTACAAACTACATAGAAATAGTGATGGGGTGAGGGGAAAGAGATGGTGTATTCCCCTCGCAGCTGTCTATACCCTCCCTTTAAGCTCAGTGGCCTCATTCTCCACTAGCTTCCATTGGACTCACTAAAGCTGCTACAACAAATTATAAGCAAGTCCCCACTATGAAGACGGAAGTACGACCGACTTCCTGTTTTATATTATCTCCATATTATTCATCTCCACTTCGGGATGAAATTCGTCTCGAATGCTCTCTCTCAATAAAAATTACTCTAACACATCCTTACCATCTCGTTGATGGAAATTATTTACGTATGTTCCTGTAAGGTAATTGAAACTTACTTCCCAGTAAAGAACATCAACTCAATGGACTAATTGAAACAATAGAAATATTCTTAAGGCGATTTGCCATGACCCATATAATTTTCAAAAGATATCTCTTATAACTAACATCTGTATCTTAAAGCAACTATCTTAAAGCTACAAAAAAAGTGTCTCTATAAATTAAAATAGATAAAGAAATACTTTCTTGAACTACTAGCTTAAAAACTAAAATCTATATATGCATGTATATAACTTTATCTTACTATAAAAACTCATTAAAAAAGAAACTTAACTCAGGGGTTGTATTATCTCACACAAACTAATCCTCATAAAAAAATTAAAATTTTAGAACTTTCGTATTCTTGAAACTTGCATGAACCACAGATTGTTGGTCTACACTGGATGAGGTCCGTAGACCCTTCTTTTATTGGTCGCACCTTCAGTGTGCATATGTTCATTAATTTCGACAAAAAAAAGAATCTCTCAAAAAAAAAAATTTTTCGTTACCGATACAATCTCGCAAATCAAATAAGATTTATAAGTATATGTTCTGTGAGCTTTGGTTCTTCCAAAAAAAAAAAATATAATAAAAACTTCAAGTATTTTTGCTCTACTTTAGCACAGAAACAAAAGAATCAAATCACCGAAGGAATTTCGTAAAACTACTAATATATATATATTCATTTATATAAAAAACATAAGCGAGAGCTACAGTACGTTTGCAACGAATTGTTGGATACCCTATTCCCTATATTTTTGTATGTGTATGCGTCTGCCTCCCGCAGGCCGCAGCCAGCTGATATTACAGTTTCAGAAACAAAATTCTTTTTTAGCAGACAGAAAAAAATTCAATAACATTAATTTTGTGTGGTGTGATGTTCAACTAGTGCTGGCACAGTAAAAAAGGCGTGCGCCACGCCCAAAGTTAAAACTTTTAATTGCCAAGGCAATTAGTATGAGCTCAGTGACATTCAATTTTATTCTTGCAGATCGATTTGAACAAAACAAGACAAAACTTAAATTTTTAAAAATTAGATTTTGTATGGAAATAGCGTTTATGGGTGTTTTGAACAATTCTTATTCTTGAACCACACTCTACTACGTAACAAAGAAATATAAATCTAAGTGTTCATCTTTTTACTTCAAAACTGCGACCGATAGTTAAAAAACGTTAAAAAATTAATGCATTACACGACTTTTGACTGAAACACCCCTTAAAAGTGGGCGTGTCTTAAGAATTTGAAGCACTAACTGAGCTTTGATCAGTATTTAGGCATATGTGTAAGACTACAGCTTAATCGAAAAGCTTTTAAACAATCTTACCTTAACAAAGGTATTTTATCAAAATCCCGCCTTCAAAAGTGGGCGTATTGAACAAATTTACACAAGAAAATGTAGAGATATATTTCTCAAATAATCGAACGGCAGGAAAAACTTTTAAATTGAATATTGGAAGTACCTTAAATATTTGAGACTACGTTTTTCGTTCATTCATGAAAAGTGGGCGTAAGCCACACCCGAAATTCAAAAATTTCTTTTCATACACAAAATTTTTAGTTTCTATTAAGAGACGTAAAATTTTGGCTTGCCGAATCATTATAAATACCGTTTATTTACAAAAACAATTTTTTAATAGTTTCTAGTGAAAAATGGGCGACAGCCACGCCCAAACTAAAATATTTTTATTTAATTGGAAGAAAGTTTACCTAAAGCTTACGTGTGGAAAATTTTAGCGAAATGCTTTTATCGTAACTGTACAAAAAACATAATTTAAGTTTACCAAATTCAGGTTGTTCAACAAAAATGGCTATTGTGGGCGTGTTTGTGGGCGGATTTTGCCGGTTCAAAAACTTAGCCTTAGACGGACGGACGGACGGACATGGCTAAGTCGACTAGGCTTTTGATTCTGAGTCAGAATATATATACTTTTCTATACCTAACGGTATTATTTATCTATGTTACAAACTCCATACCAAATACAATATACCCATTCTATGGAATAGGGTATAAAAAGTTTTCGAAGGTCTTACCGGAGTAATACGAAGAATGCGCATTCTGGTTACACTCGGTGGGGTGAAAATTCCAGCACCCGTATATGCCTTGCTGTCGATGGAAATATTATATAATTATGGTTTTCTTTGAAATTGGTTTGGTGCGTCGATGATCTTTGGTCAACAAAACAAATATAAAATACATAAAAAAAATACTATGACTTTTTATCACACGCGGTTAAATGGTTATCGCACTGATTCTAAATTTGCAAAACACAAAAAAAAGATGCAAATATAAATATTGCTCTTTCTTGTACGTTAACTCATCGAGAGTCTTTGTCAGGAGATATATCTTCATCTCATATGTTTTAATTTAGAATTTAAAAAATAAAAAGTAGTTCCTTTGGTCTTGTGTGCGTTTCGCCCAAGCATGAAGGGTGGGCTCATCAGTTAGATGCCGTTCATACTCTTCTAAGACGCACATGTTCGATAAAATCGACACTTATATATAATTTTCAGTGCACAAGTGTAATTTTATATATTTTTAGGGAGCTTTGTTACCAGCAAAAACCCTAAAATTATGCATGCTCGTGGTCAGTTGTCAATTGAAGATTAAAATTTTCAAAATGAAAAGACAAATTGAAAAAAATTGAAAAAACACAACAACAAAAGTTATTGCAAAGATGGCTGAATATTGGTGGAGAATGCCACGTATGCAAATTTGGAGAATGTTAGTACAGTACTGACCTAAACTCTCTGAGTTTGTGAATTTGCTTACAGGGCGTGCTTATTTTCGAACGATTAATACGTACTTGCGGTACAGTACTGTTATTTTACCATTTACCTATTTCTGGACGAATTCTTCCAACACATTTTCGTGGATGGTTTCTTTAGTTAATTTTTTTTTTGATTGTTGCTTCCTATTTTAGTTTCCTTTTCGGAGTGAGCAGAGCTTTGCTCTTATTTCTCTTCTAGTTTATGAAGAGGATATTATTCAGGTGATTTGTGCGTCGTCACAACATTTCTGACTGGAACATTTGACAGGACGGAACTACAAAATGACAGAATAGGATAATACAACGACAGGACAGGACGGTAAACTGACAGCTGTCATCGGGATAGAGAAATTTTCCTTACACTTTTGGTAAAGGCTACTGAAGATGTCTACGAAGGTTTTTGTGATTTGCAATAAATGCATTTTAAGAGCAGAACTTTTCTCTCGAAGACTCCAAGTGACATTCTCGATAGGGCTTTATTCCTAAATTGCTTATTCAGCCCAAAGAAACAGCCATTAGCAAGAGTTGTTCTGCGTCTGATTTCAGCGCTAATATTGTTGCCTGTGTTTACAGCAATACCCAGGTAGACAAATTCATTGACATTGAAGTTATACCTATCAATGATGAAAGCTTATACTTCGACTTGTCCTCGTTTATTTTCAGTCCCATTCTGCTTGACTCCATGGTGGTGAAGGCACCGGTTTCTGCTCGCTTTGTTCTTCCTATCACGTCAATGTCGTCCACAAATCCAAGTTATTATGTCGATTTATTAAAGATTTCTGCTCCATGTGCTGGCATGGGTGTTCCGTATGACATTTTCCGGCACAATCTTAAAACAGCTGCATGACAGTGCGTCAGCTTGTCTTAGCGGTGGTTTCGAAAGATGCAGTAGAGTCCCTACTAACTTGGAAGGAACAAATAGCATTTTTCAACGTCATCCTTATAAGGCGTACCAGTTAAGCAGGGATTCTTAAGTTGGACATGGCACTATATAAATCAACTCTATAACACTGTCGTAGGCTGCTTTAAATCGACGAACAGGTGGTGGGTGTCGATGTTATATTCTTGGGTTTTCTCCAGGATCTGGAGTAATATGAAAATTTGGTCGGTCGTAGACAGGATGTTATAGGTGATGTTTAAAAGACTTATGCCTCTATAGGTGGTCTCCTTTTTTGTGGATTGGGCGGTAATGAGATTCCACTCATGAAGCATACTTTCCTCTGCCCATATTTTGCAGATGAGTTGGTATATGCTTCTTACCATGTCATCTCCAGCGTGCTTAAGAAATTTCGCTTGCAGACCATCGCATCCAGCAGCTTTGTTCATCTTTAGTCTGGTGATGGCTACTTTGATTTCATTTTGGTCGGGCAGATGTAGTTCATGGTCGTCATCTAGATTAACTGGTACAAGTTGTTCTTGGGCGGGATCTTGGCTGCCATCGCCATTTAACAACTGGTTAAAGTAGTCTCTCCAGATGCCTTACATCGCCTGCGTTGCCACTATGGTGTTTCCATCCTGATCTTCGTAGGGCCCAGGGTAGCTAGTAAAACCTGATGTAGACTGTTTCACTCTTCTGTAGATGTTTCGCACCTCTTTTCTGCAAAAACATCTCTGCATCTGATCGAATTTGCGTTGTTGGTGTTCTTTTTTCATCTGAGTAGGCGTTTCTCATCCTTTCTTCGCTCAACATAGAGATTTCTGGATGCTCTAGTATTGTTACGTGAGAATTTCCACTCACCTTACCTGGACAAATCCAAAAGGCAGGTCAATCTATATGACCTGGTAGCCACACAATCCGAGCGATTGTATAGTGTATACCAACCACTACTACTGCTGGACGAAGACGCCGTGTGCTTGCCGCCTGCCGCGGCGGGGGAAGAAAAACAAATAATAAAACGAAGCAGTGGGTGGGTACAATCCTTTTTGTTTTTTTTTTTTTGTTTTTTTGTTTTTTTTTTTTTTTGGGTTGCTACTTCCTGTTGGCACCATACATAACACCTGCAAGAAAACAAAATTGTTAAATTGGCCTTTGAGATTGAATAATGAAAAAAGAAAATACCAAGAATGAGACTGTTGCATCTGAAAAGATCCATGTGACACCACAGAAACTTTTCAGAACAAACATAGACACTGTAAACATTATCAATTTCCAAGATTGTTATTCCAAAATGTTCTCAATACATTAGAGAACAAATCTGAATAACAATTTTTGAAATCTAAATATTTAAAATTAATAAATTTAAACAATTAATACGCACCTTCTATGTTTTGTTGGAATTCCGGCTTGTTTATGTTTGGTTTTGACACTTCATATTTGTCTTGTTTATTACGTTTGATGTTTACTGTTTTATTTGCGCAGGCGAAAGTGGTTACCTATCTTCCTCGCACCTGAAGGAAAGGGGGCCAGGTAAACCAGAGTGAATTTGCTCAGTTTAAAAATAAAGTCAAAATGAATTTTAGTGTTCGCAGATGGGGTGAATTTAAGGGAAACTTCTCGATTTACACTTAGACTTATTAAATGTGAGGAAATTAGGTAGTTTTGTTTGTAATATGTATTATGTTTATGTTAAGTTAAGTTATGATGGAAAACATCATTATTAGTGCAATATGTAGGTATGTAAGTTAGATTTTAAGTATGTGGGCCAGGGGTAATTGCAATTTGATGAACATCCAATAATATCTTCAAGTTGTGATAAAAGGGAACAATTGGTAAAGCATTCAAGTGTTATTTGCGTGTATATATATATTTAGAATTATTTAAGGAGTTAAAATTGAAAGGTACGACGATTTGTTACCTCAACGAAGTAGGAGAAAATTTCACAAGGATTCAAAACTATACGTTCTTTTGCAGAGGTATGTAATTTTTTTGTGAAATATCACTAGTTTCACTAATAGAAAATTTTCTTCAATACCTAAGGTTTGGGTTCTACTTGCCGGAATTGTCAAAGACTATATCAGCGGACCTGAGCCTTTGCCATTTTTTTTGTCCATCAACGAAGACACTCCAACACGAAGCTTCCTCTTGATACATTCAAAAGGAAAGACTTTTGTGACTCCAAGTCCGAGGATCTTTGAGATTTTTGTTTGTACAGTATATATACAGGGTGTCCCAAAAGTCAACGTCAAAACGAAAACGGGTGATAGGGTGGGTGGTGACAGTTATCAGAAAAATAATAAAAAAAATCTTTGCCATGTATTTTGTGAGTTAGAGGCATTCGAAAAAAAATCGAAAAAATGCTCACCCTCGGCCCTTCAAGTGCCGTGATTACAAATCTTAATTTTTCTCAATTTTTTTTTTCTGTTATGGAACCTCGAATAACCCCGCTAACATTTGCATTACAAAAATTAAACACACCTGCATCAGTTTTGAAGAAAATGTCACTTTTTTGCCCAACTAAATACTCAAAATTTTTACATGACCCTAATTCAATGGGCTGTAGTGTAAAAAAAATGTACTACTAAATTTTGGCAAGTTACCTTAAAAGTTGGCGCGTTCAATTCTCCTTCCCAAATGTTTTTTAGAATATTCCATATTCCATAGCCCTTGGTAGTCTGGGACTGCTAGTAGTTACTTCTAAATTATAACGGTCCCTCTCCTCGAACTTAAACTTGGACGAGAAAGCCTGGAGTACATTCAGATTTTTTTTAATGAATAAAAAAGAATTATCTTTAAACCTGTTTATTTGAGAAAAACATTTTTTTCCGTTATTTATGGAATATTCTAAAAAACCTTATACCATTTTGAAAGGAGAATTGAACGCGCCAACTTTTAAGGTAACAGAAAAAAAATTGAGAAAAATTATGATTTGTAATCACGGCACTTGAAAGCCCGTCAGAGGGTGAGCATTTTTTCGATTTTTTTTCGAATGCCTCTAACTCACAAAATACATGGCAAAGATTTTTTTTATTATTTCTCTGATAATTGTCACCACCTACCCTATCACCCGTTTTCGTTTCGACGTTGACTTTTGGGACACCCTGTATATACATATATGTAAATCGTCAGAGAAAACCTTTAATTTACGGATTTGTACAAGTGCTTCGCTGAACAAAATCAAGAAAGAGAAATTAGAACTAAAGTGAATTTTAAACTATTGAAGAACCCATAAACATTTTTTTTATAGTGTAAAGGAAATAAGTTCTCCAATTTTTGTTTTTTGTTTTTTTTTTAAGTTTACTTAAGTGTTAAAAATAATTTAAAAAGTGCAAGTATCATTGATACTAATTTTAATAATTGAACTTAAAAAAAAAAGCAAATAAACAAAGACAGCGAATCCAAACCAGTTCTTCGAAGTGCTGCCGGCAGGACACCGCGGGACCAGGAAAACTGTAAATCTTAAGTATTGAGTCCATAAGGTCAATAATAAAAAAAAAGATATTATTAAGCTCAGTAGAAATATTCAACTGCGCTTTTCCTCTTAGTTTAGTTTAATAGAGATTTTTTTTGATTAATACATCCTTTTATTAGTTTTAAGAATTTGAATTTTAAAATTTTAGTAAATAGTTTATTTAACAGCAGGAGACCTCAATTTTTATGAAATTTATAAATAAAATTTATAGAGTAATGTGAAAAGATTCTCGTTATGAATTGCTGAATCTTTTTCAGCTAAGGGTATGTGGAGGCGGACAAGGCCGTCCTGATGAGACTTCCGGTAGTATGACATGACCAACTAACTGTACGCTGCAGACAGTTTGCGACTGGTTGGTCATTTTAGGGGTTATTTCCGAACATCGGCCATCATAAGTATCTTTCAGGTACTTGGGTGGGTTGGCCAGGCCTTCGCCTTCGTCAATACCATCAGACGAGCGCTTGGAATTCGGTAGTACGGTATCTGAGGGAAATAAAAAAGTGAAGTTCTTTAGTTTTAGGGTTAAGGTTAAGGTAAATTTAAGTTGTATATAAGTTAAGTTCAAACTTTAACTTTGGTGGAGGTGATTTCATTTTTTATTATTTTTGGTGATGGGATTTTTTATTATCATTTTGGTGGTGCAAATTAATTTTTTTTATATTACTTTCATTATTTGTAGGTAGGTTTAGTTAGGTTAGTTTGATTTTAAAAAGCACTATACTTACATGTTCCTTCAAGTAGCGTCAAAGTCCTTCGATTTGTGATAACGTTTCAAACGTTTTAGAGTAGAGTCATTCCTTTTCCAAACTCTTCTTCGTTTCCTTTAACTTTCTTCGTTTTCTGGCACGATAATTTTGATTGTTGAGCAGGAGGGATAAGTGGAAGCGGCAAAAAACCACCCCATTTCCGTCAAGCATAGCCGTGCAACGACAAGCGTGCCGCCGCCCTTCTACTTTCCCAAAGTAAGTCCCCCGTGGAACCCTGACTGGCAACAATGGTGCCCAACGAGACCTTACGGATTCGAGGCCCAAAATAACTTCAAGGAAACGATTTTCTTTTTGAAGGTCGTCGCCTTGGACATATTTTGGCATCCCGCTTTTTTTTTTTATTTTTATTTTTTTTTTAGTTTCCTATCGTTTTACACAAATCAAGGACGCACTTTTGGTAGTGTCACAGATCTTGAACGGCTCTCCAATCTTCAGGCCTTAGCCAGGGGATATTGTGAGGTAGTCCGAGGTTTGTGATAACGCCAGAAGTGGAACAAAGTCGTAGGATTTCAGGCTTTTGCTGCCCATAGAGTCAGGTTAAACCAGACTCTTTGTGAGGTAGAAGTTCTGGATCTGAAAAATTTGTTGGTGTGGAAGTTTTTCTGAACTCATAGGCATCCTTCTATCAGGCTATATGCCAGGTAGTAAGATGCGGTTATGGGAGAGGGATTAACCAAAGCACACACTGCATTTCAGGTGCACCAGTCGTAATTCAGGCAGACAAAACTAACAATGAACTAGGACAACTATCGGAGTTGCTGAAGGAAAGGAAAACTTTGCCAACTTCACACACCTTAGCGCATTAAACCATAAATATTTTTTAAAACTTTTAAAACTTTTTTTTTATTTTCTAAATTTTTTTTTTATATATGTACATATAACAATTTTTTTATCATTTTTTTAATGAAATTTTTCAATCATTTTTCCATCATTTTTTTTAATTTTTAAAATTTTATTCTATATTTCTTTTATTGAATTTTATTAACTGTTTTTTTTTTAAATTCAGTTTTCTTCGATTTTTTTTTGAACATTAATTTCACAACAGTTTTTTAGTTATACATTTTTTTTTGGTTATTTTTCGTTGCTCTAGCGAAGTTTTTTCTTTTAATTTTTGATTATTATTCAATTTTGAATTTTCCTTAGTTGGTTTTGTTTATTTTTTTTTTGAAAAAGAAATGGCAGAGGGTGGCAAAAACACAGGGAATATCCCGAAGTCTGCGAGCCTCTGCTCAACACAAACCGCTCAAGTGAACGACATGGACAAGACTTACGAAGACTTTACAAACATAATACGAAACATGAGCGTTACGAAAAACACTAACCCCAACATACTGCAACAAACTTATACGGAAACTAACGCGACAAGGACGGAGTCATTTGATGACTCACACCTACAAAACTATAACTACGAAAACACAACATACCCTACACAAACATTTACCAACGAACGCGACAAATTACTGCAAGAAACTTCAACGAGAACGAGGCCCACTACTAAGACAACAACAAGACAGAGACATGCATCATTTTGTAGCTGGAGAGGATAGAACGGAATGTCTCAAGGACCTTCCACATCCTTCTCTTTAGCTACAGAAAATTTCTACGACAAGATGCAGCAAATTGCCTCCGTGACTGTTAGGGAGAGTCAAACCAAGACGCTTGGAATTCTGGCGGAGGGTTTAACCGATGTCATGAAGCTTGTCGACAAAAATATGCAAGCAGTACATTCCAAGCTAAATACTTTGGAACTCTCTATGGCAAGTCACGGGGACAATACATTTAAACGAGACATCGGAAACGACACAACTTTTCAACAAGAAAACTGTCACAATCCATACTCTCAACAAGACCTTAACAATACAACAAGACAAAACATGAAAGTCAAATACGACCCACGACAAGACTCAACATTTGAACGAAACACTACCTTCAAACCACAACCAAGACAAAGTACAACTTTTACACAAGATGCTACGGCTGGTTCGTACCAACAAAACTTTAACAATACAATAAAACAAAACACTACATACAGACAAGACAATATATACGAACCAACTTACGGACAAAATCCGATACACGACATACACAACCACAGCCAACCGAACAGACGAACTTTCCACTCGGAGGTGGTTCAGCCGACTCAGCCTTTGCCACATCCGTCGAAACAGTCCTCTTTTGTGAACATCAATCGTAGGGTTGATGTTCATAAATGGGGGATCAAATTCGATGGATCGACGAAGGGTTTGTCGGTTGAGAGTTTCCTCTTTCGAGTGGAAACCCTACAAAAGAAGAGCGGACTGAGTGATGAGCAGCTGTTTGCAGAATTTCATCATCTTGTATCAGGTTCCGCTGAATTGTGGTTTTGGCAGTTTTTGGAGGAGAACCAGGGCGATTACATGCTTAAGTACTTTGATTTAAAGACCGAGCTCGTCCATCAATTTAAGAATAACAAACGTGACCATGAGATCCTTCGGGCAATCATGGATCGGAAACAGCTGCCCCATGAGTTATTTGACGAACCTTAAGCAGATATCAGGGGTTTAACTTTGCAAATGCAGTCGAGGCCAACAGAAATTGATTTAGTCGCAATGGTTAGATCAAATATTAAAGATAGAGTTGCGACCTTAATTTTCGGTTACACCATCGATAATATTAGAAATTTAAGAGATGAGTGCAAGAGGGCAGAAGAATATTTAGCTGGGAGAGACCTCAAAATGAAAAAAATGAAACGCTTTGTGCATGAGGTAGATGTAGAAGATAGAAGAGGGATCTCTCAAAGAGCAAATACGAGACTTAGTGAGTATGAAGATGAAGAGTTAGGGGTTGAGGCAATAGGACAAAATAGACTAGAGAGAAGGACATATGACAAACGATACAAAACTTACACTGACCAGGGAAAGAGTACGGATCTTTCGGGAGAGACTCGGCAAGGTCCAGGTGTTTGCCCTTCAACGTTTCATACGTTGACATGTTTCTGTTGTGGACAGGGCAACATCTCCTTCCGGTGTGCGGCCTGTCAGGAAAACTTGAAGGGCAGCAGTGCATCCGTGAGGCAACCGCCGACAAACGAAGTCTGTCCCGGAGGATCAGAGACAGATCCAGAATCCAAAAAACCTAGAAAAATAGTTATTTTAGAAAGAGAAAACAAGACTGAAGAGGAAATCCGAAATCCTAGAATAATAAAGAGTCTCCACCAGAGACAACTCGAATATGAAGAAGCTTGTAGAAGGATTTTTGGCGAGGAAATAGTTTCTGAAATAGTAAAAAGTAGGAATTATTTAAAAATATCTAGGCTAAGGGAAAGAAGTGCAATATTTAGACGAAGAAAGAATCAGATTGAATCTTCAATTCTGACGATTTCGGATGACAATAGGCCATACGTTAAAGTGTAATTGGGGGGAGTAGGATCATTAGATAAGTGGAAGCGGCAAGGAACCACCCCCATTTCCGTCGAGCAAAGCCGTGCAACGTCAAGCGTGGGCGGCGGCACGCTTGTCGTTGCTCAGCTATGCTCGACGGAAATGGGGTGGTTCCTTGCTGCTTCCACTTATCCCTCCTGCTCGACAATCAAATTTATCGTGCCAGAAAAAGAAGAAAGTTAAAGGAAAGGAAGAGGAGAGGAGAGGAAAAGGAATGACTCTACTCTAAAAGGTTGTCCACCACCAAAATGATAATATAAAATCCCATCACCAAATATAATAAAAAAAATGAAATAAAATCACCTCCACCAAAGTCAAATTCGTTGGCACGAATTTGAACTTATATACATCTTAAATTTACCTTAGTCTAAACCCTAAAACTAAAGCACTTTACTTTTTTATCTCCCTCCAGGTACCGTACTACTAAATTCCAAGCGCTCGTCTGATGGTATTGACGAAGGCCTGGCCAACCCACCCAAATATCTGAAAGATACTTCCTGATGTTATTTCCACGTCCGATGTTCGGAAATAACCCCTAAAATGACCAACAAGTCGCAAACTGTTTGTTGCGTAAAGTCAGTTGGTCATGTCATACTACTGGAAATTCTGCATAGGGACGGCTTTGTCCGCCTTCACACACCTTTAGCTTAAAAAAAATTAGCAACTCATAACGCAAACCTTTTAAACAACTTTATAAACTTTTATTTTATGAATTTTCATAAGAAAAATTGAGCTCTCCAACTCAGTGAAAATAACTATAAACTAAAAATTTCAAATTTCAAAATCTTAAAACTAATAAAAAAGTATGTACAGACCATAAAAACAACTATGTTTAATAATCTAACTTAATTTGAAAAGTTTATGGAGCAATGCTGACTGAATTTCATAAAAAAAGGACCTTCTTGTCGCAATACTTAGGACTTATTGCTTTAATTTGGTCCCTCGGTGTCCTGCCAGCAGCACGTCGAAGAACTGGTGCAGTACCACTGTATGGACTGGTATGTTGCTAGTTTCTTTTAAACAATATATTATAAAAATCAGCACCAACACCACTTTCACTTCTCCAATAAAAAAAATTACTAAATAAAAAAAATTGAACTTAAACAAAAAATGGAGAACTGAATTCTTTCACACTAATGACAAAGAAGAAATCAAATATTTAACTTATGTATTTAGAAATTGACTGCTTTACTTTTATATATGTAGGTATGTCTGTTACTTTTGAAGGACTCAGTGAAGTTTCTCTTTTGCACAGATTAAAACAAAAATTTAGCTAAATCCTCTCGGGACTTATATATATATATATATAGATTAGATTTAGATTAGATTAATAAATGTTTTATTTTTCTTTAAGTTTAACAGAGTTCATAGTAATATACTAACATTATCGAGCATGGCCTAAGCCGTCTGCCAGTTGACAATTGTAAACTTTGAAGAGTTAATGTATGAAATTTATTTTTAAAAAAGTTCTTCAATGATTTGTTTTCTGTAGGAAAGTGCAAGCTTGACAAACTGAAATAAAATTTTCCAATCAGCTCCGTTGAGAATACTGAACATGTCGTCTTCACCGAGTAAGCTCATCCCAAAAACGCTCCTTCGGGTTTCCATTAGGATAGGGCATCTACAAAGGAAGTGGTAAATGGTTTCTCTTTCTCCTTGATTACACAGACTGCAGATTTCTGGGCGTTCATCTCTGTGTGGTATAAAGTTGAGTGGCAGCAACTCTCCTCTTGTTTTTAAAACGAGTGACATGAGGGCGGTCGAGTACTCTTCCTTGAAATAGCTTTTGGATGAAAGGTTGTAGTCGAGCATTGCGTAAATACGTCTATTTGTTGACTGTCTCGCTCTTGTTACGAACTCCTCTCTTTTTTTTACATCTACAGCGCTGACAAGGCCATAAAGTTGAGGTTTCCATTGGTCTGGTCTATTTACAGTGAGAGTAAGTTGATGGCCGCAATGGGAAGCTAAGTTGCTCCAAGTCTCAAACCAAGATAGTTTCTTTCTAAAAATAACCATAGTTAATTTTCTGGGCAGCCTGTTCTCGTCCATATTTAACGTTTTCAAAATATAATCCACCTGCATTTTCAGTGTTGAAATAAATACCGGAGGCAAACCCGTCTCGAGCATGAGAATGTGATTTGCAGTACTGTTTGGGAGCTTCAACGTTCTTTTCAGAAAATATCGCAGAAGATTTTCTACCTCATCGAATTCGATGTGACCCCATACCTGTGCAGCGTAGCACATAATTGCCTTTGCTGTTGTTTCAAAAACTCGAAACTTGGAGTTAAAATTGACGTCCTTGTTATGCATAATCGACCTCCACGTTGCATTAAGAGCATTTTTTGATTTAGCAAGTTTCTCTGCCATATGGTTTCTCAGATTAAGATTTCTCGATATTTTGACTCCTAGGTAATCGTAGTTATTTACTACCTCAACTTCGTTATCGTCGAATCTCCACTTTTCGTTCCGACAATTTGGGCCACCACCGTTACGAAATATCATAACCTTCGATTTACTGAGGTTTACCTGAAGCCTCCATTTATGGCAGTACTCAGCAATTCTGTTAATCATTAGTTGGAGGCTTCCAGGCGTTTCAGCAAGTATCACGATGTCGTCCGCAAATTTCAAGGATTTCACTAGCAGATTCGCAGTTACTCTTGCTCCACCCTGTAACACGTCCTCAATGTCGTCTATGAAGAGGGCAAATAAAAGGGGGCTTAAATTACATCCTTGTCTTACACCGATTTCCACCTCGTATGGTTCTGATAGATGGTTGTTGAATGCGAGCGCTGAAGTTGTGGAGTCATACAATGCTTCCAAAATACGTCCAAATTTCGTTGAAACACCTTTGCTGTAAAGCTTAAGCATAAGAGCTTTTCTGTCGATGGTGTCGAAGGCTGCTTTAAAGTCTATAAAGAAGGCGTATAACTTCTTTTTGGCTTTAATAAAAATGTCTGCAATGCTACTGAGTGTGTAGATTTGATCTATAGTCGAGTAGTTTTTACGGAACCCAGCTTGGGATTCACCCAGGAGATTGTTAGCTTCAACCCAGTTGTAGAGTCTATTGAAGAGAAGCTTTGTTAAAATTTTCATTGATGAGTTCAGCAAGGAAATTCCTCTATAATTTGCAGGAACTGAGCGGTCACCTTTCTTGAATATCGGAGTTACGATGGAATCCTTAAAGTAACTTGGCACGCACCCATGATCAAATGCTTGGTTTAGCGCTAGAATAAAATGTTCTACGAATAGAGGTGTGCTGAACTTGTAAAATTCAGGCGGTATTCCATTGGATCCCGGAGCTTTGTTGTTTTTCAGTTCATCCAACACTGTTTTTACCTCTAAGTGGCTAAAAGGAGCGTCCAAGGCTTCGTTTATTTGGAAAGGGATAGCAAATTGAAAAGTTGTAGAAAACTTGTCCTTTGTGAGATTTTCAAAATGTTCCCTTAAATCTTTTAGATCGAGCGGTAGAGTGGGTTGCTGTAGTTTTTTACCGTTGTTTATAAGACGCACTTTTGTCCAGAATTGAGAAGCATTCCTGCAACTTGAAAGATCCTGTGCAATTTTTTCGAAGTAGAATTGACGCTTTGTTTTAAATAAGGATTTTAAAATTTTGTTTGAAGATAAGTATTCACGCTTGAGAAATAGACTTTGAGGGTACTTTCTTAAAAGCTTTAACCAAGCAAATGATTTTTTCCTAGCCTCAGAGCAGTCTTTGTCAAACCATTTCTCACGAGGAGTAGTATTGTTAAAATTTTGCATCTTGCAAGTGGTTGGTATCGAGGTTGCTATGGTGTCATCAAGTTTGGAGAGACTAAGATATGTGGAGGACGGTACTAGCTGTCGTGAGATATTGTTTTCTAAAGTTGTGGCGTAAATATTTGCGATCGATTGTTTCCATTTGTATTTTGTAAGTGTTGTAGGTAACAAAACATCGTGCTGTAGAGTCGTTGGCACGTGAATCGACATTTGGATAGGAAGATGATCGGAGTGAATCTGCGACAGAACTTCGAAGTTATCCATAAGCATGCACCAATCCCCATTCACCATGGCATAATCAATTACTGAGTTGCCCTGAGGACCGATGAAGGTGTAGTCTCCATCAGCGTCTCCCTGTGTACTTCCATTGCAAATACTTAGTCCGAACGAATTGCAGAGGTCAATAATTTTCCTTCCTTCTCTGTTTAGAATATCGTCTCTTGAACGACGGAGGTTTAAGTTTGGAGGTTTAAATTCGCTCTCGTTTGATCCAGTTCTTGCGTTGAAGTCGCCAATAAGCATGATGTTCTTAAGATCGGTAATATACAAGTTGTCTTCAAGCATATTAAAATGTCTATCCCAGCTAGTGCAGTTTAAATATACAGGAACCAATGATAAAATATGGTAGTTGGATTTAATTTCGAGATAAAAAAAAATCTTCAATGTTCTTAAAAACGAATTCAACCCCTTTTATATTTGGTTTATAGCCCATCAGTAATCCACCGCTAGCCCTTCCTTTTCTATTGATTTTAGTAGCTGGTTGCCACTTAATTTTGTGATTTGGGAAGTATACTTCAAATTTTGTATTGTGTTCTACAGTAACGTGAGTTTCAATAACAATACAAATTTCATATTCATTAATAAAATTTAAAAAATCAAAACTATTTATCTTATTATTTAAACCTGCTATATTTTAGCTTAATATTCTAATGTCTACTAAATCTATATTCTGGCAGACGGCATCTACCTAATTGGTATCATTATTATTTGCATTTAAATGTGCTGTGACGTTTACCCCTGAGTCCCAACCACGTATTTTCATTGTGTTTCCACCTGATGATGTTCCCTGGCCAGCTGACGTTTCTTGCTGATTGACGTTTGTTCTGACATCTCCACGAGAGTTTTGATGGATTTGTAAACAAATTTGTTCGAAGTAATTTTTTTCCAGATTGTTTTCTTCAATTAATCTTTTAAATCCATCTGCTTGGTTAGTGACAAAACCTTGGTGATCAATCCATTCAACGATTATGTTGTTAATGCTGAGTTTATCGTCTCGCAGTGAAACTTTCATCCGAGGTTGGTTGATCTGGATATGTTTTCGCAGTTGTAAGAGTTTGCCGACTTACAGATATGCCAGTTCCTTTAAGCTTTTTTGCATTCCTTAGTACTCTAAATGCACTATTTTTGTTCCTAAATTCAGCCAAAGTTGTTACCGTACCATTCACCGAGCTTATTTCCCGTATTTCCTGTGCAGTAATTATATCCTGTGACTCGGCTAAAGTTTTGCAAATGTTTTCGGTTTGTATAAGAGGATCATTCGGCCCTTTTTTCAACCGAAAAATTAAGTTTGCCGCATTCGCAGAGGTTTTAATTTGGTTGATTTCGTTCTGCAAGGAGATGCATTTGGTGTCTAAAACAAGCAGTGACTCTTTAAGTTTTACGTTTTCGGCCTTAACCTCACTTATCTCCCCGCGCAGCCCATCAATGTCATCCTTTGTAGCAATGTCTTTGAGTTTTGAGTCGAACATTTGGCATAATTCCTGGATGGACATGGAACCGACTAATTGAGACATGCTTTTTTCTTTTTTTGAATTGGATGGATTTGAGTTGGGAGAAGTTTCACTAACTTTTCGCTTGTTGTTCATCAGTCAATAATATATACGAGTAGTATAGAATTAAATTGATAAATTGAATTTTAAGATGGCTGCTATATGCTTATTAAGTGACTGTGATTTTTTTTAAGTGGTTCAAAATTATGATACTAATATAAAATTGTATAATTTGTGAGTCACACTCGCTTTCCGGTTCTCAGTTTAGTCACTTTCAAGAAAGAAAATTTTTATTAAACTAGTTATTATTTAAAAAAAAGATAGTATTTGTGTAGAGCACTTTAGTTTAACTTCTATATAGCACTTGCCAGTTATATATATATACTGTAGTATATACACAAAAATCCAGGACACTATCTGACTCTGCGATGGACAGTCTTGCCTTTTGGAATTATCAAAAGCAAGCTTTCCTTATAGAAGTCTCCACTGATGTTGGATTACAAAAAAACCGGCAGAGGCTCAGACCCGCCGATAAAGTCGCGGACAGCTTCAGTTAATCGAACCCGAACCTATTCAATGAATTAACTTTAAGTCAAGTCTGTAGTTAGGCCTTCCAAAAACAAACTACATACCTCTGCAATATTTTTATTTTTCCAAACAAAAATCCTTGTCACTTTAAGTGTTCCAAGGATTTGTCTTCTTGGAGTTTCAACTTTTCAAAATTCTTTATACCTATATATTTAAAATTCAATATATTAGTACAAACTAAGTATGACTAATTAATTTTCTCTTTACCACTGAGTTCACTTGTAGTAGCGAATAAGGTATTAATTTTTCTTGACCGAATTCCGAACTCTAGTTTTTTTTTCTCCGAAAAATACTTGTTTAAACCAAAAAAATTTATTTGAATTTCGTATTCAAAAATCCTAGACAAATGGCCGTTTACTTTGTACTTGGTATTCCGATAAAACTTCTATGACCATGAAATCACTTAAAGGTCAACTCCAGTCTTCAATTTCATATAAGTAAATAGTTACCTCTACATCTGAGTGAGATAACTATTTCAATCCATATCTATAAAAAAAATATAATAGTTATCTCCTTTCCTTATCTTTTAATTGCAAATACCCCTGGCCTATCTTCCTAAAATTTAACTTACATACCTATTTATTGCACTAATAATGATGTTTTCCATCATACATTAAATAAACATAAACTTAATACATATTACAAACAAAACTACCTAATTTCCTCACATTTAAAAAGTCTACACATCAGTAATAACATTTCTTTTAAATTCACCATATCTGGCAACACTACAATTCATTTTGATTTGACTTTTCATACTGAGCGAAATTCTTTTAGTTTACCTGACCCCCTTTCCTTCAGGTGCGAGGAAGAAAGATATCGACTTTCACATGCGCACCTGAAGAGGTAAACAATACACTCGAAAATTAAATTAGAACTGTAAAAAAAAAAAAAAAACATTAACAACGAGGGATGCATCATGTTAAAATTTATTGATTTAAAGTGTTGAAATTCCCAACATTATTATTCCAATTTGATAACATTTAAGAAGAATAATTTTGGAAATTGCCAATGTTTTCAGTTTGTATATCGGTTCTGAAAAATGTCCGGGTTGTCACTTGGAATTTTTCAGAACACAATCTGTTTATTGGTATTTCTTTATATTTATTTAAAAAAAAACCAATTTAATAATTTAGTTTCTTTCATTTGTTATGTATGTGCCAACAGAAAGGAGCAACGAAGGAACACAAACAGAAAAAACCAAACAAATAAACGAAAAGGATTGTACCACCTACCCACTGCTGGGTTTTATCAATTTTTTTTTCAACGCCGCAGCAAGCGGCAAGCAGACGGCGTTTCCGTCCAGGAGTGGTAGTGGGTGGTATATAATAATATATCATATTATACAATCACTCGGATTGTGTAGCTACCAGGTCATGGAGATTGACCAGCCTTTTGTATTTGTCCAGGTTAGGTGCTTGGAAATTCTCACGTAACAGGCTCGCTGGAAGTGACGGAGTGGTCGTGACGTCACTCACGGCGTAAAAAAAAAGTAGAGAATTTCCAAGCATTAGCTTCGTTTGATATTTTGGTTAGAAAGCTTGACGCAAGCATACGGCAACTTCCTCCAGTACTTGAATATGCGTTTGGAAGTCTGGAGGAGAAATCAAGAGAGAAGACGGCTTTTACAGTCCCTGGTCGACCGTTATACCAGTTCACGGTGATGCCGTTTGGATTGTGTAACGCTGCCCAGAGAATGTCTAACGATGACCTTTTGATTTGTTCGCCAGACTTCCAAACGCATATTCAAGTACTGAAGGAAGTTGCCGTATACTTGCGTCAAACTGGCTTGACGATAAACGTTGAAAAGAGTAAGTTCTGCTTCAAGGAAATTAAATATTCAGGTTACGTTGTTGGTGATGGTTGTATACGGACTGACAAGGACAAAGTGTCGGCGGTCGAATAGTTTCCAGTGCCCAAGACACCGAAACAACGCCGAAGGTTCCTTGGCATGACGGGGTGGTATAGGCGATTTGTGCCAAACTATGCCACTATTGCTGCCCCTATGACCGATTGCTTGAAGAAAGGACAGACTTTTGAAATGACTGACGAAGCACTGACTGCATTTTAACTACTCGAAAAGAGTTTAGACAAATCCAGACTTTTCTAAACATTTCTACATAAAATGGGACGCTTCAACTTCAGGTGTAGGGAGTGTGATCTTTCAGATGGACGAAGAGAAAAATGAACGACCCATAGCATTCATGTCCCAGAAGCTGAATTCCGCTCAGCGGAATTACACAGTGACTGAACTTGAGTGCTATGCAGCCGTTTTATCGGTAAAGAAGTTCAGGGCTTATGTGGAGTATTTACCCTTTACTATCATTACCGATCACGCAAGTTTAAAGTGGCTTATGACGCAAAAAGACCTTGGAGGACGTTAAGCCCGTTGGAGTTTTAAGCTCCAAGGTTTTGACTTCGTGATCGAGCATAGAAAGGGTGTCCAAAATGTAGTCCCTGATACTCTCTCCAGAATACATATGGAAGAGATCACGACCGAAGATTTAATACCAGAAGTTGACTTTAACTCACCATATTTCTCTTCTGAGGAATATGTTGAGCTAAAGAAAATAATAGAACGCGACCAAGACAGACTTCCTGATATTTGCATATCAGACGGATTTGTTTATAAACGAACAGACATAAGAACAAGCGACGCAATACAAGACGACTGAGCATGGAAGCTTTGGGTTCCGAAAGAGTTGTGTGAAGGGCTGTTGATAGCAGCACACGATTCACCTGCGTCGGGACATGGTGGTATATCGAAAACCCTGTCAACATTACGGCAAAAATATTTTTGGCCGGGGATGGCCACCGATGTTCAGAAGTGGGTACGATCGTGTGACACATGCAAAACAAGTAAGTCTGTCAACATAACGACTCGACCGCCGATGGGACAACAGACAGTTACAGAACGACCATTCCAACGCCTATATATTGATTTCCTTGAACCGTATCCAAGAACAAAACAGGGCAACACGCATATCTTTATTGTATTAGATCAGTTTAGTAAGTATGTATTTTTGAAAGCAATACGAAAAGCAACGTCATCTGAGGTAGTGAAATTTCTCGAAGAAAATGTGTTTCATGTATTTGGTGTTCCAGAATATATCTGACAACGGAAAACAGTTCGTTTCGGAATTGTTTTCCAGTTTCTTAAATCGTTATGGAGTCAAACATATACGTACTGCACTTAACTCTCCCCAAGCAAACGCTTCCGAGAGAGTAAGCTAATCAGTTTTGTCCAAAATTCGATCCTACCTTGGTAGTGATCAAAAACACTGGGACTTGCTTGTTAGTAATGTAGCATTTTCGTTGAGAAGTGTCTTACACGATGCAATAGTAATGGAACAACACTACGCTATTTTTGGAACTCCTATGATTCAACATGCAAAGTCCTATGAGCTTCTCCGGAGCTTAACTTGATTAAAGAATCAAAAATTGAAATAATCAACAGAGACGATCGTCTAGAACTTATAAGAGCCAACATTTTTGAAAATCTAAAACTTGCTCATCAAAAAAGTACAAAAGTGTATAACACTAGAAGTAGGGATGTGCAATATAAAACTGGACAGGTAGTTTTCCGCAGAAACTTTAAACAAAGTAGCAAAGCGGAAAACTACAACGCTAAATTAGGAAAAAAGTTCCTAAAATCAATAATTTTAAGACCGGTTGGGAATTCCCTCTACGTGGTAGGTAACTTAAAAGGTAAAAAAGTAGGAACTTTTCACGCAAAAGACCTACATGTCTAATTTTGTGTTGAAATGTGACGCACTCAGATGGTGTTGCTTTCGACAAACTGTGATATTAGGTTAGTGCATTAAATGTTAGTATAGTAAAGTGTATACTAAGTATTATTTGCAGTCACAGTTTGTTAATTTGTTTAATAGCTTTTATTATTTATTTATCTTATTTTTATCTGTGATATTTTAATTTTTAGTTTAAGTATAGTTTATCTATTTACATTTATTTATCTGTGATATTTTTTTTCTACCTTTAGTTTAAGCATATAGTATATTTATTTATATAAGTTTATTTATATAAGTACCTGATTTAGTTTAAGTAGATATAGTTATTTACATTCAACTATCTGTGATATTTTCTTTTAGTTTATAGTACTTGATTTAGTTTAAGCATAGTTTATTTATTGATCTTCTTTTATCTGTGATATTTATCTTTAATTTAAGTATAGTTTATTTATTAACGTATATAAATATCTGTGATATTTTAACTTAGATTAAGCATAGCATATTTATTTTTCTTTATCTGTGATACTTTTATTTTGTTAAGTATAGTTTATTTATTTACTTTCTGCTGTGTTAATTTATGTTTACATATCTGTTTTTTAAGCTTTGAGTTAGTTAAGGTTTATTAATTACTTCTAATTTCCTCACATGTGTTTGCAAAGTATGTATGTAAACAGTAAGTAAACAGTGCAATAATAAAGGCAAAAGGTACCTTCATCTAAGAAAACTCTGTGCAATATAGCAATAGAGCGTGAGACAAATTCTTAGGTAGTGGGCTCAGCCAAACGTACCGAAGACCTCAAATTCTAACCAAAATATCAAACAAAGCTAATGCTTGGAAATTCTCTACTTTTTTTACGCCGTAAGTGATGTCACGACCACTCCGTCACTTCCAGCGAGCCTGTTACGTGAGAATTTCCAATCACCTTACCTGGACAAATCCAAAAGGCTGGTCAATCTCCATGACCTGGTAGCTACACAATCCGAGTGATTGTATAATATGATATATTATTATATACCACCCACTACCACTCCTGGACGGAAACGCCGTCTGCTTGCCGCTTGCTGCGGCGTTGAAAAAAAAATTGATAAAACCCAGCAGTGGGTAGGTGGTACAATCCTTTTCGTTTATTTGTTTGGTTTTTTTCTGTTTTATGTTCCTTCGTTGCTCCTTTCTGTTGGCACATACATAACAAATGAAAGAAACTAAATTATTACATTGATTTTTTTTTAAATAAATATAAGAAATACCAATAAACAGATTGTGTTCTGAAAAATTTCAAGTGACAACCCGGACATTTTTCAGAACCGATATACAAACTGAAAACATTGGCAATTTCCAAAATTATTATTCCTAAATGTTATCAATACGTTAAAGAACAAATTGAAATAATAATGTTGGGAATTTCAACACTTTAAAATAATAAATTTTAACAATTTATACTCACCTTGGTCAATTTGATGCATCCCTCGTTGTTTATGTTTTGTTTTTTTTTTTACAGTTCTAATATAATTTTCGAGTGTATTGTTTACCTCTTCAGGTGCGCATGTGAAAGTCGATATCTTTCTTCCTGAAAGGAAAGGGGGTCAGGTAAACTAAAAGAATTTCGCTCAGTATGAAAAGTCAAATCAAAATGAATTGTAGTGTTGCCAGATGTGGTGAATTTAAAAGAAATGTTATTATTGATGTGTAGACTTTTTAAATGTGAAGAAATTAGGTAGTTTTGTTTGTAATATGTATTAAGTTTATGTTTATTTAATGTATGATAGAAAACATCATTATTAGTGCAATAAATAGGTATGTAAGTTAATTTTTAGGAAGATAGGCCAGGGGTTTTTGCAATTAAAAGATAAGGAAAGGAGATAACTATTATATTTTTTTTTTATAGATATGGATTGAAATAGTTATCTCACTCAGATGTAGAGGTAACTATTTACTTATATGAAATTGAAGACTGGAGTTGACCTTTAAGTGATTTCATGGTCATAGAAGTTTTATCGGAATACCAAGTACAAAGTAAACGGCCATTTGTCTAGGATTTTTGAATACGAAATTCAAATAAATTTGTTTGGTTTAAACAAGTAGCTATTTTTCGGAGAAAAAAAACTAGAGTTCGAAATTCGGTCAAGAAAAATTAATACCTTATTCGCTACTGCAAGTGAACTCAGTGGTAAAGAGAAAATTAATTAGTCATACTTAGTTTGTACTAATATATTGAATTTTAAATATATAGGTATAAAGAATTTTGAAAAGTTGAAACTCCAAGAAGACAAATCCTTGGAAGACTTAAAGTGACAAGGATTTTTGTTTGGAAAAATAAAAATATTGCAGAGGTATGTAGTTTGTTTTTGGAAGGTCTAACTACAGACTTGACTTTAAGTAAATTCATTGAATAGGTTCGGGTTCGACTAACTGAAGCTGTCCGAGACTTTATCGGTGGGTCTGAGCCTCTGCCGGTTTTTTTGTAATCCAACATCAGTGGAGACTTCTATAAGGAAAGCTTGCTTTTGATAATTCCAAAAGTAAAGACTGTCCATCGCAAAGGCAGATAGTGTGCTGGATATTTGTGTATATACTACAGTATATATATATAGTCCCGAGAGGATATAGCTAAATTTTTGTTTTAATCTGTGCAAAAGAGAAACTTCACTGAGTCCTTCAAAATTAACAGACATACCTAAATATATAAAAGTGAGGCAGTCAATTTCTAAATTATTATATCAAGCTTTATTCACTCATTTAATGCTTAAATTCTAAAGATACAAATAAAATATTTAGATACAAATTGTGATTAACTAGGTAATTTTTTTTCTTTTTTTGTGCATGTATTTACATAGATCTTTTTAAAGAAAATATTTATGTTATTTGAGCATAAGCCTTCCCCAGACCTCTCCATCTCCTTCTGTCAAACGCCTCTCGCCAGTATAATGGGCATGTTGCTCGGATGTCATCTTTCCAACGTTTGAATTGTCTGCCCACGCTTCTTCTCATATTTAGTGGTACCCAATCTGTTGCCAATGTTGTATATCGGTTATCATTTGTTCGCATAATATGTCCAGCCCAGTCCCATTTTAGTTTCCTAAGCCTATGCCTTACGTCTTCAAAATTAGTTTGATTTCTTAGAATTCTGTGCCTCTACCCGAACACCGAACTTGTCGAGTTGTAGAGGCTTAAGTAGGGTCAAAGATTCTTGGGGCTCTGTGTCACTAGAAGAGTCCCGAAAACCAAAGGGTGTTCTCACCTCATCCTCACCCATTCCTTCCCTCCCCTCCTATCCAACATCCATAAATCCCTCCTTATTATTCACTCCCTCTCCCTCCCCCCCCCCCCCCCCCTAATCCAGGGTGTCATGTGACCCGTGCCCATTGGATGGTTTGCAGCCAGGGGGTATACCGGCTGTATTCTAACGGAACCTCTTTGAAACAGGCAAAATCGAAGAGTAAGTTCCTTATCTGCTACAGGGGGTGTTGCAGATGGACCTGATTTCCCCCATAACTCGTGGGACCAAAAATGAATCAAAACAACAATAAAAAACTTAACAACATAAAAACAAAAACAGATGAGACCGGTTCTCCTTTTAAACCGGGCGACAGTACGGCGCCAAAGCTGTCTGGCGTTAGTTCTCCTGCAACATTGTGCAGTGGAGGGGTTGTGGCTACTCATGGCCCCTCTACAAGCGGTGTTCGCAGTGAGGTGAGAGTAGGCAAACATCTCTCTAGGCATGGAAATGGGACTAAGGACACACCTGGTCTCATCACCACTCCTAAAGCCACAGGGGTTAAACCTCTTCCGAAGGGCGTAGATTTGCAGAGCAGAAGGACTACTAAGGTCAAACCTGGTGGGCCTTCTGCTTCCAGCACCCCGGCGGGTAATCCTCCTCTTAGGAAAGGACAGCGGAGCATAGCTCCCTCGAAAGTCCTCTACAAAAACCGTCGCAATGCTGAACGATCTCGACAACTCATAGAAGCAATTCCAGAGAGTGATAGAACCGTCCAGCAGAAAGAAAAATTAAGCTGGGCCTTGAAGGTATTGACCGAGGACATAAAGCCTGTGGACTGTACGTCCAAAAGGCAGAGGTCAATGGAGGAGGCTGCACCGGGTCCCAAAAGACCAAAGGGGAACAAAAGCAACCCTCCCTATCCTTCTGGGCTCATTAAGCAAAAATCTTTCAGCGACGCCTTGAAGGGTAAGATTGTCATCGCCGTTATTGACAGGAGCGATCCAAATGGCACGATCTCGTCCGATAGATGGCAACTAGTAAAGAAGAAGCTCTCGGCTAGCTTCTTAAGTTTGATGCTGGCAAACCCTGGTGCACCACCTATCACTAGTGATGGAGGCTGGTACCAGGGGCATGTCAAACTAGTTGTCTGCGAGGACCAGAGATCGTGTGATCTGTATAGGCTCGCGATCGGTGGTCTTGGGGAAGTATGGCCAGGAGCGAATCTTGAAGTCGTAGCAAAGGAGGATATCCCGAGCAGACCCAGGACTCGCACCTGGATCCCAGCTGAACCCTCCGCGTGGGATGAGATCATCCAGATAATCAAGATAAGCAACCCGCAAATACCTACTCACAACTGGAAGGTCGCCAAGCTGGATGAGCAGAAGGGTCTTTATAGATGCGCGCTAATTGTGATCAATAAAGAGTCTCTTGCCCATTTGGCAAAGACCCAAGGTGTGATTAGGTATGGGTTTGAATCTATAACCCTAAGGGTTTATAAAAAAGACGAGTTAGAGGCAGGTATTATTCCTCCTCATCCTTCGCTCTCTGACAACGAGGAGCCTATGTTGGAGGCATCGGCTTCTCCACCCGATAATGTGAGGATCACCTTTCCTTCCATGGGTGAGGAGGCGGATGTCTCTGACTCATCATCCTCCACTGGTAAAACGTTGTCTTCTCTTACCTTTGACGAACAGTTGATAGTAGAGACGTACGACTCCCTAAAAGGCTCTCTGAATGAGGATGAACTTCTCGGTTTATCTTCAGACGAGGACCTGAACGACACAGTGGTGGAGGCTTCTCTGCCTGATTGTAGCAACAATGCTGCAGTTAGTTCAGATTAACCTCCAGCACTCCAAAAAGGCTTCGGCCTCACTCCTCCTTCGGCTGACTAACACTGGGGAGGACATAGTCCTGATCCAGGAACAATGGATATACAACAACCAGGTCCGTGGACTCAGGACTCCGGGATACACACTGTATGCATCAGACATAGGTAACTTGAGGTCATGCATTATGGTGAAAAGTAGCATTAAAGTATTTTTACTCCCTAATTTCAGCAACCAAGATATGACTGTCGTAAGGATAGAGACGGCTAAAGACCATTACTGGCTGGCATCGGCATATCTTGCCCACGACCTACCTATACCGGGTGATAACCTAGATAGGCTGGTCAAGGAAGCTGAAGCAACAAGCACTGCTCTCATCATCGGTAGTGATGTCAACGCCCATCATACAGTGTGGGGCAGTTCCGATATAAACAGTAGAGGTGAGTTACTTTTTGATTTCATCTTAAGCACTAACCTTATTGTAAGCAACATAGGCAACGAACCTACGTTTGTTACTAAAACCAGACGAGAGGTACTTGATATTACTCTTGTCTCCGATTTCATCTATTCAAGTATCAAGGATTGGAGGGTGTCACCAGACCATTCGTTCTCTGATCACCGTTATATCCAATTCAAATTAGAAGATGATCCCCCTTGCCAGGCAGGTTTTAGAAATCACAGGAAAACTAACTGGCTAAAGTACAGAGATACACTCAAAAACCTGATAGATTGTAATCTCTCAATACCCCCATGTAATACCCAGGAGCTTGACAAGAAGGTTGATGATCTTACATTGTAACGTTGATTACAGGTGAACAAAACGAAACTCCAAGCAACCTTCCGGAGACCAAACACTGCGCCATTCTGTAACGTAAATAAAGTTAAGACGGACCATTATTCACGGTACCAAAAGTGATCTCTTAAGATATCCCTACACAGTGATCTCACATAAGACGCCATTAAGTAACGTCAGTGATGACCTATAACCTGGAATGAAAGAGATATACAAATGTGAAACGAAGTATACTTTACCAATCTAACCCTCTGATGAGAGACCACAGCCTCTATCAGCGGACGCCAACAACGCTTACAAGTAGAAAGACTTTAGAGGAATAAGTCACTGTCTCCTATAGACAGTGCCCTCTTGTGCTGGATGACACTTACCACAGTAACTGCCAAAGACCTCCCTGGTTTACACCAAAGACCTGCGGTACCTTCACTCATACCAACAGCTGATCCATCTTCCTCTAAGCATCGGCTCATTTCCCTAGTATATCTTCATCCCCCTTTCCACTCACAGAAACTTACTCTCTTCGATCACCTCTTAAAAGTCTTTATTTTGATCGTCAAGTAAAACTCACTACTACAAACCGTAGATGAACTAGTTTGCTACTCTACTACTATACCACAACAAAACCCAAGATAAAACCTAATACAAACTCACTACATACCAGACTCTTTAAGAAACAGGCACTGGTTCGGTCGCCTTGGACACTAGTCCCAATGAGATTCCTTAAAGGATCCAAAAGTGGAAAGGCTGTAACTCTGTTCAAACCACAAGACTGTCCCATAGAGAACTCTCTCTATGACCACAGATCCACTTGGTAGAGACAGAGAAACAATTGGGTTGCGATCGACCTTCGCATCCGGTTCGCACGCACGCCCTCAACTAGCTCACAAGGGTCGTGCATTCTTGCTCAGGGATCGACAACGTTGTTACCTCTTTTAACCAGTGCGAACCTACTGAAGTTTAGATGTTGAAAACTCAGAAAAAACAAATTGAAATATTCCTTGCTGGGGGGCCTGATCAACAAACGCTGAGATATAACTAAGTTCGAAGTATAATTGAGTTGGAAGGCCGACTCAACGTTAGAAAGTGTATTGTAAAAGACTGTTTAGAGAACCGCACAAAATAGTGAGCCGCTATACAAAAGGTATTCTTAGCTAACAGAGAATACAGCGCTAAAGGCTCAGTCAGCATATCACGCGCAAACGACTATTAAAACCGCTGACTAGTGAGTGTAGATCAACACCTACACACACTCTTATAAATGGGGAAGGAGGAGAAGATGCTATAAATTCCCCCTTCTGGCATCTGTACCCACCCATGAGGAAAAGTTCCATCAACTCGGAATCTTTTTTCCACCATTGATCCACGGTGCCAAGTATACACTAAAAAAAAAGTGTTACTATAAAATATTTAGGATCCCCTAAACATGATAAAAGACAAGCAAAAAGACTTGCTTACACCATCACACTACATACCAATAACGACCTAATCGTTACCAAAAGTCTTCAACCAAAATAAGCTACACTACACCTACACACAACAAGATATGTCAATCCACCTTTCCATCCGCACAAGAGGTATGTCCACCCCTCCCAACGTACTTACTTAAATACCATTGTATCTAAAAGAAAATTCTAAAGTAACCAAAGAAATAAACCACTGCCCATATGAGAGCATTAAAAAACACTATCAGAATACTTGTTCTTCAAAAACGTTATAAAGTCGTTATTTATTAAACTTTATCTTAAATCTAACAATATTGAATGTATGTAAACCTAAACCAAAAGTATCTAGTATTAATAAACCTAAAATATTTCTTAATTATTTATCGATAATATCGTAGAAAAGTTAAATTGTTTTTCTTGATATTAAATTACGTTTGAACTATCAATGATTTGATCGTATGTAGAAGCAACTTCTTGGCTTCATACGAAATTCAAATAGTTAATTTTTGTCTTCAAAAAAAAAGTTAAGGCGCTGAAGAAAAATGTACTTTACGTATCATTAGACTTAGCTCGTTTCATCACTCTCCTTGGAGTGGAATAAGAAAAAAGTTATTTGACTCAATAGTCTTTATGTATCTTTTAAGTTTCAAGTTATTAAACGTTATATTCAAAAAAAAGTTGTTGAAACTTTGCAAAGTAAACCGGATAAACCGGGTTACAAAACGATATTCTAACAAAATACACAGTATGAATATCTACGAAACACTAAACGGTGATTTACAAGGAAACAAATTCTAAACGAATCCCAAAAGAAAACAAAAGAAAACATGGGACGTTAGCCCAAGGGTTTATATTTTTGGAAACAGACAGGGAGATAGTAAGAGGAAAAGAGTATCAAGTTATATGTTATATATATATAAAATAAATATGGTTAATTCAATATAATCAAAAATATAGTTTCAAAATATCAATAAAATACAGTCGTAAAGGATCGGGAGTGCACTCTGGATACCAGTCGCTGAAATGTTAAAAAGTATTAAGTATAACTAAGATTCTAAAAAAAACTTTAACCATAGGTATGTCTATACACATATACGACTCAACTCTTCGTCGTCAACAGTATCTTTCTCTTATCAGAGGTAAAGCACTATCTTTGCTTTCTTAAGATACTATCCCAAAGATAATGTATCTTCAACTGAGTGACAAAAAAGGTCACTTGGCTATAAACGTTAGCTAAAATGTTTCGGGCTCCAATCGGGACAAATAGTCACGATGTACAAATATATATACACAATGTACACGCAGTGGATGTAAGGATAAAACCTTCAATCTCCACCGAAAGAAAAAGAAATTCTTTCAAAAAGTATCGGCAGGTAACTCCAAAGGACTTCCAAATGGATACGTAACAAGTTAAATTAAATCGGGATAAAAGTGTGAACTGACTAGTTCAAAACAAAAAGTTGTCTAAAGACTACAGAAAATATCTGTTAGACAAGTGTAAGTTCGTTAAAGAACGAAGAAAAAGAAACCGAAAAGAAGTGATATCGATTAGACTCAGATACGGACAGGACAGACTAAAGTTTCAGTTCATAGAACAGTGAAAGAAAGGGTCCACAAGGACAGTAAGGATTGCAACTAAGGCAAGTGAGTATAAGGATACGTAAAGTATCAAGTAATTGGAAACGTTAAAAGTTTCTTAACACCAGTAAGTATAAAGAAAAATACACACGTGTATCTTGAGTGGAATCTGCTAGGATTTAAAGACACTAGCTTTAGATTCTCAGGAAAGTAACGCCGTTAAGGCAGTGAATTTACAAGTAAAAAAAAAGAAAAGAACTTCTGAAAACTGACTTTAACTTTTCCACATGTCAAGGACGAAAACACAAATTTACACAAACACAGTATATTGATTTTCACTTTTCGAGTATTATCATATCAGTTTAAAGTTAAAATAGAAATAATTTCACTATAATAAGTATAATATATTATATAGATATATAAATATATAGGTAGAATGGTACGAATTGTATCGGGTGCTTTTATGTTGCACCAATAGTATGCAGCTCCACCGTCCGTGGGCGTATTAACGTCGCGTTGAATTTACACAACGGCAGTAATTTCGTGCTTCATGCACAAATAATGGAAGCGTTATGGTAAGTATCTTCTTAAATGTTTTGCTCAATGGAGTCTCTTTAATGTGTTGTGACTTTCTTCGGCGCGTTTATATTTCAGGGAGTAATATACATATATATATAAAAGTGTTACCTGGTGTTTCCACAAATAATGTAGTGGATTAACCCAGAATGCGGTTTTGAATCTTTTATTCAAAAAATAATTTTTCGTAGGAATGTCGTAGGATGAAGGTATTTTCACATATGAATAGTAGAATGTGTACGGCCATGTGGTTCTGAAACGTGGTACAGAAAAGCGCTCCTACTTCACTTCAACCGTGTATATTAATACAGTTGATTGTAGAAATCTTATTTCAGATCTTAAAAAGATGATCCACCAAATCCCATGCACTCTGATTTGTGCACATTACACGCCGCCATGACTCTGATTTGTCATGTGTTGAAAATTCCTTGAATTATGGGCCAACTTCTTGCCCCAACCGAAAAACCCTAGTGAACAAGAAATAGAATCTTAAAATCACTAGTTCTAATGAAAATAATTTGTGGTACGTCCTTTGAGAACAAAGAAACGTCCACGAAAAGCAAAAATTCTGGTCAGGCACATGCAACATGGCCGACCGAAAAAGAAAAAAAAATTTATTTTCACCTACCTTATTAAAGGGTAAATTCCTGGTGCAGGTTATGATTGTTTTGCTTTAAGTAATTTAAATTTCATCAACTTTGATGAAATATGTATTTTAAAACACTCGCGAGCAATATAAGTTAAAGAATTACCAAAAAAAATTAACTCTACTGCATAAAAATTAACTTGGAAAATTTTACTTTTTATTGAACGAAGTTAAACTGATGAGGGTTGAAAATATAATGATCGAGACATAGGCAATTCTCTTAGGCCACGCCTCTGTCTGGTTTCTTATGGAAAGACATTACCGCGTTCCTTTGTTAACAATAGTGTTTGCGTTCATGATTTTGTTAACAAAGTGAAGTGCGTTTAGTATCGTGTAGCAAATAAAGCTACTTCACACTGACAGATATAATAAAGACAAAATGTGTCAAACGACGAAAACTATCATGTTCTGTCAATTTATTTCGGTCCTATAACGTATAATAGAGGTTATTAAGTAACTTAGTGCCATTTATTCAACAGTATGTCACTTTTTTTTGCGCATGTCAAATTTTGACATTTGACATAATTTTTTTCGAAAATTGGTTCAGAATTGACACATTCGACTACTACCTCAGTGGTTGTTGTGGACATGACGTTTATTCATGTTTTCAAGCTGATTGACAACAAAATATTGTCATATTCGACTGACAGTTCAGATATTGAAAGAATTCAGATCTGAAGTTGTCAGAAATGATCCAAAAATGGTTTTGACAGGTGAATAAGATTTTATCCGTACTATTTTATGTACTTCACATGTCAACTAACATTACTTGTCAAAAACGAAAAATACGTCAGCTTTAGTCAAACTGACCTTAATGATATATTTGTTTCGGAACGGGTTCCCACTCATGCATGGGACATGCATTTTATATTTCTTCCAGTGGAATTCCAGAAGAACACGGAAGATACGTACGAAAGAGATGAGAAGAAGCGTCTGTTTGTAAGGATGGTAACAACAAAAGAAAAATGAAAATGCCGGAAGTGTCTGGCAGCCATAATACTATTGCGCAAAATCATGTAGCAATAGAACATGCTAGAATGAGTGCGTCTGAGCTTACAAAAATATTTTCCTCTTAGACTTCTTCTTTTCAGGTTGAGTTCAGCAAAAATTATGACGGAGTGGTTCTGATTTCGGATATTTCCTCATCAAATTTATTTCCTGGTGTGAAAATAGGACAACTAATGACATTCTGAAAATTTTTGAAATTTCCCTATTTTCGGAAGTAAATGTCATTAAGTAGATAGGTAGATTGAACTTCCTAAAATTGCCGCAAGGTGACACCGGTGTTGCGGTGACAAAGTTTTCCCTACAACATTGGCCCTCAACAATGCTCTGGCAACCTCTTGTCCTCTCATAACACCAAGAGGCAAGAAGAAGCCTTTCTGGTAGAATACAGAACTAGAACCGCTTAGGAGAAACAGTCGTAAACTGTTTAACAAAGCCAAAAGCTCAAGAAACGAATCGGACTGGGAATCATACAAGAAGTCCCTTAAAAAATACAAAAAAGAACTTAGGAAATCTAAAAGAATGTCTTGGAGAAATTTTTGTGGTAAAATCGAAAATGTCTCTGAAGCATCAAGGCTTAGGAAAGTTCTCTCAACAAACCCAGTAGTACCAAGTTTTATGAAAAAACCTGATGGCTCCTGGACGACATCAAGCGAAGAATCGCTCAATTTACTACTAGATACCCACTTTCCTGGTAGTTCCTCTGATATCAGTAATATTCACTCTAATAGGTCAAATATTCAAAATATCCCTGAAGGTCTGATCAACAGGGACAAACTGCTTTGGTCACTGAACAGCTTCGAGCCTTACAAGTCTGCTGGGCCAGATGGCATAATACCCGCTGAACTACAGAAGTCTTCAGATATTATTCTGCCTGTGTTGGAAAATATTATGAGAAGCTGTTTGGAACTGGTTCACATTCCCCGGTCATGGAGAGAAGTTAAAGTAGTGTTCATACCAAAAGCGGGAAAAAGCTCCCAAACCAACCCTAAAGATCTAAGACCCATAAGCCTATCATCATTCCTTCTGAAAACCTTAGAACGTCTGATTGATATATATTTACGCAATAACATTGATACTAAACTTTTGTCGATGTCTCAACATGCTTACTGCAAAGGGAAATCGGTAGAAACTGCGCTACATTCACTTGTCCGCACTATCGAATACTCCCTCCATCACAAGGAATACAGAATGGTGGCTTTCCTCGATATAGAAGGCGCTTTTAACAACGTCGACACATCTGCAATCGCTAATGCACTCTCAGGTCTGAAGGTAGATGGCTCACTTGGTAAACTGATCGACCAAATGCTGGTAAGTAGGGTGATCAACTCAAAACTGGGTGTAACATCCGCAAGACGACCTGTTAGTAGAGGTACGCCACAAGGTGGTGTCCTATCTCCACTCCTTTGGAATTTAGTGGTAAATGAACTGTTAATAATACTGGAAGAGGGGGGATTCAATGTGATTGCCTATGCGGATGACATTGCTATAGTCGTTTCAGGAAAGCATCTTATGTGAACTTCTTCAATCTGCACTCTATAAGCTCACAAATTGGGCTAGTCGTTGTGGACTAGGTGTTAACCCCCACAAAACTGAACTTGTCCTCTTTTCAAGGAAATATAAAATTCCACACGTCGACCCTCCATCTATTGATGGTATAAGTCTTATATTCTCTGACGAAGCAAAATACTTGGGTCTTATTTTGGACAAGAAATTAAGCTGGAAACCCAATATACAAGAAAGAGTAAGGAAAGCCACAGTAGCCCTTTTCTCTTGCAAAAAAGCCATCGTCAATAAATGGGGTTTAGAGCCCCATGTTATGCATTGGCTATACACATCGGTGATAAGACCGATTCTCACTTACGGGGTGGTCGTCTGGTGGCCTGCCCTAGACACAGCGTCGAATAGTGCTAAGCTCAGTAAAGTCCAACGTACCGCCTGCCTGTGTATAGGTGGTGCGCTGCGCACTACTCCCTCTGCAGCGCTAGAAATACTATTCAACCTGCTACCCCTAGATATTTTCAGCAAGCAAATCGCTGCTTGCTCAGCAATTCGCCTGAAGGCGATCTCTATATGGAAAAATAATAATTATGGCCATGCTAACATACTGAACACCTTCAGTATTCCCCAAAGTAACATAGACTACTCCACATCCCAACTTCATTTTGATAAAAACTTCCAGGTAAGCATACCCTCTAGATCACTCTGGGAGGAAAATGCCTTCCAGGACGACGATCAAATTCAGTTTTTTACCGATGGGTCGAAAACAAATGATGGGGTGGGGGGAGGTGTATACTCTAATAGACTAAATCTTAGTCTCTCCTTCCGTCTACCAAACCATTGTAGCGTGTTCCAGGCGGAACTAATGGCAATTAAAAAGGTTTTATCTTGGCTTAAAGAAAACGTGGTATCTTCTAAGGATATCATCATTTTCTCTGATAGCCAAGCCGCGCTGAGGTCCCTGGATTCCATCTCCTATAACTCTAAAACAGCTCTCGACTGTCGATCATCTCTTAGAGAGATGACGGAACAGTTTAACATTCACCTCTGCTGGGTGCCGGGGCACAGAGATATTCCAGGGAACTGTAAGGCCGACGAACTTGCCAAAAAAGGAACAACACTACCTATATTAACTGAACACAGTTACCTGGGTATTCCCATCGCTACATGTAAACTTTTGCTAGGGCAAGAAGCTATGGACAGAACTAATCTTAGGTGGACAAGTGGCAACACATGTCTAGCGACAAAACGGATTTGGCCAAAGCTGGATTCGAATCGCTCTAAGACTTTGATCTCTCTGAGCAGACGGCACATTAGCTCCATTAAAGGTGTCATTACAGGACACTGCCTCATAGGTAGACACGCCATAAGACTTAGCGTGTTCGCAAACGACTTTTGCAGAAGTTGTATGGACGAAGAGGAGGAAGAGACAATTGCCCATCTTCTTTGTACATGCCCTGCACTAGCTCACAAAAGGAAACTCCATCTGGGAGCATACTTCTTCAACGATAGTAGTGATCTGTCTAACGTGGACACTAACTCTCTTTTAAAATTCATTAGAAGCACAAACTGGTTCTGAGTTACTAGGGGGAAACACCCCAAACTCGTGGTATCACAACGGTCCTCTTATGGACTAAGTGTGTTGGTCTTTTCAGCCAACAGCCACTTTAACCTAACCTAACCTAGAATTCTGTGATTTGTACGTTGAGCGATATGGACGTTCAAGATAACTCTTTCCATTGCTCTTTGGCATGATCTAAGTTTAATTTCAATAGTTTTTGTAACTTGCCATGTTTGGCACCCATAGGTTAGAACTGGGAGGACTGTTGCGTCGAACACGTACTTCCTTGTTTTGTTTGAAATATTTAAGTTGAGTAGATGTTTCACATTCCAAAACTGCCTCCAAGCGTTAGTTATTCGATGCTCTACATCCTTGATTTCTTTATTTTTTAAGGAAACAATTTGACCCAGATATGTATAGTCCTCAACATATTCGAGTATTTTGTTGTCAATACTTATTGCGTTGGCATCACCATTTGTCATGACTTTGGTTTTCTGCTGATTCGTCGATAGGCCAACACTTTTACATTCTGAGCATAATTCTTCTAGCATTGTTTGGAGCTCTTCACTGCTGTTTGAGATAAGTATTACGTCGTCTGCAAATCGAAGGTTTGAAAGATATCTGCCGTTCTGTTTTAAGCCTTTATTTTCCCATTCTAGCTTTCTAAAGACTTCTTCAAGAGCTGCCGAAAAAAAAGCTGGTGAGAGAGGATCTCTTTGTCTTACCCCTCGTGATATTTTAAATTCTGGTCCTATACGTTCTGTTTTAATGCGTGCGGTGATCCCTTCGTACATTTTCTTTAAAATTCGAACAATTTTGTCATCTACGCCTTGGTTAAGGAGGGCCTTCCAAATAAAGCTCTGATCGACTGTATCGAATGCTTTCGCAAAATCGATGAATGCAAAGTAAATAGTAATTTCTAAATACATAAGTTAAATATTTGATTTCTACTTTGTCATTAGTGTGAAAGAATTCAGTTCTCCATTTTTTTTGTTTAAGTTAAATTTTTTTTTATTTAGTAATTTTTTTTTATTGAATTTTATAATATAACGTTTAAAAGAAACTAGCAACATACCAGTCCATACAGTGGTACTGCACCAGTTCTTCGACGTGCTGCCGGCAGGACACCGAGGGACCAAATTAAAGCAGTAAGTCCTAAGTATTGCGACAAGAAGGTCCTTTTTTTATGAAATTCAGTCAGCATTGCTCCATAAACTTTTCAAATTAGGTTAGATTATTAAACATAGTTGTTTTTATTATCTGTACAAACTTTTTTATTAGTTTTAAGATTTTGAAATTCGAAATTTTTAGTTTATAGTTATTTTCACTGAGTTGGACAGCTCAATTTTTCTTATGAAAATTCATAAAATAAAAGTTTATAAAGTTATTTGAAAGGTTTGCGTTATGAGTTTCTAATTTTTTTTAGCTAAAGGTGTGTGAAGGCGGACAAAGCCGTCCTGTGGACAGGGCAACATCTCCTTCCGGTGTGCGGCCTGTCAGGAAAACATGAAGGTCGGCAGTGCATTCGGGAAGCAACCGCCGACAACGGAGTCTGTCCCGGAGGATCAAAGACAGATCCAGAATCCAAAGAACCTAGAAAAATAGTTATTTTAAAAGAGAAAACAAGACTGAAGAGGAAAAGACTTACCGAAATCCTAGAATAATAAAGAGTCTCGACCAGAGACAACTCGAATATGAAGAAGCTCGTAGAAGGATTTTTGGCGAGGAAATAGTTTCTGAAATAGTAAAAAGTAGGAATTATTTAAAAATATCTAGGCTAAGGGAAAGAAGTGCAATATTTAGACGAAGAAAAAATCAGATTGAATCTTCAATTCTGACGATTTCGGATGACAATAGGCCATACGTTAAAGTGCAATTGGGGGGAATAGAATTTTTATGATTATTAGATAGTGGAGCGTCGGTTACATGTTAAGGGAATGGGGCAGTAGTAGCAGTAGTAAGATGGGGGACCGTCAAACTAATAACTGCGAGCTGTTGGCATTCGTTTGTGTGTTCTTCTATCTTCTGTTCTGTCTGTCTCTCTCTGTCGTATTACTGTGTGTTGTCTTGAGCCGAAGGCCTAAGTTGCCAGTGCTTGTAAGTGTGTCTACTCCGTTCGATTCATCGATTGTTGTAATAATAATAATAATAATGATTATTAGATAGTGGAGCGTCGGTTACATGTTAAGGGAATGGGGCAATAGATTTTATAAATAGGAAAAATATTCAGCTTTCGAAAATGAACAACTAGATTAGAACTGCAGATGGAAATCATCAGAAGATAGGGGGTAGTTTTAAATCGATTGTCTCGTGGGGTGGCAGGTCCTATAAATTAGAGATTTTTGTCGTCCCTAGTCTTCAACAACCTCTATATCTGGGTGTAGATTTTTGGGGCAGGTTTAAAATAGCTCCCAATATCGTCAGCGAGATTGCCGTACCTCCGTCATCGAAGGAACAGCCTGCCTTTTGATTTGTTCTCCAGACTTCCAAACGCATGTTCAAGTACTGGAGGAAGTTGCCGTATGCTTGCGTCAAGCTGGCTTGACAATAAGTAAGTTCTGCTTCAAGGAAATTAAATATTTAGGTTACGTTGTTGGTGATGGTTGTATACGGACTGACAAGGACAAAGTGTCGGCGGTCGAATAGTTTCCAGTGCCCAAGACACCGAAACAACTCCGAAGGTTCCTTGGCATGACGGGGTGGTATAGGCGATTTATGCCAAACTATGCCACTATTGCTGCCCCTATGACCGATTGCTTGAAGAAAGGACAGACTTTTGAAATGACTGACGAAGCACTCAACTACTCAAAAGGAGTTTAGTTACAGCTCCCATACTGACAAATGCCGACTTTTCTAATTATTTCTACATACAATGTGACGCTTCATCTTCACGTGTAGGGAGTGTGATCTTTCAGATGGACGAAGAGAAAAATTAACGGCCCATAGCATTCATGTCTCAGAAGCTGAATTCCGCTCAGCGGAATTACACAGTGACTGAACTTGGGTGCTATGCAGCTGTTTTATCGGTAAAGAAGTTCAGAGCTTATGTGGAGGGTTTATCCTTTACTATCATTACCGATCACGCAAGTTTAAAGTGGCTTATGACACAAAAAGACCTGGGAGGACGTTTAGCCCGTTGGAGTTTTAAGCTCCAAGGTTTTGACTTTGTGATCGAGCATAGAAATTGTGTCCAAAATGTAGTCCCTGATACTCTCTCAAGAATACATATGGAATAGATCACGACCGAAGATTTAACACCAGAAGTTGACTTTAGCTCACCATATTTCGCTTCTGAGGAATATGTTGAGCTAAAGAAAATAATAGAACGTGACCAAAACAAACTTCCTGATATTTGTATATCAGACGGCTTTGTATATAAACGAACAGACATAAGATCAGGCAACGCAATACAAGACGACCGAGCATGGAAGCTATGGGTTCCTAAAGAGTTGTGTGAAGGGCTGTTGATAGCAGCACAAGATTCACCTGCGTCGGGACATGGTGGTATATCGAAAACCCTGTCGAAATTACGGCAAACATATTTTTGGCCAGGGATGGCCACCGATGTTCAGAAGTGGGTACGACATAACGACTCGGCCGCCGATGGGACAACAGACAATTACAGAGCGACCATTCCTTGGACCGTATCGAAGAACAAAACAGGGTAATACGCATATTTTTATAGTATTAGACCATTTCACTAAGTATGTTGTTTTAAAAGCAATACGAAAAGCAACGTCATCTGAGGTAGTGAAATTTCTCGAAGAAAATGTCTTTCATGTTTTTGGTGTACCAGAGTATGTTCACTCTGGCAATGGTAAGCAATTTGTATCAGAATTGTTTACTAGTTTCCTGAAGCGATATGGTGTTAACCATTTTCGCACTGCTTTCTATTCACCTCAAGCAAATGCTTCAGAGAGGGTTAATCAGTCAGTGCTATTCAAAATTCGATCCTACCTCGGTAGTGATCAAAAGCACTGGGATCAACATGTTAGCAACGTTGCATTTTCATTGCGAAGTGTTGTGCACGATGCTATAACTGTTGAGCCCTACTACGCTGTCCTTGGAACTCCTATGATCCAACACGCAAAGACCTATGATCTCTTGAGAAAGCTAAATCTAGTCAAAGATTCAAGAGTCGAGATTCTTAACAAAGAAGATCGTCTAGAACTCATTCGAGCAAAAATATTCGAAAACCTAAAAATTGCACATGAAAAAAGTCAAATGGTATATAATACCAGAAGTAGGGATGTGCAATACATAACTGGACAGGTAGTTTTCCGCAGAAACTTTAAACAAAGTAGCAAGGCGGAAAACTATAACGCTAAATTAGGAAAAAAAATCCTAAAATCAATAATTTTAAGACCGTGTTGCTTCGCAGTTTTAAATTAAACGCAGCTTTTTAGAATCTTTATAAATATTTTAATTTAATCAAACAAAACAAAAGTTACAAATACTTAATGAAAGTTAAAGTTGAAAAATGCTAAAATTAGGAAAACTAGTTTGGAATAAAATAGAAAAAAAAGGAAAAAAAAGAAGAAACTAAAAAATTCTGCTGCTTCTTCTGTGATCTTACAAAATCGAATTGAATAAACCTCATTGAACAAATCAAAAATTAAAATTAAAAACTCAATGCAATCTAAAAAAATAAATATGAATACAGTACATATTTTTAAAGTAGTTTCGTTAGGCGTTGCTTTCGGCGACAACATACTCCCCCCCAGTGATGGAGCAGTTTCCTGGTTCTTCACTTTCTAGATTCTTGTCGACTTCAAGCACCGCCAACTTCACAGCAGGTCGATCATTTATTCCACTTGTGGTTCTTACCGAAGCTCGTCGCACTTGCCCGTCTTTTGATGTGATGGTGCTGATGACTATTCCTTTTGGCCACGAATATCTTTGGCCAGGGATGGCCACCGATGTTCAGAAGTGGGTACGATCGTGTGACACCTGCAAGAGAAGTAATTCTGTCAACATAACGACTCGGCCGCCGATGGGACAAAAGACAATTACAGAGCGACCATTCCTTGGACCGTATCCAAGAACAAAACAGGGTAATACGCATATTTTTATAGTATTAGACCATTTCACTAAGTATGTTGTTTTAAAAGCAATACGAAAAGCAACGTCACCTGAGGTAGTGAAATTTCTTGAAGAAAATGTCTTTCATGTTTTTGGTGTACCAGAGTATGTACACTCTGGCAATGGTAAGCAATTTGCATCAGAATTGTTTACTAGTTTCCTGAAGCGATATGGTGTTAACCATTTTCGCACTGCTTTCTATTCACCTCAAGCAAATGCTTCAGAGAGGGTTAATCAGTCAGTGCTATTCAAAATTCGATCCTACCTCGGTAGTGATCAAAAGCACTGGGATCAACATGTTAGCAACGTTGCATTTTCATTGCGAAGTGTTGTGCACGATGCTATAACTATTGAGCCCTACTACGCTGTCCTTGGAACTCCTATGATCCAACACGCAAAGACCTATGATCTCTTGAGAAAGCTAAATCTAGTCAAAGATTCAAGAGTCGAGATTCTTAACAAAGAAGATCGTCTAGAACTCATTCGAGCAAAAATATTCGAAAACCTAAAAATTGCACATGAAAAAAGTCAAATGGTATATAATACCAGAAGTAGGGATGTGCAATACATAACTGGACAGGTAGTTTTCCGCAGAAACTTTAAACAAAGTAGCAAGGCGGAAAACTATAACGCTAAATTAGGAAAAAAAAAATCCTAAAATCAATAATTTTAAGACCGTGTTGCTTCGTAGTTTTAAATTAAACGCAGATTTTTAGAATCTTTATAAATATTTTAATTTAATCAAACAAAACAAAAGTTACAAATACTTAATGAAAGTTAAAGTTGAAAAATGCTAAAATTAGGAAAACTAGTTTGGAATAAAATAGAAAGAAAAGGAAAAAAAAGAAGAAACTAAAAAATTCTGCTGCTTCTTCTGTGATCTTACAAAATCGAATTGAATAAACCTCAGTGAACAAATCAAAAATTAAAATTAAAAACTCAATGCAATCTAAAAAAATAAATATGAATACAGTACATATTTTTAAAGTAGTTTCGTTAGTCGTTGCTTTCGGCGACAACATACTCCCCCCCAGTGATGGAGCAGTTTCCTGGTTCTTCACTTTCTAGATTCTTGTCGACTTCAAGCACCGCCAACTTCACAGCAGGTCGATCATTTATTCCACTTGTGGTTCTTACCGAAGCTCGTCGCACTTGCCCGTCTTTTGATGTGATGGTGCTGATGACTATTCCTTTTGGCCACGAATATCTGGGTAAGTTTTCATCAATAATTATGACCACATCTCCAGTCTTCACTGGTTTAACCTTCTCAAACCATTTCGTTCTTTTCGTTAAAGTTGGCAAATACTCGCGTACCCATCTTTTCCAGAAAATATTGGATATTTGTTGGCATGCTCTCCAGTTTTTTCTTGTCATAAGGTCTTGGTGTTGAAATTCTCCAGGAAGTCGACTTCCGTCTCCCAATAAAAAATGGTTCGGAGTAAGCGCTTCATCACTTTCATTTTCTATTGGTACGCTGGTGAGTGGCCGTGAATTTAAAATACCTTCTGCTTCGATAAGAGATGAAAGAAGCATTTCATCTGTAAGTCGCTGGTTTTGTAGAACATCTCTGAGAACTTTCTTTACTGACCCAACCAAGCGTTCCCAACTACCTCCCATGTGAGGTGCAGATGGAGGGTTAAAAAACGACTTTGATTGGGATGTTGTGAACTTTTCAATAATAGCATCTTGTTTTATTGATTGAAACGCCTCCTTCAACTCCCTTTCAGCTCCAACAAAATTAGTTCCATTGTCGAAGTAAATTTCCCTGGGTGTTCCTCTTCTTGTCATAAAATTCCTGATACTCATTATGCACGAATCGGTAGTGAGTGAATGTGGTAACTCAATGTGAATCGCTCGAACAGTCAAGCACGTGAAGAGTACTCCCCATCGCTTCACTGAGCTCCGTTCAATTGTTACTGTCATTGGACCAAAATAGTCCACCCCCACAAAGGTAAATGTGTTTTCCTGAATCTCGCCTACTCGAAACATCACAAACTGCTTGTATTGTTTGGCATCCGATCGCAGCCATTGAATCACAGTTTTAGAGTCAGTCCAAAGAAACCTCTTGTTTAACTCATACGTGTGGCTCTTTGATAGTGTTTGAAGCATCCGGGAACCGATAAGCGCAGTCTGTAGCTCCATTCTAGGGATGGACATTGGCTGCAATGGAGCAACTTTGCTCTTAGCTCCAACTATCGCACATTCCGTTGAGAATCCATCGCAAAATCGCAAATATGCAACCGCGGCCATGGCATCTTCGCTGGCATCGACAAAGACATGTAATTGAATAGTTATATCTGCTTTCAAGACCATATTTTAGTAGCATCTGGGAATACTAATATCTTCTACATTTGAAAGAAGCCGGCGCCAGGATTCCCACTTTGCCACTAGTTGTTCACCAATTGCTTCATCCCAATCGATTTTTGATCTCCAGACTTCCTGTAGTAAAATTTTTAGCCTTACCAAATAAAATGCCAAGAAACCTAAGGGATCAAATATAGACATAAGTTATCTTAGGAGCTCTCTTTTAGTGGGCACTCTAACGCCAGTGAGAATATCATTTTGCGTCTTAATATACTTTAAGGAGAATGTAAAAACGTCCTGATCAGGTTTCCACCAAAGTCCTAAGACTTTCGCTAAAGTATTTTCGCTATTGAGGCTTTCAAGCGTTCGTCCTTCGGAAGACAGCGGCTGACCCAGTTCTCTCAAAACCTCAGATAAATTTGAAACCCAATTCCTAATATTAAAACCAGCTTTTGAGTGTACATACCGGATATCCATTGCGAGTTGAATTGCTTCTTCTGATGTTCCAACATTGTCAAGGAGATCATCCACATAATGCCGCTCAAGAATAGCTTCAGCTGCTCTAGGATACTTATCAGCAAACTCCTTAGCATTGAGATTTTTGACGTATTGTGCAATGCTAGGTGAGCATGTTGCGCCAAAAGTCAATACTTGCATCTGGAAAACGTCAGGTCTTCGATTTGTTTCACATTCCCGCCACAAAAACCTCTGTGAGCACTGGTCCTCTTTACGTACTCGGATTTGGTGGAACATCTCTTGAATATCACCTGCAATGGCTATTTTGTTTGATCGAAAACCATGCAGAACTTGTGGAAGAGGCTTCAACTGGTCAGGTCCTTTGTTTAGCATACTATTCAATGAGACGCCATTTGTAGTAGCTGCTGCATCCCACACCAATCTTTTCTTGTCGGGTTTGTTTGGATTTGTCACAATAAATGTTGGTAGGTACCAGGTTCTTGGATTATGTTCGTCCAGGTCTTTTTCACACTTTTTTGCATACCCTTTCTTGAGCAGGTTACTTATTTGTTCGTTGATTGCTGCTGCTGTCACAGGATCTTTGGCTAGTTTTCTTTCCAGACAGTATAAACGTTTAAGTCCCAGTGGATAGCTATCTGGCATATTGACAACGTTATACTTCCACAGCAAACTGCATTCAAACATGTCTCTTAATCGTCTTGTTCCAGTTGACAGTATTTCTCAAAAAAAAATCCCCATAATGTGAGTCTCTTCATGTTCAACTTTCAAATTTTAAGTTTTAATTGTTCTTTATATTTTTTGTAAATAAAAGATCCCCTAAAGAAGATGGCAACCACCGTCGAAACGTCGGGAAAAAAATGAAATTGTTGTTTCATTTATAAAACATTGCGACCAAAAAAGCCGAACAAGAATATTTACTAAATTCTTAAATGTCCACATTTACAGGTTTCATAAATGTGGTAAACAATATGAGTATTACTTCTGCTTGTGTTTCCTCCACTAAGGCACCAACCCAATCTTGTTTGCACTGCTACAGGTTGATTCCATTTGCCTTCTCCAATATTCAAGGCAAGAGAGACACTCTCGTTGTTAAGTCCGATTAGTATCCCACATTTTGCTCCTGCGTACGATGGTAAAGGAAGTCCTTTTAGGTGAGGATACTTTTCCGATAAGATTTCCAGTTGTAGCGATTGCGTTGGCAAGTCCAATCTTTTTACGGTCCGAACATCTTGAAGGGCATACTTGTTTCCATTGCACTTACCAGAAATGGTGACAGGAACAATTTGAGAGCTTTCTTCTAAGCGTGTTGTATTGGCAGTCCATTTCAAACACAAGGGCTTTGATTCACCTTCTCGACTCAATGACCTTGCTATTTGTTCTTCAACAAGTGTCAAAGAAGATCCGCTGTCTAGAAAAGCAAAGGTGTCAATTTGTTCTTCTTTTCCGTATAAGGTCACAGGTATTATACGAAACCATGCCTCCTGGTCATCTCGCTGATGTGCGTTGCAGGATTTGATTTCAGCGGTTTTCTGCTCCTTGAGTGCATTGTGGAGAAGACTATGATGCTTGGCCTTGCAACCATCGACTGAACACCCTCTCTGTTCTTTGCATTTGAACTTCTTTGGGTGCTTCAGACAAACACACAACGCCTTGCCATTCACTATTTTCCACTTGTCGTTACAGCTCAGTCTCGCAAAAAAGTCGCAGTCAATCAACCTGTGATTCGGTTCACAAGCATAGCATTTTCCCTGCACCGATTCTGTTGGAGAATGCTTTTCGTTTTCCTGGTTTCCTTCCGTATGTGCATGTACATATCCTGGTCTCTTCTCCTGTTTTCCACCATCAACCGCATATCTTGTGACCTTTGATGCCGCCTGTGCCCTCATTTGTAGCCACTTACCGAGGTCTTGGATATTTGGTCTGTACTCAAACGGGAAGCTCATAGCCCAGTCAAGCTTCATAGGTGGTGGCAGCTTGTCAACCAATTCCTTGAGTAACGTGGGGCTGTTCAGATACTCTCCCAATTTTGATGCCTCCATCGATCTTGTCAGGTTCTTAACGACCAAAGCATATGATATGATGCTCTCCAGGCGATCTATTTTTGGTGAAGGCTCAGCTTTTGCCTTTTTTATGAGATCTTCAATAATGTATTCAGGCCTCCCAAATATGCAACTCAGAGTGGCAATCACTTTAGGAACTTCTTCGGGATGTAGAAGTTGATATTTTACAGCTTCGTAGGCCTTTTCTTTCAAAGCTGCTTGTAGCCTCAAAAGATTTTCGTCATTGGAATACCCACCCATTCTCGTACTATTTTCATAAGTGCTAATGAAAATTGGCCACTCGTCAGACTTACCAGAAAATTGAGGCAAAGGACGTTCCAAAAACTTGCGTGGTGGAGATAGTACTTGAGGCGTCACGTAAACAACTTCTTTTGGCAATTGAATTTCCTTGGTGAAAGTATTGTTAGATTTCTCTACCCATTTTGCTGTATGACGAAAATTTGTTACACTAGAAGCACCTTCGGATTGATCTTCTTCGTATTGTTTCAGAAGAGAAAGCTTCTGTTCCAAATTCCTTGCTTGATTGTCGGTCTGCTCCTTGAGCAATAGCTTTTTTTCTTCTAGCAATTTCTCCTCCATTAATCTTTTCTCTTCAAGCAACTGCAGTTCCAATCCAATAGACCTGGCTCGGCTTCTATTTGAGCGTCCACTCCGCAAACTGTTAACTCCTTTGATGGTCAATGACTTTGCTTTTGCCGAATGCTCAATTTGCTTCACAGGAGTATCTGCATCCTTCGAACAGGAAGCTTTCTTGGCACATTTAGCGCACTCCCAAGACCTGTTCTTAACGTCTGCGTCCACCTGTGCACACCCAAAATGTAGCCAAAGCTGGCATTTGTCACACTCCACCATATCTTCCTTCTCGTTGGGATCGGAACATATTTCACAATCTCCTTGCTTCAGATCTTGTTGAGACATAATCTCCGATTTTCACAGAATTTTTTAGAATTGTTGCTTCGCAGTTTTAAATTAAACGCAGCTTTTTAGAATCTTTATAAATATTTTAATTTAATCAAACAAAAGAAAAGTTACAAATACTTAATGAAAGTTAAAGTTGAAAAATGCAAAAATTAGGAAAACTAGTTTGGAATAAAATAGAAAGAAAAGGAAAAAAAAAGAAACTAAAAAATTCTGCTGCTTCTTACAAAATCGAATTGAATAAACCTCATTGAACAAATCAAAAATTAAAATTAAGAACTCAATGCAATCTAAAAAAAAAAAAATATGAATACAGTACATATTTTTAAAGTAGTTTCGTTAGGCGTTGCTTTCGGCGACAACAGACTGGTTGGGAATTCCCTCTACGTGGTAGGTAACCTCAATGGTGAAAAGGTAGGAACCTTTCACGCAAAAGACCTACATGCATAATTTTTGTGTTGAAATGTGACGCACTCAGATGGTGTTGCTTTCGACAAAATGTGATAATAGGTTAGTTAATTAAATATTAGTATAGTATAGTATATTCTAAGTATTATTTGAAGTCACAGTTTGTTTATTTGTTTAATAGCTTTATTTATGTATTTATTTATTTTACCTGTGATATTTTTTATCTTTAGTTTAAGTAAAGTCTATTTATTTATTTATCCAAATCTGTGATATTTTTGAAGAGTCAAAAGTACCTGATTTAGTTTAAGTAATTTATATTTATTTATTTATTTATCTGTGATATTTTTGATTAGTCAAAAGTACCTGATTTAGTTAAAGTATAGTTTATTTATTCATTTTATGTTATGTGTTACATTTATCTAATTTGTTTTAGGTATTTTTGTGTTAGTTAAGATGTACTAGCTACTTCTACTTTCCTCACATTCATGTCCGAAAAGAAGGTGCAATGAGAATGACAAAGTTTCTTCATGTAAGAAAACTCTGTGCAATATACGAATAGAGCATGAGACAAACAAATCTCAGGTAGTGGGCTCAGCCACACGTACCAAAGAACTCAAATTCTAACTAAAATATCAAACGAAGCTAATGCTTTTTTTTACGCCGTAAGTGACGTCACGGCCACTCCGTCACTTCCAGCGAGCCTGTTACGTGACAATTTCCACTCACCTTACCTGGACAAATCCAAAAGGCAGGTCAATCTCTATGACCTGGTAGCCACACAATCCGAGCGATTGTATAGTGTATACCACCCACTACCACTGCTGGACGAAGACGCCGTCATGTGCTTGCCGCTTGCCGCGGCGAAGGCGGTGGAAGAAAAAAAAATAATAAAAATCAGCAGTGGGTGGGTACAATCCTTTTTGTTTTTTTTGTTTGTTTTTTTTTTGTGTTTTTGGGTTGCTCCTTCCTGTTGGCACCAAACATAACACCTGCAAGAAAACAAAATTGTTAAATTGGTCTTTCAGATTGAAGAATGAAAAAAGAAAATACCAAGAATAAGATTGTTGCATCTGAAAAGTTCCATGTGACAACACAGAAACTTTTCAGAACAAACATAGGCACTGTAAACATTATCAATTTCCAAGATTGTTATTCAAAAATGTTCTCAATACATTAGAGAACAAATCTGAATAACAATTTTTGAAATCTAAATATTTAAAATTAATAAATTTAAACAATTAATACGCAACTTCTATGTTTTGTTGGAATTCCGGCTTGTTTATGTTTGGTTTTGACACTTCATATTTGTCTTGTTTATTACGTTTGATGTTTACTCTTTTATTTGCGCAGGCGAAAGTGGTTACCTATCTTCCTCGCACCTGAAGAAAAGGGGGTCAGGTAAACCAGAGTGAATTCGCTCAGTTTAAAAATAAAGTCAAAATGAATTTTAGTGTTCGCAGATGGGGTGAATTTAAGGGAAATTTCTCGATTTACACTTAGACTTATTAAATGTGAGGAAATTAGGTAGTTTTGTTTGTAATATGTATTAAGTTTATGTTAAGTTAAGTTATGATGGAAAACATCATTATTAGTGCAAAATGTAGGTATGTAAGTAAGATTTTAAGTATGTGGGCCAGGGGTAATTGCAATTTGATGATAGGGATAGGAGATGCTACTTATTATTTTTTTTATAGATATGAAATGAAATAGTTATCTCGCTCAGATGTAGAGGTAACTATTTACTTATATGAAAATGAAGACTGGGGTTGACCTTTATAGGATTTTATGGTCATACCAAAGTAAAATCGAAGAGCAAAGTCCAACGCAAACGGCCAATTGTTCATTTGAACTATAAATTCAAATTTAAAAAGCATTTTTTTTAAATTATAAGCTTTGAATACGTTTTGGGAGAACATCCAATAATATCTTCAAGTTGTGATAAAAGGAAACAATTGGTAAAGCATTCAAGTTTTATTTGCGTGTATATATATATTGATTTTTAGAATTATTTAAGGAGTTTAAATGGAAAGGTACGACGATTTGTTACCTCAACGAAGTAGGAGAAAATTTCACAAGGATTCAAAACTATACGTTCTTTTGCAGAGGTATGTAATTTTTTTGTGAAATATCACTAGTTTCACTTATAGAAAATTTTCTTCATTACCTAAGGTTTGGGTTCTACTTGCCGGAATTGTCAAAGACTATATCAGCGGACCTGAGCCTCTGCCATTTTCCATTGTCCATCAACGAAGACACTCCAACACGACGCTTCCTCTTGATACATTCAAAAGGAAATTTTTTTGTGACTCAAAGTCCGAGGATCTTTGAGATTTTTGTTTGTACAGTATATATATATATACATTAGTATATATATACATATATGTAAATCGTCAGAGAAAACCTTTAATTTACGGATTTGTACAAGTGCTTCGCTGAACAAAATAAAGAAAGAGAAATTAGAACTAAAGTGAATTTTAAACTATTGAAGAACCCATAAACATTTTTTTTTATAGTGTAAAGGAATTAAGTTCTCCAATTTGTTTTTTTTAAGTTTACCTAAGTGTTAAAAATAATTGGAAAAGTGCAAGTATCATTGATACTGATTTTAATAATTGAACTTAAAAAAAAAAGCAAATAAACAAAGACAGCGAATCCAAACCAGTTCTTCGTAGAGCTGCCAGAAGGACACCGAGGGACCAGGAAAACTGTAAATCTTAAGTATTGAGTCCATAATAAAAAAAAAAAATATTATTAAGCTCAGTAGAAATATTCAACTGCGCTTTTCCTCTTAGTTTACTTTAATAGAGATTTTTTACAAATACTTAATGAAAGTTAAAGTTGAAAAATGCAAAAATTAGGAAAACTAGTTTGGAATAAAATAGAAAGAAAAGGAAAAAAAAAGAAACTAAAAAATTCTGCTGCTTCTTACAAAATCGAATTGAATAAACCTCATTGAACAAATCAAAAATTAAAATTAAGAACTCAATGCAATCTAAAAAAAAAAAAATATGAATACAGTACATATTTTTAAAGTAGTTTCGTTAGGCGTTGCTTTCGGCGACAACAGACTGGTTGGGAATTCCCTCTACGTGGTAGGTAACCTCAATGGTGAAAAGGTAGGAACCTTTCACGCAAAAGACCTACATGCATAATTTTTGTGTTGAAATGTGACGCACTCAGATGGTGTTGCTTTCGACAAAATGTGATAATAGGTTAGTTAATTAAATATTAGTATAGTATAGTATATTCTAAGTATTATTTGAAGTCACAGTTTGTTTATTTGTTTAATAGCTTTATTTATGTATTTATTTATTTTACCTGTGATATTTTTTATCTTTAGTTTAAGTAAAGTCTATTTATTTATTTATCCAAATCTGTGATATTTTTGAAGAGTCAAAAGTACCTGATTTAGTTTAAGTAATTTATATTTATTTATTTATTTATCTGTGATATTTTTGATTAGTCAAAAGTACCTGATTTAGTTAAAGTATAGTTTATTTATTCATTTTATGTTATGTGTTACATTTATCTAATTTGTTTTAGGTATTTTTGTGTTAGTTAAGATGTACTAGCTACTTCTACTTTCCTCACATTCATGTCCGAAAAGAAGGTGCAATGAGAATGACAAAGTTTCTTCATGTAAGAAAACTCTGTGCAATATACGAATAGAGCATGAGACAAACAAATCTCAGGTAGTGGGCTCAGCCACACGTACCAAAGAACTCAAATTCTAACTAAAATATCAAACGAAGCTAATGCTTTTTTTTACGCCGTAAGTGACGTCACGGCCACTCCGTCACTTCCAGCGAGCCTGTTACGTGACAATTTCCACTCACCTTACCTGGACAAATCCAAAAGGCAGGTCAATCTCTATGACCTGGTAGCCACACAATCCGAGCGATTGTATAGTGTATACCACCCACTACCACTGCTGGACGAAGACGCCGTCATGTGCTTGCCGCTTGCCGCGGCGAAGGCGGTGGAAGAAAAAAAAATAATAAAAATCAGCAGTGGGTGGGTACAATCCTTTTTGTTTTTTTTGTTTGTTTTTTTTTTTGTGTTTTTGGGTTGCTCCTTCCTGTTGGCACCAAACATAACACCTGCAAGAAAACAAAATTGTTAAATTGGTCTTTCAGATTGAAGAATGAAAAAAGAAAATACCAAGAATAAGATTGTTGCATCTGAAAAGTTCCATGTGACAACACAGAAACTTTTCAGAACAAACATAGGCACTGTAAACATTATCAATTTCCAAGATTGTTATTCAAAAATGTTCTCAATACATTAGAGAACAAATCTGAATAACAATTTTTGAAATCTAAATATTTAAAATTAATAAATTTAAACAATTAATACGCAACTTCTATGTTTTGTTGGAATTCCGGCTTGTTTATGTTTGGTTTTGACACTTCATATTTGTCTTGTTTATTACGTTTGATGTTTACTCTTTTATTTGCGCAGGCGAAAGTGGTTACCTATCTTCCTCGCACCTGAAGAAAAGGGGGTCAGGTAAACCAGAGTGAATTCGCTCAGTTTAAAAATAAAGTCAAAATGAATTTTAGTGTTCGCAGATGGGGTGAATTTAAGGGAAATTTCTCGATTTACACTTAGACTTATTAAATGTGAGGAAATTAGGTAGTTTTGTTTGTAATATGTATTAAGTTTATGTTAAGTTAAGTTATGATGGAAAACATCATTATTAGTGCAAAATGTAGGTATGTAAGTAAGATTTTAAGTATGTGGGCCAGGGGTAATTGCAATTTGATGATAGGGATAGGAGATGCTACTTATTATTTTTTTTATAGATATGAAATGAAATAGTTATCTCGCTCAGATGTAGAGGTAACTATTTACTTATATGAAAATGAAGACTGGGGTTGACCTTTATAGGATTTTATGGTCATACCAAAGTAAAATCGAAGAGCAAAGTCCAACGCAAACGGCCAATTGTTCATTTGAACTATAAATTCAAATTTAAAAAGCATTTTTTTTAAATTATAAGCTTTGAATACGTTTTGGGAGAACATCCAATAATATCTTCAAGTTGTGATAAAAGGAAACAATTGGTAAAGCATTCAAGTTTTATTTGCGTGTATATATATATTGATTTTTAGAATTATTTAAGGAGTTTAAATGGAAAGGTACGACGATTTGTTACCTCAACGAAGTAGGAGAAAATTTCACAAGGATTCAAAACTATACGTTCTTTTGCAGAGGTATGTAATTTTTTTGTGAAATATCACTAGTTTCACTTATAGAAAATTTTCTTCATTACCTAAGGTTTGGGTTCTACTTGCCGGAATTGTCAAAGACTATATCAGCGGACCTGAGCCTCTGCCATTTTCCATTGTCCATCAACGAAGACACTCCAACACGACGCTTCCTCTTGATACATTCAAAAGGAAATTTTTTTGTGACTCAAAGTCCGAGGATCTTTGAGATTTTTGTTTGTACAGTATATATATATATACATTAGTATATATATACATATATGTAAATCGTCAGAGAAAACCTTTAATTTACGGATTTGTACAAGTGCTTCGCTGAACAAAATAAAGAAAGAGAAATTAGAACTAAAGTGAATTTTAAACTATTGAAGAACCCATAAACATTTTTTTTTATAGTGTAAAGGAATTAAGTTCTCCAATTTGTTTTTTTTAAGTTTACCTAAGTGTTAAAAATAATTGGAAAAGTGCAAGTATCATTGATACTGATTTTAATAATTGAACTTAAAAAAAAAAGCAAATAAACAAAGACAGCGAATCCAAACCAGTTCTTCGTAGAGCTGCCAGAAGGACACCGAGGGACCAGGAAAACTGTAAATCTTAAGTATTGAGTCCATAATAAAAAAAAAAAATATTATTAAGCTCAGTAGAAATATTCAACTGCGCTTTTCCTCTTAGTTTACTTTAATAGAGATTTTTTTTTTTTGATTAATACATCCTTTTATTAGTTTTAAGAATTTGAATTTTAAAATTTTAGTAAATAGTTTATTTAAGAGCAGGAGAGCTCAATTTTTATGAAATTTATAAATAAAATTTATAAAGTAATGTGAAAAGATTCTCGTTATGAATTGCTAAGTCTTTTTCAGCTAAGGGTATGTGGAGGCGGACCAGGCCATCCTGATGAGACTACCGGTAGTATGACATGAGCAACTAACTGTACGCTGCAGACAGTTAGCGACTGGTTGGTCACTTTAGGGGTTATTTCCGAACATCGGCCATCATAAGTATCTTTCAGATACTTGGGTGGGTTGGCCAGGCCTTCGTCAATACCATCAGACGAGTGCTTGGAATTTTGGTGGCGGAAATTTAATTTTTTTATATTACTTTCATTATTTTTAGGTAGGTTTAGTTAGGTTAGTTTGATTTTAAAAAGCACTATACTTACATGTTCCTTCAGGTAGCGTCAAAGTCCTCCGATTTGTGATAACGTTTCAAACCTTTTAACATAGCTTCATTCCTTTCCAAACTCCTCTTTCTCTCCTGTAACTTTCTTTTTTCTGGCACGATAATTTTGATTGTCGAGCAGGAGGGATAAGTGCATAGCCGTGCAACGACAAGCGTGCCGCCGCCCTTCTACTTTCATAAAGTAAGTCCCCCGTGGAACCCTGACTCGCAACAGTATCTCTCTACAGCCACAACTTCTATGCCTCCATTTTGGCTTTGTTTGCCTAAGCACAATCAAAGTCGAACCAGTTGTTTCTGGGGGTAGGCTGTTAGAAGCCCAATACCTCTGACGCAGCACTTCTTATGGGTTGTTGACATATCTTCCATTGGTCTTCAGTGGCTGTCTCTTTCGATTGAAGTCGTCCACCATTGAATTTCCTCGGCGTAGTTGGTGTTCGCCTAAGAGCTTCCATGGATACTCGTACTGTTAGTTTTGCAACGACTACACCGAATCGATGTTTGCTCCTCGGAATGTACGGACATTTAGGATGCTGGAGGAATGCCTGCCGTCAACCGCGACATATTATATTTGGTTGCAGGTTCGGACATCTGGTGATCGCAATGTCCCTTTGTGGATGTTGAGACGTCGAAATCGTGTGCTGCTCAGCACCATGCTCTTTGCAGCTGCAAAATTGATGAGCCTGAGTCCGTTATTGGAAGTAGTGTCGTGTTAGTATATATACCTATATCTAAATATATTTAAAAATATAAAAACACTTCGTCTATCAATATATAAATGTTAATTATTTATTGAAGTTTATATTTTATTTTAATTTTTTATTCGATCAATTTTTATATCTTTAAATAAAACGTTAAATTCTCTTTCTTAAAAGGATTATTGCTTATTCTGTAATTTAGCAACTCTAATAGGTTATGGGCCCAGAATCCCAACAATAATAATAAGAAAGACAAATTTGAGAATTGGGACTAAAAAAAAAAAATATTTCTCAAGATGGAAGATCGATTATCAAGAAATTAAACAACAATAACTATCAAACATGGAAATACAAGATGGAATTGTTACTTATCAAAGAAGATCTTTCGGATATAGTGAGTACAGAAAAACCAACTACAGTTGATGCATCCTGGACTTCAAAAGATGGAAAAGCTCGTGCTACCATTGGACTTTCAGTGGAAGATTCTCAGTTGATGCATATTTGAAGACTGAAGGCTGCAAGAGAATGTTGGGAAGCTCTGAAGAAGGTTCACGAGAAATCCACACTTTCAAATAAGTTGATGTTGTTGAAGAAGTTATGCCGTATGAAACTAAAAGAAGGAGACACAATGGAAGATCATATCTGTGAGATGCTGGACATTGTGGATCGCCTACTTGGATTAGGTGAGCAATTAGCAGATCATTTGGTGGTTGCATTTCTTTTGGGAAGTTTGCCCGACGACTACAGCTCATTGGTTACTGCTATTGAAGTAAGAAAAGACGAAGATCTGACAGTTGAGCTTTTAAAAGAAAAGCTAATTCAAGAATTCAAGAGAAGAACTGAAGATAATTTAAAGGACATGTTAAATGATGCTGCTTTAAAGACGAAGAATTTAAAATTCAAATGTTTTGCTTGTGGGAAAATGGGTCACTTTAAGAATAATTGTCCGGAATTGAAGCAAGACAAAAGGAAGTACACTTTCAAAGCCAAGAAAAGTATAGAAGCAAAAGAATCTATAAAGGGTGAGTCCAATGAAAATGGAGTTGAATTTTGTTTTAGTTCTTGTTCAAATAAAATTGATTCTTCTTGGTATATTGACTCAGCAGCAACTTGTCATATGTGTTATGACGAGAATTTTTTCAAAAGTTTTAATAGGCATTCTGGTAGCTACATTTTCTTAGCTAATGGAAGCAAAATTCAAGCTATAGGATCCGGTGATGGTATATTGCACTGCCAAAATAAAGCAATATCACCGTGAAATGAAAAGCATAAAGGAAGCAATTGAAAATAATTTAATAGCGGGAGTGGAACTTAAGAACTGTTCTTGTTCGTGATATTGCGATTCATGCTTGCGATTCAGACCAGAGTTTCCAAAAATATCCAAGAATATATCGGAGATTAAATTGGATCTTGTCCACGCCGATTTATGTCGTCCGATGAGGGAAACCACTCCCAGTGGTAACAAGTATATATTAACAATGATTGATGACTTTAGTAGATACTGTTTATTTCTTGAAAAATAAAAGTGAAGCATTTAATAAAATAGTGGAAAATGTCAATCAAGTCGAAAATTATTTTGGAAAAAGGATGAAAATCATAAGAACTGATAGAGGCGGTGAATTCACTAGCAAACAACTGAAGGATTTCTTAAAAAGTAAAGGTATTCAACAGCAATTGACTGCTCCTTATACTCCTCAGTTAAATGGAGTCGCTGAAAGGAAGAATTGAAGCTTACTTGAGATGACACGATGCATGCTAATTCAATCTGGATTAGACCGAAAATTTTGGCAGAAGCTTTGAATAAAGCCAATTATTTACAGAAAAGATTGCCAACAAAAGATACAGTGAAAAAACCTTACGAACTATGGTTTTCAAAACAACCGGCAATGGAAAACATAAGAACTTTTGGATGTGTGGCATATCACTTCGTCAATAAAAACCTGCGACATAAGCTGGAAGATGTTTAAAAAAATTATATTCTTGTTGGATTTTGTGATGAATCAAAGGCATATAGACTATTAGACATGGGAACAGCAAGGATTATCATATCAAGAGATGTCAGGTTTCACAAAAATATGAATGCTTATTCATATAAACTACTCTGTGACGCAAAATAATTTTGACCAATTTTTACAAATTAACTTAACCGAAAAAGACAGAGAAATGGAAGTTCAAACGAACAATTGAATACAAATTCTGGAAATTATGATCAATGTTGAACAATCTGATGAAATAATTGAAACCCAAACTAATGATGACTCGGTAAGACAAGATTCTGGAACGACTGTAAGAAAATCTTCAAGAGTATCTAAAGGTGTACCACCGGAAAGATACGGATACAAAACAACTTGCCTGAATGAGCCTACAACTTATAAGAAAGCTTTAGAAAGTTCTGATAGTGATCAAAGGATTTGTACTATGGAAGAAGAACTACAGTCGATAGATGAAAATAACAATTGGGAGCTTGTAGAACTACTGAAAAATAGAAAAGCTGTAAGTTGTAAATGGGTGTACAAAATTAAGACGTTGGCTGATGAGACGAAAAGATTTAAAGCAAGACTTGTGGCAAAAGGATTTTCGCAAACATATGGCCAGGACTACGATCAAGTGTTTACCCCAGTAGTAAAGCAGACAACTCTTCGAGCTCTATTGGCAGTTGCATCGATGGAAGACATGCAACATATTAACGTTAAAACTGCATTTCTCAATGGTGACCTTGATAACGAAATCTATTTTAAGCAACCTTGTGGATTTGAACAAAAAAGAAAAGAACATTTTGTATGTAAATTAAATAAAAGCATTTATGGTCTCAAGCAATCAGCACGATGTTGGAATCAAAAGATCAACTCAGTCCTAGTTAATTTTGGTTTCAGAAGGGGGAAGGCTGATAGTTGCTTGTATATTAAAGATAAGGGAGACAAAATTATTTATGTTCTTATATATGTTGATGATATTTTGGTAATTTCAAAAGAAAATTGTTTGGCATTAGAAACAAAAGAATAAATAAGTAAACATTTTAAAATTGCGGACTCGGGAAATTTGAAATTTATCTTGGAATTCAAATTGAAAAGAAAAATGGAATGTTTCATATGCATCAACAAAATTGCATTCATAATATTTTAAATACATTTAATATGTTGGATGCAAAAATTTCAAAAATACCATTAGATACTGGGTACCTCAAGAATTCAAACACAGAAGATAATGAGCAGTATAGAAAAGCTATTGGTTCACTTTTATACTTGGCTGGAAACACAAGAGCCGACATAGCAGCAGCTGTTTCAATTCTTAGCCGAAAAGTCGCCGATGCAGACTGGGCTGGAGATATTAATGGACGTAAGTCAACAAGTGGATGAACTTGTTGCTTTAACAGAGGCGACTCAAGAACTGATGTGGCTACGAACATTATTTCAAGACCTACTAATTGATATCAAAAACATTAAAAAATTTTTTTTTTTTTTTTTTTTTTTTTATAATGCACACGCGCTCAAGGGGTTTGTTATAGCCCTTTTAATGATAAGTCACAGCGCGAGCGATAGGAAGTTAGGAAGGGAGGGAAAGGAGGTGTCGATGAACATTGATCTTGAATGTTTGAAGATCAAAATGGCAAGGAAAAATTGTGCCAGGCAATCCATTCCACATTCGTGTTGTACGGCTAAAGAAAGAATCTCTATATTTCACGGTACGTCCGAAATTGGGCTCAAGTGTAAACTGATGAGCGTTCCTAGCAAGACGAGTATTACGGGGGAAATGTTTAAGGGGTGGAACGCAACTGGCTACCTCGAGTGAGCATTTTTTGTAAAAGAATCTGTAAAATAAGGAAAGACATGAGACATTTCGACGATGTTCAAGTGACGGAAATGTTTCCATAATGCTTCTCTCTCCTATCAATTTTAACGCTTTTTTCTGAACTCTGTCGAGCAGGTGAAGAAAAGTTTGAGAAGCACCTGCCCAGAGATGGGAGTTATACTCGAGTTTAGGGCGTATAAACGCTTTGTAAATTGTAGCCAGATCAGAAGGGGTGAAAAACTTCTTGCATCTATTAAGAAAGCCTAAGCATCTTGCAGCATTCTTGGCAATCTCAAGTATATGATCATTCCAACGAAGATTGTCACTGATACACATACCGAGTACTGATAGCTTTTCGGCCTCCTCGATGCAAGTACCATTCATGGATAATGGCATAGGGGGTATGTTTAGCTTCAACGACAAAAGACAGCATTGAGTTTTCGACGCATTAAACTCCACACGATTTCTAGTACCCCAATTCACAATGCTGTTTAAATCGGAGTTTAACGAGCTTATCATGCGATTTCGTTGTAATAACACGTTCGAAGGCGAAGGCCGTGAATTATCAAACGTATATGAAAAGCTGAGGGTTGAGTCGTCAGCAAAACAATTTAATGGATTAGAAGTCACAGACAAGAGATCATTTATAAAAATGAGAAAGAGAGTCGGAGACAGAACGGAGCCCTGGGGCACACCAGCATTTATTTTGTGGAGATCAGACTTGAAACCGTCTAATACAACTTGTATTGAACGGTCCAGAAGATAGCTTCTAATCCAACGAATAAGAGTATCATCGATACCAAATGCACGCATTTTCGATAAAAGAGCTTCATGCCAAACTCTATCAAATGCCTTTGAAATATCAAGCGCAATAATCTTGCTTTCGCCAAAGCGATGCACAGATTTGTTCCACTGTTCGGTGAGATATGCCATCAGATCACCAGTGGAACGATTGCTGCGAAAGCCGTATTGCCGGTCATTTAAAAGCTCCCGATCTTCGAGATATTTCTTGAGCTGACGATTTATCAGCGTTTCCATGACCTTGGAAAGAAGGGACGTAAGTGCAATTGGTCGGTAGGAGGAGGGGGAGGAGGAATCACCTTTTTTTGGGACGGGCTGGACAAATGCTGTTTTCCATCTACTAGGAAAGATTCCTGAACGATAGGAGCGATGGAAAAGCTTACGCAGTGGTTTTGCCAGAGATGAAGAACACTTCTTCAGAAGAATAGGGGGTATACCATCTGGGCCAGCGGATTTGTGTATATCAAGATCTTGAAGTACTCTTGCTACTGTACGAGTGCGGAAAAATATCTGTCCAATAGAAGAATTAACGTTCTCAAGTACAGGAGGGGCATTGTTACTTGCAGGCAACGTAGAACTTGCAGCAAAATGAGCTGCGAGCATATTTGCCTTCTCTGAAGAGCTGACAATAGGTTTATCGTCGACGATGAGCGTTGGAACTGATGATGACGTTGAGTTCTTGACATTTTTTACAAATAACCAGAAGTTTTTACTGCCTTTGGGACATTGCAGAATTTTTTGCCGTAACTTCTGGTCATGTAAAAATTTCGTTTTGTGTATAACGGAGTTGCACGAGTTCCTAACTTGCTTGTGTTTCTTCCGATTTTCCTCAGTTGGGTTGGCTTTGTAGGATCGGAAGCTTACTTCTTTCAACCTGATAGCTTCTTTACACTCTTCGGTAAACCAAGACTTTTCTTTTGGTTTGATACATTTTGTTCAGCACTGGCATCAATGTCGTTATCGAGGAAGCATAATGACCAGTTAAAGTTGCGAAAAAAATTATTCAGACCGTCCCAGTTGGCTTTCTCGTATTGCCAAACGGTCCTAGTGGGAATTTTTTCTTTAACTGGATGGTTGGAGATCGAGAAATTAGCTGAAATGACACAATGGTCCGAGGTGCCAAATGGAGAAGTTACTTTAATAGTATATTTATCAGGATGGGAAGTAAGGAACAAGTCAAGAGTATGGGCGGAATGCCCATCAACATCCGGTATACGAGTAGGCTCATCGACAAGCTGGGTAAGATGGTTATACTCAGCAAAGATCTCGGTATACCTTCCTTCGGGTGTTGTCTGGCCAGAATATCGGAGCCAACTTGAATTGTGTACATTGAAGTCGCCCGTAATCACGACTTCAGTGTGAGGACAATGGGAAACAATTTGGGAAATTGAATCTGACAAAACATCTAACTCATCACAAATAGACATGCTGTCAAGATTCGGACTCCTGTAAAGAAAACAGTAATGAATGATATGCTTGCGGACAGTGAATTTGAGCCACAGGAAGTTAAAGTTCGTATTAGAACAATGCCCATATTGGGGAAGGCTCTGGCAAGCAATATCATTCCTAACATAAACGACAAGACCATGGTGGGAAAAAAGTAATGGCACTAAGTTATATCCAAACAAACAAAATTCTGATAAATCAGTATTCTGTCCAACCTGGGTTTCACTTAATGCCAAAACAGCTGGCCTGTATTGCACAGTATGGGCGTACACAGAAAAGAAATTCTTTTTTAGCCCACGAACATTTGAATATACAACACAAAAATCACTTACCATTTTGAAAAACTAAACACAAAAGATTCAGCTTTGACGAAACTAATTTCAGCCGTGCAGTATAGGCCTATATTAATTCCAATTATAAACAAGCTGTCCTAGGTGTTATGCCCATAAAACAATTTGCAAACGGGAATGAATATAGACAAAAAACACGAAAGAAATATACATCAAATGCTGCTCACCATCCAATGCAAAATCTCTTGCGATAAGCCCCACAAGAGGCTTGCATTGTATAGAAAGCAACAGTTATGGGTGGCGCGGGTGGAGAGGGTGGGTATTGTTGGATGCTGTGCTATGAATGCGAGCGAGGTATTTGGTGTATTTTTTTTCCTTTTCTTTTAATTGGCACTGATTCTATTTATTTTTCAAGTTTAGGGCTGAATTTAGTTTACGGCTTTAGATTTATTGCACTATTTATGGTAGGTATGTAAATTTGGTTTGGTTTATCTTTTTTTTTTATTATTATTTATGTGGGTGACACACGCGCACAGAAACAACGCGACCGCCCACGACGAGCACTTGATCGACACTCAACATTTAAGGATAATCAAAGTTGCTTGGAACTGTTAGAACCTGAAAAGATTAATCCTCGAACAAAGCACATAGACGTAAGATATTATTTTGTTCGTGATATCAAAGAATCAAAGGAAGTTCAGTTCATCTATTGTCCAACGGAGGATACGATTGCAGATATTTTTACAAAGCCTTTGCAAAATACTAAACTATCAAGATTCAGAAGATTGGCTGGACTTATGTAAATAATTTACAATTTATTATGAACTGTTTATTAAGAAGGGGTGTTAGTATATATACTTTAATATAAAAACACTTTGTATATCAATATATAAATGTTAATTATTTATTGAAGTTTATATTTTAATTTAATTTTTTATCAATTTTTATGTCTTTAAATAAAACGCCTAATTCTCTTTCTTAAAAGGATTATTGTTTATTCTGGAATTTAGCAACTCTAATATGTCGTGCAGGCTCTGTTTTCCGATCGTCATACGAAAGATGTCCTCACTCCCAATTTTGGCATTAAAGTATCCCAAGAGGATTTTAATGTCATGTTTTGGACACTGCTCATATGTTTTGGTGAAGAGCACGTAGAAACTTTCTTTGGTAGCGTCGTCTTTCTCTTTTGTAGGGGCATGGGCACCTATTAGGCTTATGTGGGGGAATTTGGCCTTAATGCGGATCGTTGTCGCTCTCTCGCTGACTTCGCGAAAGCTCAAGACGTTTTGCCTAAGTCTTCCTCTGAAACAAGCGTTATCTCCCATCAAGGTGGCATTCCCCATAACAGAAGTTAAAGTCCTCTATAACTTTCAGCCCCGGTCCATCTCCTGAAGAGCTATTATACCAGCGTTATGCGGCACCGAAAACAAAAAGCCGGCCAACGTAGGGAACTAGGACCTCTTAACGAAAAACAAATCCTGCGTAGACAACAACGTAACGCAGTTAGAACGGTACGGCGACTTAGTACTAAGGACCCTGATTCCTTCACGGAAAAAGAGAAGTTAGCTATGGACAAAGCCAAACAGACGTTACTAACGATAACACGAAACCCCAACCGACTAAGACAAGGACAAAGCCAAACTCGAGGACGCCCCTCAATAGACTGCAAAAGAAGGGGAAGGAAAGTCAACAGCTCTCCACCCCAATCTCGGCCAGACTAAGAAGACCCGAATTGACCAATACAGGGCCTATTGAGAGCGCGTCCAAAAGAGCGAGGCACGACATCACTAACTCGACCAACTCACCCATCAACAAAACTAAAAAAGCCAAACTCTCTATGTTGACCATTGTCGGTAAACAAGCAGCCGTAGTCGACTACGGCAATGCTACACGGAGACTTACAGAGAGTCAATGGCAACTAATAGAACTTCGGATCCTTGATGCAGTTAATGAGGCTATCTTAAAGAACGGGCCGCTCCCACTTTTTGGTACCATCAAAACTGTTCAGGGGTTCAAATTGATGACATGTGAAGACGGACACACTCTCACATGGCTTCAAGATTTTATAGCCAATACCACAGCTCCCTGGCCGAATGCCGATCTTCGCCTAATTGACAGGAAAGAGATCATGCAGCTCACCAGGCCTAAAGCTAAACTTATTGTGCGTGGACCCCCAATCCCAAAAGATCGTATCGAAAGATATCTCAAATCTCTCAACACTGAACAACTTAGTCAAAACTGGGAAGTCATTCAGATGGGAGATCATGAACCAGAAGGTACAGAAGTGGTAGTGTTGCTTAGTCATAAATCAATACCACTTCTGAAAAAGATCGGCTTCAAAGTCCGCATTGGTACAAACCGATGCAAACTAAGACTTCTCGGCCATAAAAGTAAGGAAGAGGCAGATAATACTAAAAATGTTGAAGTTAATACAGATCAATCTCCATCACAGTAAAGCTGCCAGCGCCAATTTAATCTACCTCATGGAGGCTAGACAAGTAGACCTAGCCCTTATACAAGAACCCTTGATATCAGGTGGCAAAATAAGGGGCCTAAATTCAAAAGAACTTACGCTGTACAAGACTACACACGTAGGTACAAACAGTAGTTTTAGAACTTGTATAATAGCTAGAAAACAGTTAAATCTTTTTCTTCTATCCAAATACAGTGATCTTGACCAAACCACGGTCAAACTAGACAGGTGTGGACTCCCATCGCTAATCCTGACATCCTGTTACATGCCATGGGACGCCACGGAAGGACCACCAGCAGAACTTACCAGCCTACTTATCCAACGTGTCCATTTGGAAAAATGGGACCTTGTGATGGGATGTGATACCAACTCACACCACATTCAGTGTAGTAGTTCGGATATCAACACAAGAGGTGAGTTACTTTTTGAATTCATTATTGAAAATAACATTTTGGTAGCGAATAGGGGCAAAGAACCAACATTTGTTACCAAGAACCGAAAAGAGGTACTTGATGTTACTTTCACGAGTAACTCAGATACCCTTGAGATTGAGCAGTGGAGGGTATTGAAAGAAGAATCATTCTCTGATCACAAAATCATTGAATTTCTTATACCCCACACTACAAGACTACAAAGACCATTTAGAAACCACAGAAAAACCAACTGGGATATCTTTAATGTGGAAGTCGAAACTAAAATAAAGACACTCAAAACTAATGCGAACATGCACAAGCCTGAGTGTATAGATAATATTACCAATGATTTCACAGGCATTCTCAGGGAAGCACTTGAGAAAGCGTGCCCTTTGAAAACGGGTAAAAAAAGAAAAAAGACACCACCATGGTGGACAGCCGAGCTGGGCAACATCCGGAAAGAAACAAGAAAACTTTTCAACGTTGCTAAACGCACAGGAATAGACAATGATTGGGAAACCTATAAATCTAGTCAAAGAAAATTTAAAGTTGAGACACAGCGTGCGAAACGAACTTCGTGGAGAACCTTCTGCAACGAAGTAGAAAATACCGCGGAATCAGCTAGACTTAGAAAGATACTTGCCAAAGAGCCCACTGCTCTAGGATCTCTAAAAGATCCCAATGAACACTGGACGGAGTCTTGTACTGAGACACTAGAACTCCTAGTTAACACTCATTTTCCAGGTTGTAGCTCCGACGAGAGCAACACCCCGGAAGATGAGTACTATGAAAGAGCAACTCCTTCGGATATTATAACGGAAGAAAGAATAAAATGGGCTATCAGTTCTTTCTCTCCATATAAATCCCCGGGCATAGATGGCATCTTTCCCATGATGCTACAAAAAAGTGAAAAGATCATCACACCATGCCTAAAAAACATTTTCCAGAATAGCCTCAAATGGGGATATGTACCAAGAACATGGCGTGAAGTGAAAGTTGTATTTATACCGAAAGCTGGTAAGCCCAGCCACACAAACGCTAAAGACTTCAGACCGATTAGTCTAACATCATTCATCTTAAAGACCTTTGAGAGACTAATAGACATCTATATTCGCAGTGCAATGAGTCCGGAAGTGATATCTCCAGCTCAGCATGCTTATACTAAAGGTAAAAGTGTAGAAACAGCACTTCACAGTGTTGTAAGCACTGTAGAAAACACACTGAAACACAAAGAGTATACCCTTGCTGCTTTCCTTGACATTGAAGGAGCTTTCAACAATGTGAAAAACGACGCAGTGAAAAGGGCCCTTGTGAACCTTAGCGTGGACGACAGCATTATCTGTTGGATAATGTGCATGTTAAGAAACCGTCAAATTAACTCAGAACTGGGAGGAGCGTTGATTAAAGTATCAACATCCAGAGGCACCCCACAAGGTGGTGTTCTCTCCCCCCTCCTTTGGGTACTCGTAGTTAATGAGATCCTTATTAGACTTAAAAATAGTGGAGTAAAAGTAGTAGCATATGCAGATGACCTAGCTCTGCTAGCGACAGGAAAATTTCTCTCCACCATTAGTGAACAAATAGAAGGCGCCTTGTCCTTGATAAATACTTGGTCAAGGAAATGTGGGCTGGCAGTCAATCCACAAAAGACAGAACTGGTCCTTTTTACCAACAAAAGGAAAATACCAGCCTTTAATCTTCCCTCAATAGAAGGGGTTCCACTCACCCTGTCAAATTACGCCAAATACCTTGGTGTGATTCTAGACAGAAAATTGAACTGGAAGCTCAACATTGAAGAAAGAGCCAAGAAGGCAGCGATAGCATTCTATGCCTGTAATAGAATATTTGGAAAGACCTGGGGGCCTAGTCCCAAGATTATCATGTGGATGTATACGGCAATAGTAAGACCTATACTGACATATGGCAATTTGGTCTGGTGGGAAGCTACGAAAACGACTTCCAACCTAAAGACAATTACAAGAATACAAAGAATGGCGTGTATAGGCACCACCGGGGCTATGAGAACCACCCCCACTGCAGGGCTGGAGGCTATTCTCAATCTAAAACCCTTAGACCTCTTTGTGCAAGAATCTGCAGCAAATAGTGCCCTCCGGTTAAGCCAGACTCAAAACTGGAAACCGAGTCAGACAGGTCATGCGCAGATTCTACAGACATATACGGGCCACAATGTATGCACAGACTACACAACACCCCGTTTAGATTTTGAAAGACCATTCACCACTTCTTTTCCTAATAGAGAAGACTGGCTTAACAACCAGACACCATGCGAATCAGCCATCCAAATCTTTACAGATGGCTCCAAAATGGAAATTGGTGTTGGTGCAGGCTTCTACTCAGAAGCACTTGAACTAGCCGGATCAATTAGGCTCCCCGATTACAGCAGCGTCTTTCAGGCTGAGGTCCTGGCAGTGACAGCAGCTGCTAAAGAAGCTGCAATGAAGGCAATACCACGTGCTGATATCACCTTTTTCATTGACAGCCAAGCGGCAATCAAAGCAATTTCTGCCATTGAAATAAAATCAAAGCTTGTAACTTGCTGTCGCGAAGAGCTTAAGGTTCTTGGCGCGCAGCATAACATAAGACTATGTTGGGTTCCTGGCCACTGTGGTGTGCAAGGAAACAAAAGAGCTGATGAGCTGGCAAGAAAGGGATCATCCCTAGAACTCAATCGAGCAGACACAACGGTAAAGATCCCAACCTGTAATATTAAACAGAAGATTGGGAATAAAGTACTTGCTACAGCTAACGAGAGATGGAACTCACTCGATTCCTGTGTCATAACCAGGAAAATGTGGCCCTACTTTAATAAACAAAGAACAGAAAAGATCCTACTGCTCAAAAAGGAATCACTACGATCTCTCGTGGGCATACTGACCGGGCACAACATGCTGGGTTACCACAAAAAGAAAATGAAACTCAGCACGGACGACTTGTGCAGAGGTTGTGGCGACGTAGATGTGCATGAGGACACACCGCATTTTCTTTGTCAATGCCCAGCACTATGCCGCTTAAGAAACGAAGTTCTGGGAAGTCATTTCTTCCTGGACTTGGAAGAACTATCTGAACAAACGGGTACAAACCTGCTCAGATTTATCAACGCTTCAAAATGGTTTGAAAATGTATAGGTTTTTCATAGGTCCCATGTTTATAGGGCCCGAAACCCCCAGGGTATCACAATGGATCTACATTGATCTAAGTGTGATGGACATAACATCATTCATCAGCCCACTTACCTAACCTAACCTATTATACCAGCGTTGAAACTGGCGAGGGTTTCGGATAGCTGTTCGACATTACGCGGCCTGTTAAGTGTTCGCACCTTCCATGCGCAAATACGTAAATCGATGTCCATTTTTCATTTGCGGGGGGGGTGGTCACCAACAGTATTGGTTTTATCATCGGAGGCATTTTAAGCATTTTTCATCACAACATCTTTTCCCTTTCATGACCGGCTTGTGCATGACGTGTAGATCATGTTGGTGGTTGCATCGTCAGAGCGTATCCTTCCTCCTGCTCAGGTATCTACAACCTATGGATCCGATAGATCCAACGCTCGTTGTTAGGTCACCTTTCTGCTATCCAGCAGGCACCACTTGGAAGTGACGATGCGATTTTGCCCAACCATTTCTTTGGACAGGTGTAATAAATTTGCCAATTTAAATATAATAAATTTATGAATTTGATTTTGTACAGTGAAGGTCAACATGCGAAAAATTCAATGCTCGGTCTATTAATGATGTAGCGATTGCTTTTTTCGGCGATCAGCAGCAAAAATGTATCAATTTTAACTGGAAAAAATAAAGACGATAATGATATCAATGCAGACATTTTGAATAAAATACCAAATCAATTTTTTGCATACAAATCAAATCGACACAGCTATGAATCAAGTTGATGGATGTTGAGAATTATCCCACTGAAATTTTGAGTTCTCTTAATTTACCTAGGTTACCACCACATTATCTACCATTAAAGAATATTAATCAATCCCGGGTAGAGTGAATTTTTTTTTTTTTTTCAATATATTTTTTTTTATAAATTGTTGACCCATGTTCTAAAATGTATAAATTCAAAATTTCAAATTTCTCTATCAACATCTTCAGGTGGCGCAACAAAACAATCAGTCTTTTTGCCGAACAAACAAAGAATTTAAGCACCATGCACCAAATGATTCAATCGTTAGCAGTGAATCAGAATTCAATTAACGAGAGGCTACAATTGGTGGAGAAATCCACTCTGGCACTGTATGCTCGGCAGGAGAAGCAGGAGGAACTAGGAAGAAAAGTGGTCTCAGAACGGGAAAAAGAATGTAATTGGTCTGATCCAGAGGTCAGCCCACCTAAGACCATCCCTGCTTCCTCTGCTAATCAGCCGAACTGTCACAGGGGTGCAGCCTATAAGGATCTCCACAAGAGAGTCGATATCCACAAGTGGGGTATCAAATTTGATGGAACTTCCAAAAGTATGACGGTGGAAAGTTTCATTTTTAGGGTAGAAACTCTGCAGTCAAAGAACGGGGTCTCAAACGAGCAAATCTTCGCGAACTTTCACCATTTGGTGACTGGGCCTGCCGAAAAATGGTACTGGCAGTATCTTGAGGAAAATCAGGGAGATGAATTCCTTAATTATTATGACCTCAAAATGGAGCTACTAAGGCAGTTCCAAAATAGTAAAGGAGACACCGAAATCCTCAGGGCCATTATGGATAGACGGCAACAACCCAACGAGAATTTCGATGAGTTCTATGAGGATGTCCGGGGTCTTACTCTACAAATGAAAATTAGGCCTAGTGAAAAAGAACTTGTTTCCATAGTTAGGCAGAATATCAAAGACAGAGTTGCTACTTTAATCTTCGGATGTTCGATTGAGAACATTCAAAAGCTGAGAGAAGAATGTAGACGAGCTGAAAAACACTTAGCAACAAGAGACTGGAAATCCAGAAAGCAGGTTAGTGAGCTAGAAGATCTGGGATCACAAAGAAGTAGGGCTGTCTCTCCCATTTCAGAGGGTGAACAAGAGGATCATGTTGCTGCAATCCAATATAACCGCACGGACAAACCACAAACTCATAATAGGACAGACAAACGACATCCTACTTACATAAATAACGAACGAGACAAAAAGACAGAACGAACAAGAGACAACGAACAGACGACAGCAGCTTCATGTCCCTCAACGTTTCACGCTCTAACGTGTTTCAGTTGCGGACAAGGAAACTTGTCTTTTAAGTGTGCTACCTGCCAGGGAAACCTGAAGGTCAACAGTGTCCCGGGGTCCACTGTACCAATGACAATTCCACCCCCGGAAAACAAGAACCTCCAGAAATAAAAATTTTAAAAAGAGAGACAAAGACTGCAATTTACTCCCAAAGAAAAGATGTGCAATATAAGAGCCTCCACCAACGTATGAGGGAGTATGAAGAGGCGAGAAAGAGAATTTTTAACGAGGAGATTAGTTATAGTGAGGGGAAAAACAACAGGAATTTTAGAAAAATAGCTAAATTAAGGGAAAAATGTGCAATATATAGGAGAAGAAAACATAGGATAGAGTCGTCAATTTTATCAGTCTCCGATGACAACAGGCCTTATGCTAAAGTAGTGATAGACGGGGAGGAGATGCTAGGTCTTTTAGACAGCGGGGCTTCTGTTAGTTGTCTTGGGATGGGGGCAGTGCAATTTATTCAAAACCACAACATCCAAATAAAAACAATGTCAGTAGATATACGGACAGCAGACGGAAAACATCAACAGATTAACGGACGATTCTTGACCAAAGTCTCATGGGGTGGTAAAACCCAAGAGATGGAGCTGTATGTAGTCCCAAGCTTGCAACAGCAGCTCTATCTAGGGGTAGATTTTTGGAGAACCTTCAAGGTTGCTCCCAACATAATATGCGCTCTCGACATTCCATCATCGGCGGAAGATCAGGAGGCTGATCCTATGCGCAAGCTTTCACCATCACAATCTGAGGAACTTGAAAGGGTCAAGCAACAGTTTCCTTCGTTCGCAGTCCTGGGATTGGGTAAGACGCATGTCGAAGAACATGTCATAGAGATGGAAGACGACACCATTCCCATCAAACAACGACATTACCCAATCTCACCTGTGGTTCAAAAACTGATGTACGCCGAACTGGATCGCATGCTTGAACTCGGTGTGATCGAAGAGAGCAATAGTGCTTATAGCTCCCCAGTTGTGTTGGTGCAGAAGCCAGGCAAGAACAGACTCTGCTTGGACTCACGGAAGGTGAACGCAGCAACGAAAAAATTTGCGTACCCTCTCCCTCATATCGAAGGGATTTTGAGTCGACTTCGTGATACGCATTTCATCTCGAGTATCGATTTAAAGGACGCTTTTTGGCAGATTCCTCTGGAGCTCAAATCAAGAGAGAAGACAGCTTTCACAGTCCCCGGGCGACCGTTGTATCAGTTCACGGTTATGCCATTTGGGCTATGCAACGCCGCCCAGAGAATGAGTAAGTTGATGGACAAAGTCATTCCCGCTCGTTTGAGAGAGAATGTCTTTGTCTATCTTGACGATCTCTTGATTTGCTCTCCAGATTTTAACAACCACATAAGCGTTCTCAAAGAGATAGCGAGATGTTTGCGGGAAGCGGGTCTGACGATAAACGTGGAGAAGAGCAAGTTTTGTTTCAAAGAGATTAAGTACTTGGGCTATTTCGTCGGTGATGGATGTTTGAGAACGGATCCAGAGAAGGTTTCTGCGGTGAAAGATTTTCCTGTTCCAAAAACCCCTAAACAACTTCGTCGGTTCCTGGGAATGACGGGATGGTATAGGCGCTTTATTCCAAATTTTGCGTCTATATCAGCCCCCATGACAGACTGTCTAAAGAAAGGGAAGGACTTTGTCATGACAAACGAAGCACTGACAGCATTCGAGAACCTGAAGGCGACTTTAGTGACAGCACCAATACTTACTAACCCAGACTTCACAAAACACTTCTACATACAATGTGACGCTTCATCTACTGGCGTGGGGAGTGTTCTTTTCCAGATGGACGAAGAGAAAAACGAACGACCCATAGCATTCATGTCCCAGAAACTTAATCCCGCACAAAGGAATTATAGTGTGACGGAACTTGAGTGCTATGCGGCCGTTTTGTCAGTAAAGAAGTTCCGAGCCTACATTGAAGGGTTGCCTTTTACTATTATAACCGACCACGCTAGCCTTAAATGGCTGATGACACAAAAGGACTTGAGTGGTCGATTAGCCCGTTGGAGTTTCAAACTGCAAGGTTTTGATTTTTCAATAGAGCATAGGAAAGGAATCTTAAATGTAGTCCCGGATACTCTCTCAAGAGTTCATATGGATGAGATCACGACTGAAATGCCAGAAGTTGACTTCAGTTCTCCATACTTTGCGTCAGAAGAGTATGCTGAGTTGAAGAAGACAATCGACGAAAACCAAAACAGACTTCCAGACGTTTGCATTTCCGACGGCTTCGTCTATAAACGCACTGACAGACGGACTGGAGACCCTATTCAAGAAGACAGAGCCTGGAAGCTCTGGGTACCGAAGGAGTTGTGTAGGAGTCTTTTGGCAACAGCACATGATTCGTTTTCCGCAGGTCATGGAGGAATACACAAAACTCTGGCCAAACTTCGTCAGAGGTATTTCTGGCCGAATATGACCACCGAAGTACAAGACTATGTAAATAACTGTGATATATGTAAGTGCAATAAACCGACGAACTCAATTTCTAGACCACCCATGGGACAACAGACGATAACAGAACGACCATTCCAACGACTCTACATAGACTTTTTAGGACCTTACCCACGAACGAAAACTGGAAATACACATATTTTAATAGCTTTAGACCATTTTAGTAAATTCGTCTTTCTTAAACCCTTACGAAGAGCAACAGCAGCTGAGGTAGTAAAATACCTTGAAGAAAATGTTTTCCACACTTTTGGTGTACCCGAATATATCCATTCTGACAACGGAAAACAATTCGTCTCAGAATTGTTTTCCAGCTTCCTGAAAAGATACGGTGTTAAACACATACGAACAGCATTTTACTCCCCTCAAGCAAATGCTTCGGAACGAGTAAATCGGTCCATACTTGCTAAAATTCGTTCCTATATCGACCATGACCAACGTAATTGGGACTTACATGTGAGCAACACAGCCTTCTCACTGCGTAGTGTGTTACATGACGCAAGTAAGTTGGAGCCATACTATGCTGTATTCGGGTCTCAAATGGTTCAAAATGGTGAAACATATAACCTGCTAAGAAGACTTGACATGATCAAGGACACCAATATTGAAATTTTAGACAAAGCAGATAAACAGGTTTTGTTAAGAAAGAAGATCTTCCAAAATCTAAATCTTGCACATCAGAGGTCTACAAAAATATATAACTTAAGATCTAGAGAAATATCGTACAAAGTGGGACAGATAGTGTATAGAAGAAACTTCAAAAAGAGTAACCTCATAGACAAATACAATGCAAAACTAGCACCTAAATTCATTAAATCAATCGTCCTGAAGACAGTGGGTAATTCCCTTTATGAATTGGGAAATTTAAATGGTGAAAAGGTAGGAAGGTATCATGCCAAAGACATCCATTCATAATGACGCACTCAAGCTGCTGTTGCTTCTTTCGATACCCATTCTGTGATATTTATGTATGTATATGTGTCCTGAGGATTTAGTTTTTAATAACAGTAGTTATATGTAGATGTATTTATTTATTTATAGATTTTATTTATTTATTTACAGATTTTATTTATATACTTATTTATTTTTTTTATAGAGCTATATTTATTTATTTTACCCTAGATGTTATTTGTTATTTATATATTTATACTTGTTTTATTATATAGTTATATACGTCACAGAGAGTTTATTTTATATTATTTATTTATTTATTTGATTTATATAGTTAGCATAGATTTATTTATTTTATAGTACAAATTCCTAATAACTGAGAATCAAAGGCTGAAATTGAAGACTGATTAGTATTTAGATACAATGTAGGTACAATGTTTCGAATCCAAAATCCACGGGGGTGAAAATTGCTTTAGTTTTCTAAAACACCTCAGGGAGTGGGACGTGCCACACGTTATGAACGGCATACCAAATATGAAGAAAAAGGGTACATTTTCGTACACTATGGAGCGAACCCTTTCTTTTCTTACTAGGCCAGTTTTGTCACGACCATTCCATAACTGTCGTCGAGCCTGTTACGACAGCGTTCGATCCAATCCCCTGATCCCCTGAAAGAAAAAAAAATTATTATATATGTACATAGATATAAACTAGAAAAAAAAAATACACATGTACCCAATCAGAGTACACATATTACACATATTCTGATTCAATAAAAAAAATTAAACTAAACTAAATATCACCACGTCACTATGATGTGAATTCAAACCACGATGTACCTGAAAAGAGAAAAAAAATTTATTAACAAATAATAAACTAGAATTGAATGAAATTATGTGTGTACTTACCTACTTTTCTTTTATCATTGGTACTCGTATATGTCTGCAGTAGTTTTTTTTTGTAGGTACAATGCAATTTCCAGTGTATGTTTTCTATTTAAGTTAAGTTTAGTGAATTATATTAATCACTGTTGCACAATTGATTCTTTAAATACTTAAAACAAATTAAATAATCACGACCGACGACGATCAAAACAATAATAAACGTTTACAAATGACAAGGAAAATGACATTTGTCAAAAGATGACACTTCAAAGTCTGGAAGCTTTATCGGGCGAATTCAATTCGCTCAGATAATACTCGTTCAGGGTTTGTTTATATAATTGGACCTTGAACAGCCTGAAAATTAAATACTATTAAAGATTATTATTTTTAAAAGAAATAAAAAAAAAAAAAAAATAAAGTGCAATAGGGATGGGTGGTGCAATAATGTTAGGAAATAAGTATTTAGTAATTTATTAGGTATGAGTTAGTTTTGGTTAGGTTTATTTATTTATTTTTTTTTGTTGTTTTTTTTTGTTGTTTCGTTTGGTAAACTGTTGAGATGAGCTTTTGAGAGGACACATATACATGGAAATAGACAATAGATAAATACAAATATGTACGTATAAGTACAAGACAATGGTTACAAATTAAGTTGAATTAGCCAAAGATGCTGGAAGATGGGGAAAGAAAGCTCTTTTTATGTGGAATCTGCAAATAGGTGAAGGAGAATTTCAAAATATAGGCCACAGGGCATCGACCTCTTTTTATATACTAGAATCACATATGATCGAGAAAGAAAAGCTTTTATTATCTGCAACAAAGTATGAAGGTTGATTTTCTTATGAAAGTAAAACTTACCTTCACACTGTGCGCGTCATTTTTTTTTGGTGCAAATTTTTTTTAGTTCGCCAGATTTTTTTTGGAAAATCTAAGTTGCTATACAAACGATTTTCCTGAAGAGAAAAATTAACCCAATACTAAAAAGGTGAGGAGTAAAATAATTAGAAAAGCAAAATAGACTGTTTAGTTAACAAAAATTCCCTTTTAGTATCACAAAGAGAGATTTGGTCCAGAATCCAAAGGCTTAGTTTTCAAACCCAAGGAAGAATTTGAGACTCCATTGTTTTTTAAGCAGAGGTAATATGCATAAAAAAATCCTAGAAGGAATATAGGTATTAAAGTATTTCTATTTCTTCAGGTTCCGGGAAGGTAGAATTAGCCCAAGAGTGCATTTAACACCGAACGAGGTATCCAACTCGGGCCTCTGCAGTTTTTTTTAAACGTGACCTTAAACCACTTGAAGGTCAGTGGTAGTTGCTGAAGCGGGGTGCTCCTTAAGACCAAAACCAAAAGATTTAGAGTGATTGTGTTTTCCTTTGGTGTTCTAAATCAGTGTAATCAGCCATTCTAATTTTCTTAACAATTCTTGATATTTTTTGTTTTTAAAAAACCAATGTCGCTTGCGATAGTTTTTCTTTGATTTTTTTTTTCTTTTAATTTTCGACGTAGAAGTTGAATCTCAATAGTGCCTATTGTAAAAGGAAAGAAAAGATAAAAGTGAAAAAAAAAGTAAAGAAAATAAGTTAAAAGAAATGCAGAGTGAAATAAAAGAAAAGAAAAATAGAGGAAAGTAAAGAAGAAGTAAAGTAGAGTAAGAAATAGTTAAAGAAAAGAAAATAAGAAAGAAAAGTGTGGTGTAACTTAAATTACCTGGCATGGACCTACCTACATATATATATTTTTACAACAATTATTGTGAGTGATTAAAAAAAAAATAAAAACACATACATACAAACATATCCCGAGTACTGCCGGCATTACCTGGAGGGAAACCCCATCGAGGATTTATTTAAACACAAACAAAAAGTAGTAAGTCAAATCTTTAAAAACATATACTTATTCATAAATTGTTGTGATTTTATTTTATGAAAAAAAAAAAAGTAAATAAAAAGGTAACACACACTTAGGATCTCGAGAGTAGTATCACTTGAGATATTTAATTTTTTTATTTTCTTTTCGAATTCCTTCGAGTGTTGAAGAAGGACACGTACACTCCAGATCACGAGTATAGTGACATTTGATTATTTTTTTTTAGATTTATTTGGTCTTTGGTTCCTTTTTTTTCAATAAAGAAGAAAATTATTAATTTTTTTTTAAAATAAGAATCAAAAGGATTATTTGCATAACAATTCACCTTTTTCACATTTTTTTGAATTTTTATCGATTTTTTCCTTCTTTCTTTTTTTGTTTATTTTAATAATATATACAAAATAACAGATTATTAAATATTATTTATGAATTAAAATTTGAATTACATGGACTTGAAATTGAATTTAATTACTTTACAGTGGTTCATTAAATTTTAATATGAATTGCTAAGCCATATCAAAAGGTGTGTGGAGGCTCAGCTGAGCCGGCGGTTGACGGAATCTGTTTTCTCCACTACAGAATGACAGAACTTAGACATATGACTAACTCCACTGCACCATGACTTTGAAGACTAATACTGTACATACTCTACCTTACATACACCACACCACAAATACCATGCTTACTTACACCACACTAATAACATTACACTACGACATTCCATACTTTCACTTAAACTATACTTACCTGAACTTTACTATTTAACGTCATCCATTTTACTTACGTATACTTACACATACCGACTTAGACCTAAACGATGTAACTGATTACGACTGGAAGTTTGATTTTGGGGCTAAGTCCAAACATCCGGCGAAGGACTTAGCGTTGGTTGTATCAATGATACAAGGGTGGGCAGGCCTAACTTTTGCCAATAACATCCGGCAAGGCTTCTGATGGCTCAATGAACCATTGTGTTGGTGAGACAGTGGGGCAACGATTTTTTTTTGTGGACAAAATTTTCTTTTATTTTTATAGTGTAGGTTTAGTTTTTTTTTAGATTATATCTCAGGATATAAAACCTTAATTTTAAGTAACATGTTTCACGACATGACAAGTTAGATTGTAAGGGCCTAGTTTATAGTTTTTTTTTTAAATTTTCTTTTATCCATAAAAGTTTTTTTGTTCCACAAATGAAAATAAATAAAGCCTCATCCTTTCACCAATGCAGTGGCATAGGTAACCAGGTTTGTGCAACACCTTCATATCCTCATTCCGTTTCCTATTTTTAACTACCTTTTCCCATTCTCCCTTCCTTTTCCCTTGATTTAGGCACGATAATTTGTTTGCCGAGTGGGAGGTGGCTGGAATGAGCAAGAATTCCCCCCAGACCTTCGAGCTTAGCCGAGCGGAAGCAAGCGTGCCACAGCTCATTTCAGCACCTAAAGACACCCCCGTGGTTTACCCTCAACTCGCAACAAAATACCGGGATTTAGTTTCAAAAAATGGTAAGTTTCCTCGACTTCATTTTCGTTCTCTTGCCTCTTTCCCGCAAACAGATAATGCCGCCTCCCGGGCACGTAGCCAGAGGGTTGGCTAGAGGGGCTCAAGCCCCTCCCGAAATGATTTAAAAGAAAATATTAGAATTAAGTTCAGTTCATATCTTATATATCCTTGAATACATTTAATTTATTTTTTTCCAATATTTTTAACATTTGTATTAGTGTAAAAGTATATGTGTTCAGAACAATTTGTTTAAATAATGAGGAACTGATAAATGAATACATATTATGTGAGTATAAATAATAGTAGGCAAGCTAAGAAATTTAGTTTAAAAATAGCTTAGGGGCAGTTGTAAAATCGTAGTTCATCCTCGGATCGAAATTTAGAAAAGATTTACCTCGGTTCAGTTTTGCAAACTACTACTGTTACTTTTTTTTTGATTAACTTGTTTTCAAAACATGAATATACACAAGTATTTTTTCTTAAATTGCATACCTATATTTATTATTAAAAATTAAATAAAGATATCCGTGGCTTGGGTGCGTTTCGCCCAAGTATGAACGGTTGGCTCCTCAGTTAGACACACTCTTCTAAGACGCACTTTGTTCGAAAAAATCGACACCATATATAATTTTTAGTGCAAAACTACACTGTGAATTATATATTTTTAGGGAGCTTTATAAAAAAGCATAAACTCTTGGGCGAAACGCACCCAGGCCACGGATCTCTTTATTTTATTTTTAATAATCTAAACAACCAACTTGGTACATGCTCGTATTAAATTTAAAAGAAACAACTTTTGTTTCTGGGGCGAGTTGAGGTAACGAATCAGCTGTTTAGGTGACTTTTGCTGGCATGCATTTCTTGTGTATTTTTCTTCTGTTTTTAATTTTTCAATTCTTTTTTTCGAAAAATGTAAATGAAATTCAACTGAATGCATTTATTTTTTTAGAACGGGAAAACCCAGGTTTTTGACAACTCTTGGAGTTGTCAAGAAATTCTTTGGTGACCCTGGGTAAGGTTCAACAATCAAAGCAAATGCAACGACAAGGCTCGATTGCTATCTACTTAAGAAAAAAGACCGACTAATGTGGTAGAGATCATTTTGGTGTTTTTCGTCTCCAGTTGTGTGGTTTTTAACAAAATTAAATTGAATCTAAAAATTGGGATAAATGAATAAATAAAAAGTTTTTTAAATTATAAATTTATCTTTAATTTAAAAATACCATGTTTTTACACAACTTTAATATTTAATTTAAAGCTACGACGCGTTTCGAGATAAATCTCATCTTCAGGTCGAACTGCACTGTGTTACCGATGTTGTTTTCAAGTGTGTTGTTGGTATTGTTGCTGGTTATAAGCTGCTATGGTATTGTTGTCCTTTTTGTTTTGGTGTGTTTTAAAGCGGTGTCATATAGTTGATTTGTTTTTTGAGTTAATTTGTCAGTTAAGGTGTTGCTTTCTTCTGTTTTATGTGATTTGTAAATTTCAAACTCTTCCAAAGTGTCAAGTAGTTTTCCTTTTTTGCAATGATGGAGTGGGGTCAGGTTATTTTCGAAGTCTGTGTAGTTATGATTTGTCTCTATCAGGTGCATAGCAAAATTAGATTTAGAATTTTTGTTAGGTTTGTGTTCATTAAATCTGTCAATGAGTGCTCTCCCTGTTTGTCCAATGTACAATTTGTTGCAATCATTACATGTCAATTTGTATACACCCGTGCTTGTTTTATTGTCGATTATCTTTTTAGGTTGCAAAAGTTTTGGTAAGTTATTGTTTGTTTTATATGATATATTGTAGTTTTATTTTTTGAATTTGTTTTTTATAATGTGTGGTAAAATATTAGTGTATTCTATTGAGATCTATTTTGTTGTTTCTGTTGTGTTGTTGTTGTTGTTTTTGTTTTTGTTTTCGGTTCTTCTTCTTTTTGCTTTCTTTTTGTGGATTAAGTTGTCAATCATGTTTGGATTGTATCCATTCTGGTGGGCGATGTACTTTATAGTGCTTATCTCGGCATTATAATTAGTTGCATTCATTGGAATGTTTAATAATCGGGGAATCATGGCGTTGTAAGCCGCGACAAACACAAAAAGTCGCGGCTTACAATGCCATGATTCACCGATTATTAAACATTCCAATGAATGCAACTAATTATAATGACGAGATAAACACTATAAAGTACATCGCCCACCACAATGGATACAATCCAAACATGATTGACAACTTAATCGACAAAAAGAAAGCGAAAAGAAGAACCGAAAACAAAAACCAAAACAACAACAACACAACAGAAACAAAAAATACATCTCAATAGAATACACTAATATTTTACCACACATTATAAAAAACAAATTCAAAAAACAAAACTACAATATATTATTTGAAACAAACAATAACATATCAAAACTTTTGAAACCTAAAAAGATAATCGACAATAAAACAAACACGGGTATATACAAATTGACATGTAATTATTGCAACAAATTTTACATTGGACAAACAGGGAGAGCATTCATTGATAGATTTAATGAACACAAACCCAACAAAAATTCTAAATCTATTTTTGCAATGCACCTGATAGGGACAAATCATAACTACACAGACTTCGAAAACAACCTCACCCCACTCCATCATTGCAAAAAAGGAAAACTACTTGACACTTTGGAAGAGTTTCAAATTTACAAATCACATAAAACAGAAGAAAGCAACACCCTAAACGACAAATTAACTCAAAAAACAAATCAAATATATTGTTGCGACAGATTGGTCGCAACCCCAAGATATTTGTTAACACGCCAGGAAAAGGAAAAGACGCAATTATTCTTATTCGTGAAGCGATATTATTAATTAAAGAAACTTATTGTAAATTACATTTTAATAGGAAATTTTAAACTTACTTAGTCTCTTAAGGTCTTTTAAGTTTAATTATTAAATATTTTACTAAATATTAGGCACTGCTGCAAGCAACCTTGTGACTTGAATGTTGTGTGAAAATTAGGTTAATTAGATGTACAAATGTAAAATTAAAATGAAGAAAGCATGAAAGTTTAGGATATATGAAGTTGGTTGTTCTTGTAATTTAGGTTCTGGCTCCCTCTATCGGTTAGTGGTACTAGCTCTGACTAAGGGTGCATCTGCATTAACACTCCCCCCAGGTAGTTCCACGTCCGAATCATCAGTTCTAACGTCGAGAAGTGCTAGTTTCACTGCAGGTCTATCATAGATACCTCCTGGAGTCTGGATCGTGGCGCTTCTTACCTGCCCGTCTGGTGAGGGTTTTACTTTGACTATTCGCCCCTTTGGCCAGCTGTTCCTTGGGTTGTTTGGGTTGATGATTAGGACTATGTCACCGATTTCAAGAGGTTTGGCTGGTGTTGACCATTTAGAACGTCTGGTAAGAGTAGGTAGATATTCTGATACCCACCGCCTCCAGAAACGACTCGCAAACTGCTGCGAGACCAACCAATTTTTTCGTAGAAGGATCGCGTCATCATTAAGCAGAGCTGCAGGCTTTGAACCGCAGGCAAAACCCAGAAGAAAATGATTGGGTGTTAAAGCTTCTGAATTCTCTGGATGTATTCGGATGTAGGTCAGGGGCCTTGAATTAATTATATTTTATATCTCAACCAATATACTTCGCAGAAGTTCGTCATTAGGGTTTCGACTAGGCATTGAAGAGAAGAGAATGCTTTTCACGGAGCGAACCAGCCGCTCCCAACATCCACCCATGTGTGTTGATCCAGGTGGTATGAACTTCCAATGTGTTGTGGGTGTTGTAAACGCCTCGACTATACGTTCCTTTTCCATACATGTCCAAGCTTCTCGCAGTTCACGTTCTGCCCCGTGGAAGTTTGTCCCGTTGTCACTGTGGAACTTTAATGGGGTTCCTCTTCTAGATATAAAGTTTCTCAGACACATTATGCATGAGTCGGCTGTTAGACTATGGGCGATCTCGATGTGAATTGCTCGTATCGTGAGGCAGGTAAAAAGTACACCCCAACGCTTTTCACTTCTGCGTCCTACGCTGACTGTCATTGGACCAAAATAATCAATTCCGACGTAGGAGAAGGGTCGGCAGAAAGACCCAAGTCTCGCCGGAGGAAGAGGAGCCATGAATGGAGGAAGGGGTTGTGCATTCTTGTTCTTGCATTGTTGGCATGACTTCTTCATGGCTTTGAGAGCAGCTCGTATCTGTGTAATATAAAATCTCTGTCGTAGAACGTTGACTACAGTTTCATCATTTTGATGTCTGTATTTAAGGTGGAAATCGTGTATGATAAGTACCTAATGTTGTCTTATGATGCCTTGGAAGAATTATCGGGTATTTGAAGTCAGCTCCCATATTCTCGGCAAGGCATATTCGGCTATTAGCTCGGAGTATTCTATTTTCGTCCAGGAACGGGTTCAGTGTGAGAATAGTACTGCTCTTTGGAACGCTTCGATTAATTGTTAGGTCTGCTACTTCTTCTGCATACCCACTACTTTGTGCTTCTTTAAGCAGGTAGTTTTCGGCGGCCTGAAGTTCTGCACTTGTGAGGTAGCCGCTTAATTTGGGTAGCTTGGTTCTTTTAGTGCTAACGTTATGGATGAATCGGTGTACGTAGGCTGTGCTTCTTAGTAAGGTCTTCCACTTCGAAAATTCTTGTGGTTGGTACATTTCGGTTTGAGTGTGAGTGTGAATTCCAATAAAGTTAGTTTTAAGGTCTTCAGTTGTAGATCCAGCGACTTGTTCATTTGGCCAGTGTTCGGGGTGAAGCGTAAGGAACTTGGGCCCATTAAACCACCTACTGGTGGGACTTAAATCAGGTGGCTTCTTCCACTTTGTAGCCTCATCAGCTACATTCGTTTTGGTAGAAATCCATCTCCACTATTCTATGGTTTTAAAGTCAAGAATTTCACTTACGCGAAACGCAACAAATTGTCGCTACCTTCGGTGATCGGACCTGAGCCAACACAACACCGTTTTGGAATCCGGCCAAAAGAAACGATGACTAAAACGAACATTGTGTGAATCGACTATTTTCTTGGCAAAACGGGCTCCGAGAAGGGCGTCCTGTAACTCAAGTTGAGGAATTGAAAGAGATTTAAGGGGTGCTACTCGAGTCTTAGCTCCAATGAGGCGTGTTGCGGTGGAGCCGTTGTTGAAGTTTCTTATGTAGGCTACAGCTGTGTAACCGTTTTCGCTCGCGTCTACGAACAAATGAAGTTGAGTTTCAGCAGCCTATGAGGATGATATGTAACACCTTGGGATTTTAACGTTTTGGACAGTTGGCAAAATTCTTACCAATGTAGTCCACTTTTTGTATTCTTCGTCCTTTATGACTTCATCCCACTCGATCTTGGTCCGCCAGATATCTTGAAGTAGGATTTTTATATACATAAGAACGCAAGCTATCAATCCAAGAGGGTCGAATATAGTCATCATGACCCGAAGGACCTCTCTCTTTGTTGGGCGTTTGAGGCCGTAGATGACATCTCTGTTTTGTTGATTCGGACTGAGCTTAAATGTGAAGCAATCCGTTGCCGTGCACCACCACATTCCGAGCACTTTTTCGGTCGCGAGCTTTAGGTTTACGTTCTTATTGATCTGCTGAGTGGGTTCTGACCCAAGGGCTTTAAGGACATTTGACGAGTTGGACACCCAGTTGCGGATATGAAAACCACCTTGTTTATGGACGAATCGGATTTGTTGGGCAAGGTTGATCGCTTCTTCTTCCGTTGGTGTACTGTCCATCAAGTCATCAACATAGTGGTTCTCCTTAATCGACTGCACAGGTCGTGGGTACTGTTCGACAAACTTATCAGCATTCATATTTTTGATAAAATGTGCGGTACATGGGGAACAAGTTGATCCGAAAGTCATTGCGATCATGACATACGTGTCTGGATGTCCGTTTTCATTACAACCCCACAAAAATCGTTGGAAAAGCTAATTTTAATTTGGTGGAACATCTCTTGGATGTCTCCACATATTGCGAATTTATGTTCCCTGAACTTGTAAATTACCGAGGTCAAAGGTGTAAGTTGGTCGGGACCTTTAAGCAGAACAGAGTTAAGCGAAGTTCCAGAAACAGTAGCGGCAGCATCCCACACGATTCTTATTTTGCTGGGTTTATTGACGTTTTGCACTGGAAATATTGGCAGATACCACGACTGGCCTTGATTTTCTTTTATTTCTTGTTGCGTTATTTTTCGAGCGTACCCTTTGGATTGGTACTCCAAGCTTTGTGTAGACGAATGAGGTTTTCTTCGTTGCTAAAACCACCCAACTCTGTGCTTCGAATATAACTGGCTATAAAGAGCGGCCACTCGGAGGGTTTGCCATCAAAATATGGTAGATCTCGAATTAGGCTGCGAGCGGCTATGTTGTTCTTCGTCAAATTATGGGGTGGCACATTTTGTATTGTGCCTTGAACATGAGGAACGTCATGCAGAGACATATGTGACCCATGAGTTGGCACCGGAAAAGTGACTTTCGTTGCATTCTCGTTAACGAAGGGCTTAAATGTTGATTGTTGTCGATCTGCTTTAAAATCAGCACCTCCTCTATATTGATGAAAGAAGTCTGCCCGATGATTAGCTTCCGCTGTACAAGTTGGTACTTGGCAATTATAAACCTCGTTTACATTGGTTTGATTTAAAGGCTGGCAGGCAGTTGGCGTAAATTCTGGTGGATGTTTTCCGGCATTCGAGGTGGAGTGAAAGTAACTTTTTGGAATACCAGCCCTCCACGTATTGATATTTTATTTCGGAGGTATTGTAGACTCGAAACCACATTCTTCATCCTTTTCATCGGATGAATCTATTATTCGGTTCATTATTTTATATTTTTTGTTCAAATAGTCTGCCTCCCTTTCTTTTCTTAACTTGAGTTCTTCTTTGTCAAGACATTCTTGTACCTTGAGGAAGAATCCTCGATTCTCTGAAGTTCCATTTTAAGTTTATCCGTATTTGACTTTGAAGATCTCGAAGAAGTAGAGGTTCACGATGGTGCTCTGTTGTGACGAATCACAGGAATGTAATGCTCACGCATGGCGGCAGCTTCGACCGCACTGTACGCAGGAGAACGTTCTTTAGTTTCGTGTGTAGTATTTACAGTATAAGCATTAGAATAGGAAGCACCCATGACGGTGGGAACTGCGGACACTGAAAAATGTGGCACACCAAGAAAAGTTGCTGGTCCGATATGGGTGATGGCATCGGCTGCTCTAGTTATAAATTGTACGTTGGGGCAAGTTGCGAACGAATTTATTGGAGCTGCTAATGGATATGGCTGTGACAATATAGAATCCGATACTAGTATTTCGGTGGCACATTTGGTAGGACCAGTTGCGTATACACCGACCAATGGTGAAGACACGCAATACTGTGACGAACTGGGAGGAAATAACTGGGTTCCACTTTTGGCAGCATCTTCGGCTGCACTAGGCGCGGAGTACCTTATGGCGTTGTGTAAATTTATGTCAAATAAGTTCGAAGACGTAGAAGACTCAGCGACCGGGGGTCCATGATTTGTAGACACATTGTATAATCCTGCAGACGTAGAAGGCAGCGGCATACTATACTCACTAGCCGAGGGCCCACGATTTGTTAGAACGTCGGTCACACCGGTCGCCGAATGTGTATTAGCACATGTTGTGAACACAGCAGGGGCGAACGCAGAACATTTTTTCGGGGGGGGGTTCGAAAAAATATATCTATATATATAAAACAAAGTCGTGTTTGTTCGAACACTCATAACTCGAGAACGGTTGGACCGATTGTCATGATTTTTAATTTGTTGTATTAGTCTCCGCCCCGAATAGTTTATAGGCTATTAAAAACAAAAGAAAATTGACGAAAAAATAACAGGAAAATAAAAAATACACTAAAAACTAACTTAGCAAAACTGAAAAATCATTTATTTTAAATATCAATCAGTCATGATTAATATTAATATTTGTGTTTATTTTTTGTTTTGAAGTCAAACACACAAACAAAGATTTTTAAATACAGGCATACAGGTGCTCTATGTATGTGTATGTTTATGCAACATGCGGTCTCCACTAGCGATAAATCGAAAGCGTGCTTTAAAGCTGGCTTTCAAAATCGCAAATGGAGACCATCATAGCAGCTATATATTAATAGTAAGCGATGGAAAGCATGCATTCATCGCAAACTATTTATCGCATACTATATCGCTCTGCTATAACTGTCAGTTTTTGTATTTCCATTCAAATTTAATAGTTTGACGTGCTAGTACATTTGATTTTCTGAGGTATTGTTCTTTGTTTTGTTTTAATTTAAAAATGAGTGATTGGAAATAATACCAAGAAGAAACTTATAAATAATTATTCTCAATTCGAAAGTCTACGGAATTATGAAAGTGTAAAATATAAAAGGCTTGATTTGAAAAAAAAAATTTATGGATTCAAATATCGAATGAGTTCGGGCAAAGCGTTGAAGACTTAAAAAATAAAAATCTTCCCACATTATATCTTTTCATAAATGAGCATCCATGTCGTGAAGCATTCTTTTTCCAAAAAAGGATTATCCCAAATCGTCTCTTTTTCTTTTTCGTGTGCATTCAGCTAGCAATTTGAGCGATTTTAAAGCAATTATGCTCTTGATGAACCGCTTTGTTGCCATTCTCAGCTATACTAAAAAAGTAAGCGATAAAATGCCCAACGAACAAAATCTGACAGTTCTTCTGCTATCTGCTCTCTGCTATTGCTTTGGCTTCTGCGATACATTTATCGCTAGTGGAGACGGCGGGTAATGGTAGAAGATGGTAGATGGAACAAGATGGTAGAAGGATCTATATGGTAGAACGTAGAAGATGCTAGATAGTAAAGGATGGTTGATGATAGAAGATGATAAATGGTAGAAGATGGTAGAAGACGGTAGATGTTAGAAGATGGTTAATTGTAAATGATGGTAGATGGGAGTATATGGTAAATGGTAGATAGTTGATGTTAGATGATAGAGGGTAAACGCTACGAACAGTTAATGGTGTAGTGTGCCCAACATTTCGTGCAGCATGTCAAGAGCTACATATATGTAAATTTGCTTGAAAACGATATTCATTGGGACACGACAATCGCTGAAGCAATTATTTCTGCATCTTCAAATCAAACACGCACATTATTTGCTATCATCATTTCTACATGCTTCCCATCTCATCCACGTGACCTGGGAACAAATACAAAGATAACATGTCAGAAGACATTTTGCATCGAATTCGTGTCAGTTCAAGATATACTGATCTTGAGGCGAATGAGGAGATGCATAACCAGGCCTTGCTCTTGATCGAAGATATGTGTTACCTGATGTGCGGCAGTTTGTTAGTCCGGTTAGGAATGCCAGCGCCAGATCGCGGAGTGAATGACGCATCTAATAGGGAATTGGAACGTGAACGTGAATTTGATCGATATGGGACACATCAATTCAAACGAATTTACCCCTGTTGAACCCAAAACAGAAGGAAGTCTATGATACATTAATTAATGCAATTGATGATGGAAATGGAGGTTTATTTTTCCTAGATGCCCCTGGTGGCACAGGAAAGACATTCCTCATGTCATTGACTTTAGCCACTATTCGTGCGAGATCCGAGATCGCGGTAGCAGTTGCTTCTTCAAGAATAGCAGCCACGTTGTTAGAAGGATGCCGTACCCCTCATTCAGCTTTGAAGTTGCCATTTAATCTTCAAACTACTGAACAACCGACATGTAACATTGCAAAACACTCTGCAATGGCAAAAGTTTTAGTAGCCTCCAAAATCATTATCATCATCTGGGACGAATGTAAAATGGCGCACAAACGCGCATTGAAATCTCTTGATCGAACCTTAAAAGATCTGCGCAATGACTCGAGAATTTTTGGTGGAGCAATGATTTTACTATCTGGCGATTTCCGCCAAACACTGCCAGTCATTCCAAGATCGACTGCTGCCGATGGAATAAAAGCTTGCCTCAAATCATCAAACCTATGGTGCCGTGTGAAGAAACTTCAATTGAAGGAAAATATGAGAGTTGCATCGTTAAACGACCCATCTGCTGAAGATTTTTCCGAGCAATTGCTCTCGACGAATCGAGCGGATTGATTTCATTTCCTCCGAATTTTTGCAATTTCGTCTCATCAAAAGAGGAGCTCATCAGCAAAGTATTCCCAAACATCATTGCTAACCACAAAAATAACAAATGGTTAAGCGAGCGAGCAATTTTGGAGGCTAAGAATAAAGATGTGAATGACTTAAACTTTATAATTCAGAATCAAATCGTTGGTACTCTGCATTCATTTAAATCTATTGACTGTGTAACAAACGAAGATGAAGCCACTTACCCAACTGAATTTTTAAGCTCTTTGGATGTGCCTGGTTTACAACCACACAATTCACAACTGAAGACGGGCTCGGTAGTCATCATGCTTCGAAATCTAAACCAACCAAAACTATGCAATGGAACGCTCAAATGAAAATTTCAAATTAATTTTATATTTCCAGGTTTATTTATTTTTTTTTTTTTTAATGAATGGTTTTTTTTCTGATTTCACATATTTCGGGGGGAGGGGGGTGTTTCAACCCCCTTAAACCCCCCTCTGCGTTCGTCGTGGTCAAATAAGGCTTTGATGAATAAGAGAATGGTGCTAGAGTTCCACGCTTGGCAGCGGCTTCGGCTGCACTGGGCGCGGAACACGTTGTAGGGCACGTGGCGTTCGCCGCGATTGTTACATCCGCTGTTGAGGTACACACAAACCCATATTCAGAAGGCTCCGGGATAATTTCGATGTCAAAAGCGTTTGGTTTTTGTTTCTGGGCTGCTTCTTCATTGGTTAGTCTCACAACAGCTTTAGAGGAAGTTAATGGAAAGCTAGAAAAATGCCTACTCTTACCTGAACAATTTGCGCAAACGTATGATTTGTCTTCTATGCTCTGGTTCACTCCTGCGCAAATAAGATGATTCCATACTTCGCACCTGTCGCACTGGACCATGTCGTCGACCGAATCAGGCTGATCACAACTGCGACAATTAAATGGCCCATCTCTTGCAAGATCTGGTGTAGATGTTCTTGATGATTTTTTTGAACTAACCGGGTCGAGGTTTTTATGTTTTTTAGGTGGCATACCGAATAAGTTTGTAAAATGTTGCGACAGATTGGTCGCAACCCCAAGATATTTGTTAACACGCCAGAAAAAGGAAGAGACGCAATTAGTCTAATTCGTGAAGCGAGTTACAAACCTTTATTAATTAAAGAAACTTATTGTAAATTTCATTTTAATAGGAACTTTTTAAACTTACTTAGTCTCTTAAGGTCTTTTAAGTTTAATTATTAAATATTTTACTAAATATTAGGCACTGCTGCAAGCAACCTTGTGACTTGTGTGAAGGGATCGCACCAGCGATCACTTAATTAATTGCCTCAAACCTCAAAACAATTAATAGAACATTCAACCTGCTTCGATATTTAATATCCATATTCCCATCGCATTACATTTCATGATCAGCTATAGCAAAGCCAAAGCACAAACAATACAAAATTCATATTTCCGTTGGCACACTCAGTGCATTGTGCATATAGCTATAAATAAATGCTCATATAGTTCAACTGGCACCTTCAGTGCACGAGCTATATAATATGACACTAAATATACAACAACACTTTCAGTGATTGAAGAAAAACAAACATAATTAAGGGTCGCTGACTTATGGTAGTAAAATATGCATCATAAGCAAGCTAGCCCAAAACACTTGAAGTGCATGGCTATTATGTTGATGCTGCATTTTATGGGAATTCTTATTGAATATCGAAGTATTGGTGAATATCAATACAGGCATTATTTTATTGACAAATTTTGTATAAAAAGAGAAGAATAAAATTAAAACACGGACTTCTTATTCTACATTCAAAGATTGCGTTTTACTTAATAAAGCAACTCGCTGGAGTCAAGGCAATTTTTGATATAATTATAGTAATATAGACACTATAGAGCTACTCGCTTTTGGGTTAAGGTTACGTCTTAATTACTTAGGAGTATAAGTCAATATATATATACTCCAAGCGCTATCCAGCATACAGACTTTGCATGGCGATCTTGCCAGACTAAAGGACTAAGAAGAAGACTTTGAGCGAAGCTGACAAGAAGATCTGCTCGAGCTCCGACAAGACAACCTGTGCTGCAGATTTAATAACTTTCAACCGGTCAGAGGCATGTACACCATTGACATCGTCGCCGATAGCTACAACCAACAAGAAGAAACAAGACTTTGCAAAGGACACATCCAGCTTAGATGTCAGAGAAAATCCGCTTGGCTTTGGCAGCCAATCTAATAGAGCAGGCCCAAGCTCTAATTAACCAACCGAAAATAAAAACAGGGGAAGGGATCAAAGCCTATCACTATAGAGGATTATAAAAGGAGAAACAACATAAAACTTACACTGGAAGCAAACATTCCACCAGTAAGCAAACGAGGGGAAAAACAGGTGAAACTAAAACAACACCTCATCGAGCTGCATAGATTAGCCAACATACCTGTCCTATCTATAGAAGGAAGACAGAAATATCTAAAAGAGATAAGAAATCTAAAGGGAGCTGTCCGCTCCTCCAGGCAGAAGAAAAGAAAACAAAAACAACAAGACGAAAAGGCGTTCCATAACCTGTTTGAAAAAATGGTAGAAAACAACAAGAAGCATCTCTAAAAAATGGGTAAAGGACAATCCAAAATAGAAGAGGTAGTTGTGAACAACAACGGACCTCAATTAAACAAAATTAATGAAAAATCTAACTATGAAATAGACTTTTTGCAATTTTAATAATTATAATAATAATATTTTTCTTAAAATACGTCCACAGGATAGTTAAGAGAAAACTTAATAATATAGTAAGAAAAGAAGTAATAAAAAATAATATTATAGGTAGAAGAGTATCAGTTTGAAAAAAAAAAAATAATAATACAATTTTTTTTTAATAAATAAATATGCATATGTTATGTATTCTTTAAAATTTGTATGTATCAAAAAACTTATGGAAAATCTAAATAATATTATAGAAGAACTTCACCACATCTTGAGAAATCTGAGAAAAGACGGACCAAATAGAAAGAGATCAAAAGAGTCAGGAAACAAAAAAAAAGAACAAGTTGAAGAAATTTTCAAAAGAGCGCGTATTCAGACTAAACTCTTAGAACAAACATTATCCGAACAAGGGAAAAACGACCTTCAGCCACTTTACGATAATTTATATAGATATCATAAAGAGGCCTTAGAAAGAATTACAGCTAGTATAAAGCAAGAAGACGTAGAAAAAGAACCAATTTTAGTAACAACAAAAAATACAGACAAAATGGCAGAATTTGATTTTAGTAAGGCACAAAAGTTGCCTGTACTTAATTGCGAAGCAAATGACAAAAGAGCAGAAAATATTAGGGATATCATAAATAATATAGAGTTTTACCATGATACATTAAATGAACCTTCAAAACCTATGCTAATCAAATTTATATTGAAATGTAAAATCCAAGGAAGGGCATTGACTGAATTAGGAACTGTTGCGTGTTCAGGGTAAACCACGGGGTGTCTTTAGGTGCTGAAATGAGCTGTGGCACGCTTGCTTCCGCTCGGCTAAGCTCGAAGGATTGGGGGGAATTCTTGCTCATCCCAGCCACCTCCCACTCGGCAAACAAAATTATCGTGCCTAAATCAAGGGAAAAGGAAGGGAGAATGGGAAAAGGTAGTTAAAAATAGGAAACGGAATCAGGATATGAAGGTGTTGCACAAACCTGGTTACCGCATTGGTGAAAGGATGAGGCTTTATTCATTTTTATTTGTGGAACAAAAATGCTTTTGTTGATAAAAAAAATCAAAAAAAAAACTATAAACTAAGCCCTTACAATCTAACTTTTCATGTCGTGAAACATGTTACTTAAAATTAAGGTTTTATATCCTGAGATATAATCTTAAAAAAACTAAACCTACACTACAAAAATAAAAGAAAATTTTGTCCACAAAAAAAAATCGTTGCCCCACTGTCTCACCAACACAATGGTTCATTGAGCCATCAGAAGCCTTGCCGGATATGATTGGCAAAAGTAAGGCCTGCCCACCCTTGTATCAGTGATACAACCAACGCTAAGTCCTTGGCCGGATGTTTGGACTTAGCCCCAAATTTGAACTTCCAGTAATGACCAGTTCAGGCGTAACGCGTAAGTGAAGGTAGGTATAAATATATTGTAAGGAAGTACAGGTGAGTAAAAACAAAATGTAAGTAAGTATAGGTAAGTATAAGTAAGATGTAAATAAATATAGGTATGTACAGGTAAGTAAAAACAAAATGTAGGTAAGTATAGTGTATAGGTAAGTATAAGTAAGATGTAAGTAAATATAGGTAGGTACAGGTAAGATGTTAGTAAGTATAGGTAAGTATGGGAGCATATCAGTATGTATAGTATGAGATAGTAATTGGTATGAGTAAGAAGTGTAGTATGAGTATCGTGTGGTGTAGTATAAGTATAGGGTAACTCTGCCTAGAGCAGTCCGTCATCAAAGTTGTGGTTCAGTAGAGTATGGTTCAAATGTGGTTGTATGTGGTCGTTAAGTCATCATGTAGAGAAAAAGACATCATATGTGGATCGTCGGCTCAGCCGAGCCTCCACACACCCTTTGAATGATTTTTAGAATTCCATCTTAATTATAGTTCATAACAACTTCAATGAAATGGTCCTTCACAATTCTCATCTCAAAATTCAAATTTTTATTTCAAATTACAAAATCTAATATTATCTAATAATCTTTTTTTTTGTATGTAAGTATAAAGGAAAAGAGAAAAAAATTAGATAAAAAAAAAAATTGTGAAAAAAAATTTTCTTTAATTTAGCACCTTATAAGTTAAAATTGAAGCGAAGAAAGAGAAAAAAAAAACTTAGAAAAAAAGATATACATTTAGTTAAAAAAAAATAAATAATAATTGATCTGAATCAAATCTAAAGATCCAGAGTGTGTTCCCATCCTTCTTCTAAATACCAGTCACACACATTCACTACACACACACAATCAAATCTGATTTTTTTTTTCTTTTAATAATATGTTTTTTTTTAATTTATTTTTTTCTTTATAAAGGAACTTACATTAGAGTCCTCTCGCGCTTCAGTATCCAGGATCCTGCCGGCAGTTCTCGGTACAGATGATTTTATTAATATTATTTATGTATGTATATGCATGTATAGGTTTAACTATGCAACTGGTTAAGATGTCCGGATACGCACAACACTTCACTGATTTTTTTCTTTCTTTCTTTTCTCTTGTTCTTCCTTTTTTTTTGTTTCCTTTTCTTTTTTTTTCTTCACTTTTCTTCAATTTTTTCTTTTCTTTCTTTCTTTCTTTATATTTTCTTTCTTTTTTTACACTATTAATATTAATTTTTACTTAATTTCACTTTTTATATCTCTTCTTTTCTTTGCCTTTTTACAAAATTTAAATTTTAATATTAAGTTTAACTCTTTTTGTTTCACTTGTCACACGAACAAAAAAAATGAATCCTCCGGTACAGTCCAAGGAACACCTTGCCGTAGCAACTGTCCCTGACCTTGAACCCGTCAAAGGTCCCCTTTCGTCCCTTCCAAAAAAATCTATGCAGAGGCCCGAGTTGTATACCTCGATAAACTCTTTATCACACTTGGGGTAAGATTTTCTGTCCCTCCCTCGAACCTAAATGAATATTAATATTAAAGTTCAGTTTTGAATGTATGACATTTTATCTGAACATTACCTCTGCTTTCAAAATAGCGGAGTCTCAAATAGTTCCGTGTTTGGAAACTAGATCAGCGGATTAGTGGATTCTGGACAGTATATTTTGTTCTAAATCTAAAGGAAATTTCTTGTTAGGTATTTCTGCTACTTCATAAATAAGATTTCTTGTTTAATGCTTACCCCTTTATAATTTCCTTTTTTTTTATAATTTGAAATTGTCCGATGCTGGTGATTATTTTAATAAAAAAAAACGAACTTAAACTTTCTTTGTGCTATGACAATTAAGTTTACCAACTTGTCCACAGTGTGAAAGTCCCTTTTGCTTTGCTTAAAACTCTTAATAGTAGGTACCTATATTTTATTGTAGCCGATAGAGCTTTATTTCTAGAAACATATGTTCAAATCTTATACATAATAAGGGGTCGATGCCCTATGGCCTATATTTTAAATCTTTCCTTCACCTAAATTGCTGATTAAAAATGTAGAGCTTTGCCTTCCCCTCTTTCTCGCATTTCTTCGTACACATTTTGTGAGCTAGTTATATCTGTGTACTTACACCTACGTCATTTCTGTTTGTCTGTATATGTGTACTCTTAAAAGCTTCAATATGCGATCTTATAATCCTAATCCTAATAATAACTAAATAAATTTCCCTTATACCTAGACCCCATCAATAATACTTATTTCCTATCATATTGCACTTTTCATTATTATTGCACTTTATTATTTGTTATTTAAAAATCATCGATCACCAATAAAAGCTCTATAGCTTATTTATACCATTGAAATTCGCCTATACTTTCTGAACGCATACTATCGGGGCGAACTGAATTCGCCTGATAGAGCTGACAAGTGTCAAATTGGCAAATGTCATTCTGTTTTGATTCTTTTCTTTTTGTATAAATGAGGTGCTCGTATTTTTTCCCAGAAAACATTAAGACTAACTTAATCATAATAAATATAAAGGTAATAATAATAATAAATATTAACTAAACACTAGTACCTACACAATAAAATAAATAACATCAGGCACTGTGGAATCATTATTCGGGGCAAAATTAGGAATATTAAAAAAAATTAGTCAAACAAAAAAAAAAACAAAAATGCAGGACGTACAAGGTAAATATTTACATACGTACAGTACATACATATTAACTTGATTTAAATTATCTTTTTTTTTCTCTTTTATTTTCAGATACTTCATATATCTAGATACAGATACTCGCTTTGTTTTTTCGTCAGTAGGTAAGTATTGACATTGATGGCATTGTTTACCTACCCATTTTCTTTTTTTTTTTTTTATTTACAGGTGATCAATGGATAACCCTTAAAAGTTATTTTTTTTTGTTTGCTTGGCTATATGTATCTAAAATTAAAATTCTTTAAGGATAAAGATAATGTCTGATTGTTTCAATTAAATCAGTGTACAGTCGGGATACTCCGATTAGGTGCATATACAATTATTTTTTTATTTTTATTTTTCTATTATGATTAAGCTATCGAACGCTGTCGTAACAAGCTCGACGACAGTTGTGGAGTGGTCGTGACGAAACTGGCCTCGTAAAAAAAACGGTGTTCGATCTTTAGTATCAGATATGTTGCACCTTTTCGTGCTTGATCCTTTTTATACGAAGAGTTGCACTCAATTTAATTTTTGTGCAAGCCGTTCACGACGTGTGGCACGTCCCACTCCCTGAGATACTTTTTAAGCCGTTTAGTCTGGGTAAACTCTTAAGAGTTGAAATCTCTTTTACCCCCGTGGATTTTGATAGGTTTGATTAGGTTTCTTGATTCTAGTCAGTCTTATGGGTTCAGTCTTTGCTCTCAGTATAATACAATAAATAAATCTATAAAGCCTAAATAATAAATAAATAAATAAATAAATATATTTATAACTATACCTTTACTTAACCTACTGCTGATATAACTAAAATAAATAAATAAATCCTCTATGACAAAACAAAAAAATATATGAATTCTCTATAACAAATAACCTAAAAGCCATGAATATATAAATAAATAAAGTACAGGATATAATATAAAATAAATATACATTTAATAAATACATATAATAAATAACTAAAGAATAAATAAATAAATATTCTATTATAATTTGTGAAAAAAAACTAGTACACATACACATATCACAGATTAATTGAAAGAACAACAGCAGCTTGAGAGCGTCTTTATGAATGGATGTCTTTAGCATGATATCTTCCTACTTTTTCACCATTTAGATTCCCCAACTCATATAGAGAATTACCCACAGTCTTCAGAATGATTGACTTAATAAATTTTGGTGCTAGTTTTGCATTATATTTATCTATGAGGTTGCTTTTCTTAAAGTTTCTTCTATATACTATCTGTCCCACTTTATATGATATTTCTCTGGTTCTTAAATTATATATTTTTGCTGACCTCTGATGGGCTAGATTCAGGTTTTGAAAGATCTTCTTTCTTAACAAAGCCTGTTTATCTGATTTGTCTAAAATTTTGATATCGGTGTCTTTGATCATGTTAAGTCGTTGTAGAAGATTATATGTCTCACCATTTTGAATCATTTGAGACCCGAATACAGCATAGTATGGCTCGAACTTACTTGCGTCATGTAACACACTACGCTGTGAGAAGGCTGTGTTGCTCACGTGTAAGTCCCAATTGCGTTGGTCATGGTCGATATAGGACCGAATTTTCGCAAGTATGGATCGGTTTACTCGTTCCGAAGCATTTGCTTGAGGGGAGTAAAATGCGGTTCGTATGTGTTTAACACCGTATCTCTTAAGGAAGCTGGAAAACAATTCTGAAACGAATTGTTTTCCATTGTCAGAATGGACATATTCGGGTACATTGAAAGTGTGGAAAACATTCTCTTCAAGGTATTTCACTACCTCAGCTGCTGTTGCTCTTCGCAAGGGTTTAAGAAAGACGAATTTACTAAAATGATCTAAAGCTATTAAAATATGTGTGTGTCCAGTTTTCGTACGTGGGTAGGGTCCTAAAAAGTCAATGTAGAGTCGTTGGAAAGGTCGTTCTGTTATTGTTTGTTGTCCCATGGGTGGTCTAGAGATTGAATTCGTCGGTTTATTGCACTTACATATATCACAGTTATTTACATAGTCTTGGACTTCGGTGGTCATATTGGGCCAAAAATACCTCTGACGAAGTTTGGCCAGAGTTTTGTGTATTCCTCCATGACCAGCTGAAAAGGAATCATGTGCTGATGCCAAAAGACTCCCACGCATTTCCATCGGTACCCAGAGTTTCCAAGCTCTATCTTCTTGAATGGGGTCTCCAGTCCGTCTGTCAGTCCGTTTGTATACGAAACCGTCGGATGTACATTTGTCTGGAAGTCTGTCTTGGTTTTCTTCAATTGTCTTCTTCAAATGAACATACTCTTCTGACGCAAAGTATAGAGAATTGAAGTCAACTTCTGGCATCTCAGTCGAGATCTCGTCCATATGAACTCTTGATAGAGTATCCGGGACTACATTTAGGATTCCCTTTCTGTGCTCTATTGTAAAATCAAAACCTTGCAGTTTGAAACTATAACGAGCTAATCGGCCGCTCAAGTCCTTCTGTGTCATCAGCCACTTAAGGCTCGCGTGGTCGGTTATTATAGTAAAAGGTAATCCTTCAATATAGGCTCGGAACTTCTTTACAGACATAACGGCCGCAAAGCACTCAAGTTCTGTCACCGTATAGTTCCTTTGAGCGGGATTCAGCTTTCGTGACATGAATGCTATGGGTCGTTCGTTGTTATCTTCGTCCATTTGGAAAAGAACACTCCCCACGCCAGAAGATGAAGCGTCACATTGTATGTAAAAATGTTTTGTGAAGTCAGGGTTAGTAAGTATTGGTGCTGTCACTAAGGTCGTCTTCAGGTTGTCGAATGCTGTCAGTGCTTCGCTTGTCATAGTAAAGTCCTTTCCCTTCTTCAGACAGTCTGTCATTGGAGCTGATATAGACGCAAAATTTGGAATAAAGCGCCTATACCAACCCGTCATCCCCAGAAAACGACGGAGTTGTTTGGGAGTGGTTGGCACAGGGAAGTCCTTCACGGCAGAAACTTTTTCGGGGTCTGTTCTCAAGCATCCATCACCAACGAAATAGCCTAAGTACTTGATCTCCTTAAAACAAAACTTGCTCTTTTCCACGTTTATCGTCAGCCCCGCTTCCCGCAAACATCTCGCAAATTTTTTCGTGGCTGCGTTCACCTTCCGTGAATCCAAGCATAGTCTGTTTTTGCCTGGCTTTCGTACCAACACAACTGGAGAGCTATAAGCGCTGTTGCTTTCCTCAATCACCCCCAACTCAAGCATACGGTCAAGCTCAGCATACATCAACTTCTGTACGACAGGTGAGATCGGATAATGCCTTTGTTTAATGGGAATGGTGTCGTCCTCCATCTCAATGACATGTTCTTCGACCGAAGTCTTACCCAGACCCAAAACTGCGAAAGACGGAAATGTAAGCTTGACACGCTCAAGTTCTTCAGATTGTGTTGGAGAAAGCTTACGCATAAGATCAAGCTCTTGCCCTTCCGACGGTGGTGGCATGTCTAGAGCAATTATTATAGTTGGAGCAACTTTAAAAGCCCTCCAAAAATCTACCCCTAGATAGAGCTGCTGTTGCAAACTTGGGACAACATACAGCTCCATCTCTTGGGTGTTACCGCCCCATGAGACTTTGGTAGTGAATCGTCCGTTTATTTGTTGGTGTTTTCCGTCAGCTGTTCTGATGTCTACTGTCATCGTTTTCATTAGTATGTTGTGGTCTTTAATAAATTGCACTGCCCCCTTCCCAAGGCAACTAACAGAAGCTCCGCTGTCTAAAAGGCCTAACATCTCCTCCCCGTGTAACACTACCTTGGCATAAGGCCTATTATCATCAGAAACTGTTAGGACTGAGGACTCTATTCTATGTTTTCTTTTTCTAATTATTGCACACTTTTCCCGTAATTTAGCTATCTTTCTAAAATTTCTATTACTAATTCCCTTATTAAAACTAAACTCCTCATTAAAGATTCTCTTTCGAGCCTCTTGATACTCCATCATTCGTTGATGAAGGCTTTTATAATGTTTCTCTGTTTTTTGTAAAGTATTTTCTATCTTATTTACCCGTTTTAAAATTTTTACTTCTCGGAGTTCTTGTTTTCGGGGGGTGACATCGTCATTGGTGCAGTGCACCCCGGAGCACTGCTGACCTTCAGATTTCCCTGGCAAGTTGCACATTGGAAAGACAAGTTACCTTGTCCGCAACTAAAACACGTTAGAGTGTGAAACGTCGAGGGACATGATGCCGCTGTTGGGTCGTTGGCTTTTGTACGTTCTGTCTTTTTGTCTCGTTCGTTATTTGGGTATGTAGGTTGTCGCTTGTCTGTCCTGTTCTTAGTTTGTGATTTGTCCGTCCGGTTGTATTGTACAGCCGCAACATGTTCCTCCCGTTCATCCTCTGAAGTTATTGAGACGGTTCTGCTTCTTGGAGTCGTTCTTTCTCTTAATTCGCTTACTTGTTTTTTATTTTTCCAGTCTCTTGAGGCTAGATGTATTTCAGCTCGCCTACATTCTTCCCGTAGGCTTTGTATATCCTTAATCGAACATGCGAAGATCAAGTTTGCGACCCTATCTTTTATATTTGGTCTTACAATCGATAGGATTTCTGACTCACTTGGTCTATTTTTCATTTGTAATGTCAGACCCCTAATATCTTCATAGAACTGATCAAAACTTTCATGTGGCTGTTGCCGCCTATCCATAATAGCTCTACGAATGTCATTATCTCCTTTACTGTTTTGATACTGTCTGAGTAGTTCCATCTTCAGATCGTAGTAATTAAGGAATTCATCATTTTGATTCTCCTCCAGATACTGCCAGTACCACTTCTCGGCAGGGCCAGTCACCAAATGGTGGAAGTTCGCAAAAATTTGCTCATTTGAGACCCCGTTTTTTGTCTGCAGAGTTTCCACTCTAAAAATGAAGCTTTCGACGGTCATGCTTTTAGAAGTGCCATCAAATTTGACACCCCACTTGTGGATGTCAATTCTCTTATTTAGGTCGTTACAGGCTACACCCCTGTGAGAATGTGACCGATTGGTTGTGGGGAGAGTGGGCCTAGGCGGGCTGACTTCGGGGTCAGACCAGTCAGCCTTTTTTTGCCGATTCTGACTCGCTTGTTTCTCCTTACTCTCCTGCTTATCTTGTTTAGCATATACTACCAAAGTTTCTACTAATTGTAACCTCTCTGTATCGAATCGCATGAGTCCTGGTAACTCTGCATTCGATGGTCACTCAAGTATAAGAAGATAAAATTAAACGTAAATAAAACTTAACGTAAGAACTTAACGAAAGAGTGCTTGTTCTGCGAACAAGCACGAGTGAGAGTTAGTCTTAAGCAGGATTTTGAAGTGAGATGAATAAAATTTGCTAAGTGGTTTTTTTATAACATTTTTTCCACTATAAATTATCGTGTTTTATTTCTTTCCTCATATTTATTGATTGAGATGATATTATACAGTCCATTTGAGCTTCGATACATTGGTCCATGTCGAGCGTCGGATATTGTGCCAGTGACGGTATGGTGCAGGCTTCCTTTACAAAAAAAAAAATATATTAAAAAAAAAAATAAGTGCAGTGATTGATTGTGTGAATGGTGGTAGTTTTTTGGAGTATTTTGCAACGGAGCAGGTTTCTTTTTTTTCCCTTCTTTATCTTTTCCCGTTGCATTGAATGTGTCCCGATGTATGTGTGCAGTGTCTATGAGCGATTTTGTTTTGTTTTCGGTGAAGTGTGAATGAGCAATGAAGGGGCGATCTGAGTTTATTTGTTTTCTTATGGAGAATGAGAATTTTTGAATTGAGTGAAGTGCGCAGGATGTTCTTTTTCCTCTTTTGGTGCGTGTGTGATTTACATACCCTTTTAATTTTTTTTTTTTTTTTTTTTATTTTTTTTTATGAATAAGATATTTTTTCAATATTACCTAGATATATTGCGGTGATGTTGCTGCTTTGTTGTTTGGTAGGGATCAAAAATTAATTTCTTTTATAGGTGTTAAGTTTTTTTTTGTGTGTCACTTTTTTTTCTCTTGAAGACTTTGTTGCTCGAGATATAGCAGGGGCGAGTGGAACTCAAAGCACATTTGTGCGAGTTACCAAATATGAGAGAAAAGTTGTGAAGGACTCGAGATATAGCAGGGGCGAGTGGGACTCAAAGCACATTTGTGCGAGTTACCAAATTTGAGAGAGAAATTGTGGACTCGAAATATAGCAGGGGCAACTCAAAGCACATATGTGCGAGTTACCAAACATGAGAGAGCAGGTATGAAGAAGGTACTTGAGTGCAATTGCACCAGTTGCCATGAACAAATTATTATTAAAAAAAAGGACACATAGCTGGGCAGGAAAAAACTCAAAGCACGACGGTGCTAGTTTTTAGAGAAGGAAAGTTTGCAAGCGGCAGGAATAAAATATTTTCAATTCAAAAAGAATAAATATTTTTAAAGCAGGAAAATGAGCCACAAAAACTTCGTTTCTCGATGCAACATACCTTATAATAAATAAACTATATTTGCAACAACAAAAGCAGCAACAACTAGCCGACTTTTTTTTATTACATCTATTATTTATTTTATTTTATTTTTGCATACTGGGAATTTTAGTACCTACTGCAAACTATTATTAATTTATGTATCTGCATATTGGGAAATTGAAGTACCTACTGCAATCGAGTATCTCTTTCATTTTCAGGGTAGGACATTTTTGAGAAATAATTTCTAATGCAATACGATTTTATATATTTACAGAAAAGAGCAGCGAATAAAAAAGATTGACAACCAGCAGGAGAAAAATCACCAATATGTATTGGATGCTGGTGTATTTTCATTGAGCAGGATGCTTGCCTTCGTGGAGTCTCCAGCCTTTGGAACTTCCACGATGGCAGCAGTGCAGGTCAGGCTTGAAGCCTTTCAGGATGCCTGGACGCAGATCAGGTTACGCGAGAGCAGGATTGCGTTGGCCGACGATATGTTGGTCAAGGTGGAGATACAACGCAGGATTGCTGGAGCGGAAGAAAATTACTTTGATGCCCACGCAGTGTTGCAGGAAAAGCTAAAAAAATGGCTCCAAGAACAAGCATAGCAGGCATACCAGGTAGAGCAGAACAGGCATTGAGCGGAGCGATGGCAGGAAATTTGAGCAGCCGTTGTCACAACTTCAGACGCATCCGAATTCGAGCTGATATATGAGGACATGCGAGCAGCTGGCAGTAATGCCCGAAGAGCAGGAGCACCAGGTGACAAGAGGCTGTTGCCTTGCCACTCGTGCAAATTTCTGAATCATCCAGTGTGACGTTGTCTAGAGTTTGCAGTACTGAGCATTCGTGCAGGATCTCGTGAAGGAAAAGGCACTTTGCCCAATTGTCTTAAGACGTACCATGCCCCAAAGGACTGCTTCCAAGGGCCGTGTTGACGATGCCCCGGGAAGCAAATGCAAAATAGTGCTACGAAAGAGATTGGGAAGGGTGCAGAAATTGTTCTATATGCGCAGGAAAAGTGAAAGAAGAGAAGGAGCCAGACAAGCGAAAATAAGCAAAAGGCAGATTGACTAATTATGCCTCCCAGGAAACGCCCTCGGTTGGAGAAGGGCAGGACCGAAGAAGTAGCAGGAACAGCAGGAAGAGAGAAAGCAGGAAGTGATTGGAAGAGGTGATGTCCTGGGGGATTTTAAGAGAGCTAGGCGTTTGCCTTCTAAAATCAATAATAAAAATATGATTCAAATTTATTTCGTCTTTTTATGTCTTTTAATTATAATGAGCAAGAGCAGGAGAGAGTTACTTTGATGCCTACGGCACAAGTAAGAATTGAGATGGATAACAGAAAGTATGGGCCGGTAAGAGCACTTTTAGAGACGGGCGCACAGCCCAATCTGGTTTTAATAGAGCAGGACTTTTGGATTCTTCCTGAGCAGGTTAAATCGCAGCCAGATGTGCCAACACACAACTTGAAATTGCCACGGATGAGCATTGCTACAGCATCTCTTGCTGATCCACATTATTGGAAAGCAGGTACTGTAGATTTATTGCAGGTTCATAGCAGAAGCATTTACTTCTGTCTTAGAGCATCGACGAGGTGATGTCCTTGAGATGGAAACTGTTTTCGGCAGAATAATATTGGGAGAGTATGGTAATGAGAAGGATAGCATGAACAATGAGCAGGTATCGCAGGCAGTGCGCATGGATAGTAATCAACTTCATGAATTGTTTAAGCGTTTTTGGCATAAATGGTTTAAATGACATAGAAATGTCGTTTAGCAGGTCAAAAGAGCAGGAGCAGGTGGAGCAAAATTTCATCAAAACAAATTTACGTGATGATTTTGGCAGGTTTTTTTGTGACGATTCCTTTGAAGGAAGCAGTGAAAGAGCTTGGAAGTTCAGACCTTACAGCTAAGCGTAAGTTTCTTTGTTTTGGAGAGAAGGTTGGCAGGAGATCCTGAGTTGAAACAAAAGTACCAGGAGCTTATGAGAGAACATGAAGAAGCAGGACATATGACACCAGTGACTGGCACAGTGCATGGCAAAACCATATACCACATCATTGCGTCACCAAAAAGTTAAGGGTCGTATTTGATGCGAGCTGCAGGACAAATAAAGGTACTTCATTAAATGAAGTGCAATTGCTTGGAGAAAACTAACAGAAGGATCTGCACGAAATTTCGATGCGCACCGTGTCGCCATTACTGCGGACATTAAAATGATGTTCAGAATATTGAAAGTAGCGAAGGAACAATGGGATTTGCAGGGTATATTCTGGAGAGAAAACCCGCAGGACAATTTGAGAGAATATTGGCAGGACAATTTGAGAGAATATTGGCTGACAGTAGTCACCTATGGTATGACCTCATCAGCTTATAATACTGTACAATGTGCAAGGGAGGCAGGAGTTTCCAGAAGCTGCAAAGACAATTAAGCAGGAATTTTATATGGATGACTGCACCACAGGTGGTGATTCTGAAGAGAAGGAGATCAAGTCATCAAAAGATTTCGATCATGTTTTAGAAGGGGCAGGTTTTGAGCTTAGAAAATGGAAATCCAATTCCAAAGCTCTTGTGAAGGACATGAACTATGAAGAGCAGGAGTCAATAATGTTCCAGGATGATGAGAAAATGTCAGTTTTGGGCTTGAAGTGGCTGCTTGAGAAGGATCAATTCACGTTTGTGGTAAAAACACCGGAGACTCAGCAGGCAATAACCAAGAGAAGCGTAGTGAGCTGTGTTGACTCCCTAGAGAGATAAATGAGAGATGGAGAGATTTCTGGCAGGAAATAACATACTTAGAGAACGTGAAAATTTGGAGATGGATAGGTACTTCAGAAGAAGTACGAAAAGAGCTACATGGATGTTTGGACGCTTCTGAGAGGGCATATGGAGCAGCGATTTATCTGAGACCGATACGTAGGCAGGATTACAGCAGATCTCATCACAGCTAGAACACGGGTTGCACCACTTACAACGGTGGCAATACAGCGCTTAGAGCAAGCAGCAGCGGAGCTATTGGGCCGTCTAATTGTAAACGTCATTAAAACAATGAAATGGGAAGGTATTGAGTATGATCTTTGGGCAGATACACTCGTAGCGCGGCATTGGATAAGTAAATTACCATGCAATTTAAAAACGTTTGTAGCGAATAGAGTCTCGTCTATACAAACAAATACCGAAGTCAAAAGGTGGAGACATGTTGGAACGAAGGATAACCCGGCTGATATTCTAAGAAGAGGAATAAAGCCATCAGCATTGGTTGATAGCAAGTTGTGGTTACTTGGGCCGGAATGGTTGACAAAACCTCGGTCGAGCTGGTCATCTGAAAAGTTTGTGCCAAATGTTTCAGATGGGGGGAGGGATGAGATGAAAGTTTTTGTGATAACAAAATTTACAGAGCCTTTATCTATTTATTTGAAGTGCTGGAGAAGGAGTATTCCATTGATTGAATATACGTCTACATAAGAGAAGGCGATTAATGTAATCAGCTATGTAATAAAAAGCAAAAATAAAGCAACGAAAAGAAGATGAAGAGATAGATGGAAAGAAATGGAGACGTTCTGCACGTCAAGTGAAAAGAAGGAATAGAGCAGGTGAGAGTGCAGGAGCTACAGCAGTACTTGGGCAACTATTTGAAGAGAGGATGAAATCAATCGGTCACCTGTTGACAAAAGAGCAGGAAAAGTATTTTGCGAAGGAAATCATTTGTATAGAGAAGGACAGGTGTTTGCCTGAAAAGAGCAGGATAGAATCCTTAAAGCCAATCTCAGATGGTGAAAAGATTCTGAGAGTAGCAGGGAGATTGGAAAGAGCAGAGATAAGATACGAGAGAAGGCATCCAGCTATCGTGCCAAATGGTTCTCGATTGGCTTGGTTGATCATGTATAATGCGCATACAGCAACGAATCATGGAGCAGTGCAGGTCATGATGCAGGACATTCGTCAGAGATTCTGAATTCCGAAGCTCCGAAGTCAGCTGAGGAATTTCTTACATAAGTGTTTGGTTTGCGTGCGTTATAATCAACTTTTTGAGATGCAATTGATGGCTGATTTGCCATCAGAGAGAGTATCAGCAGGGAAGGCTTGTCTACACACAGGGGTAGACTATATGCAGGTCCATTCGAAATAAAGATGATCGACAGAGCAGGTGAGCAAATAATAAGACAGAAATGTTGGGTTTCCGTCTTTGTTAGCCTTAAAACTAGCGCAGTGCATATAGATTTGGTAACAAATCTGACGTCAGTGGGGTTCATTGCTTGTTTCGAAAGATTCATAGCAAGAAGGGGCAGGTGTGGAAGGACAATGGTACAGCATTTGTCGGTGCAGCGAAGGAATTGCAGAAAGCCAAAGAGCGTTGGTTAGTGAAGGATACATTTGAACACTTAAGTTTGAAAGAGACGGAATGGAAGTTTATAACTCCTGCGGCACCACATCAAGGTGGGATATACGAAGCAGCGGTAAAGTCGATGAAATATCATTTGACGAGAATTGTTGGAGCGAAGGTTTTGGCATATGAGCAGGTTTTGACATTAATTACTGGGATAGAAGCCATCTTGAATTTGAGACCGCTACATCCATTAAGCAATGATCCTGATGATTGGCAGGCGTCAACGCCGGGATATTTTGGTTGGTGAACCGCTTGTTTTACCGTTAACATTTATAACCAATGAGATGCCAAATACCAAGGGCATACAATTGTGGAAGGAGCGCAAGTGAATGCTTGCACACTTCTAGAGCAGATGGAAGGAAGAGTACTTGTCTACTCTACACGAGAGGAAGAAATGGCGAAAGCAGAAATATAGCTTCAGAGAAGGACAACTGTGCATAATCAGGAAAGAAAATTTCCCATCATCGGCGTGGGCGAGGGCGCGGATACTAAAACTAATACCAATCAGGGATGGACTAATAAGGAGCGTGGTTCTGCAGACAGCGAGCAATCAACTTACGAGACCGGTACAAAAGATCGGCATCTTACTAATCAAGGAACTGGAATGATTAATATATTAGAATAAATTTGTATTGAGCAGAGATATATGTATGTAAAATAAAAGCGAAAGGGATGGAAAACCGTAGGTTTTCGCCGGGACTGTATCGAATCGCATGAGTCCTGGTAACTCTGCATTCGATGGTCACTCAAGTATAAGAAGATAAAATTAAACGTAAATAAAACTTAACGTAAGAACTTAACGAAAGAGTGCTTGTTCTGCGAACAAGCACGAGTGAGAGTTAGTCTTAAGCAGGATTTTGAAGTGAGATGAATAAAATTTGCTAAGTGGTTTTCTTATAACATTTTTTCCACTATAAATTATCGTGTTTTATTTCTTTCCTCATATTTATTGATTGAGATGATATTATACAGTCCATTTGAGCTTCGATACACTCTCATTCATCGCAGCCTGGTTCCCCGCTAATGATTGAATCATCTGGTGCATTGTGCTAAGATTTTTAGTCTGCTCTGCCAATAAAATTAATGTTTTATTTTGCGTATCGTTAAGAGCCTGCGAAATTGCGGAATTAATGACCGTCTTAATGTTTTCTACTCCTCCTATCGATATCCCCGTTTCTTCATTTTCTTGTCGTTCCCTGTCTTGTCGTTCCTTGTCTTGTCGTTCCTTGTCTTGTTGTTGTTCGTTGTTTGCAGTCAATAAAAAGCGTTCTCTTTGGAGTTCTCGTGTTATCATGTCTACACTGTCTCTAGTTTCTCTTATATTTTCCCCTATGGAAACTAGCTCCTGAACCTTTATGCCTCTATTGGCTTCTGGAAGGTTGCCTAGTCCCATCCCAGGTATATCAATAGCCCCTCCCACTGCCTCCTCAGTTTCTAATATGTCATCGAAAGGGTTCTCTAGTAAGCTACTATGATGTTCCTCTTCAGGAGACGAAGGATCTGTTAGCCCTTGATTTTGGGCAAGGGAAAGTCGAGTGGTACGACGTCTGACCGTGCCCCTCCCTCGCTTTGACAAGGTGCTCTTTCTGACTGCTCCGGTGGTTTTGGAACTCATTTTCAAAAAGTTTCTTCTTTTTCTTTTTTTAGAATTCAAATTTGGCGTCAGTTAATCAACAGATAACGCGATTTGTATGAAAATGAGCCAAGTTCAATAACGGATGTATCTATCGCAGAACAAAAATTCAAAACCCGAATAAAAACAAAAAAAGTAAAAAAAATTACGTGGATTTTAAAAGTAAAAACCCAAAGTATAAAACTTTTCAAAAAAAAATAAAAATTCAAAAATAAAGATTAAAAAAAAATAAAATCCCAATAATAAAATTTCAAAAAAAAGGTGTACAAATTCAAAATTTCAAAAAAAAAAAAAAAGCAAGAACTACGAATTCAAAAAAAAAATGTAAAAATCCAAGATTAAAGATTCAAATAAAAATTTGTAAATTATATATTCTTTCGAAATAATGGGAAATTCAAAATCACGATTCCAAAAAAAATATATATGAGATAAGTTAATTAAAAAAAAAATCCCAAAATAAAATTCAAACGATAATTCAAAAATATAAGAAATTCAAAATACAAAAAAAACTAGGTAATTCAAACTATGAAGACCTTTAAAAAAATAATGAAACTTCAAGATGTTCAAAATTACGACTCAGAATTTCTAAAAAAATTCATAATTAAAAAAAATATTCAGGAAATGTAGATACAAAATAAAAAAAATTACAAAAATTTAGGTCTGTCACTGAAGACTTAAATTTTTAGGAAAAATTATTAAATCTCAAATTTAATTGAAGGTTCACTAATGATTTTTCAAAGTTGTGTGGATTTTCTTTTGAGTATCCAAACGGTCCAAGAAAAGATGTCTTATCTTTGTAATGTCGTACGTCGCGTCCTGTGTCATGTCATATGTCTAGTAATTTGTCTCACGATATGTCTTGTGAAGTTTGCGTGTGCGTCTTGATCACTACTGGTGCTCCTGAGACTCAATGAGTGTTTTGGATTATCCCTAGTTGTCCCGCCACATCGAGCTTTCTGGTGATAAACCTGAAAGGTGGTTGGCTAGGAAACAGAGACAACCCTCCACACAAGTAGATTTGAAGAACCGTTCACCTACACCACCCTAAATGTCTGGCTGTGCCTGACAGTCTGGTTGGCAGTAAGTGTTCAGCCTTCAAAAATACTCCGCTCCCTGCCTGACGGCAGACTTTGTTTTACCTCACGGAATCCACTGGTTCGAGACCTGTCGGATTGGACAGCCAAACTCCATCTTCCGTCCTGCAAAGAGCATAAACGGTCTCCAAGCTTGTGCAGATAATGTTTGGGATAAAATGTTAAAAAAAAAATGTTAAAAAAAAACAAAGATTATTGTGAGTCCAAGGGAACGACCTTACGAATAAAATCGTCTCCTTGGAGTCCCAATGGATCTTTAAGCCGTCCGTTGGGCGCCATTGTTGCGTGTTCAGGGTTAACCACGGGGGTGTCTTTAGGTGCTGAAATGAGCTGTGGCACGCTTGCTTCCGCTCGGCTAAGCTCGAAGGATTGGGGGGAATTCTTGCTCATCCCAGCCACCTCCCACTCGGCAAACAAAATTATCGTGCCTAAATCAAGGGAAAAGGAAGGGAGAATGGGAAAAGGTAGTTAAAAATAGGAAACGGAATCAGGATATGAAGGTGTTGCACAAACCTGGTTACCTATGCCACTGCATTGGTGAAAGGATGAGGCTTTATTAATTTTTATTTGTGGAACAAAAATGCTTTTGTTGATAAAAAAAATCAAAAAAAAACTATAAACTAAGCCCTTACAATCTAACTTTTCATGTCGTGAAACATGTTACTTAAAATTAAGGTTTTATATCCTGAGATATAATCTTAAAAAAACTAAACCTACACTACAAAAATAAAAGAAAATTTTGTCCACAAAAAAAAATCGTTGCCCCACTGTCTCACCAACACAATGGTTCATTGAGCCATCAGAAGCCTTGCCGGATATGATTGGCAAAAGTTAGGCCTGCCCACCCTTGTATCAGTGATACAACCAACGCTAAGTCCTTGGCCGGATGTTTGGACTTAGCCCCAAATTTGAACTTCCAGTAATGACCAGTTCAGGCGTAACGCGTAAGTGAAGGTAGGTATAAATATATTGTAAGGAAGTACAGGTGAGTAAAAACAAAATGTAAGTAAGTATAGGTAAGTATAAGTAAGATGTAAATAAATATAGGTATGTACAGGTAAGTAAAAACAAAATGTAGGTAAGTATAGGTAAGTATAAGTAAGATGTAAGTAAATATAGGTAGGTACAGGTAAGATGTTAGTAAGTATAGGTAAGTATGGGAGCATATCAGTATGTATAGTATGAGATAGTAATTGGTATGAGTAAGAAGTGTAGTATGAGTATCGTGTGGTGTAGTATAAGTATAGGGTAACTCTGCCTATATATATTAAAATAAAGATTAAAAAAAAATAAAATCCCAATAATAAAATTTCAAAAAAAAGGTGTACAAATTCAAAATTTCAAAAAAAAAAAAAAGCAAGAACTACGAATTCAAAAAAAAAAAATGTAAAAATCCAAGATTAAAGATTCAAATAAAAATTTGTAAATTATATATTCTTTCGAAATAATGGGAAATTCAAAATCACGATTCCAAAAAAAATATATATGAGATAAGTTAATTAAAAAAAAAATCCCAAAATAAAATTCAAACGATAATTCAAAAATATAAGAAATTCAAAATACAAAAAAAACTAGGTAATTCAAACTATGAAGACCTTTAAAAAAATAATGAAACTTCAAGATGTTCAAAATTACGACTCAGAATTTCTAAAAAAATTCATAATTAAAAAAAATATTCAGGAAATGTAGATACAAAATAAAAAAAAATTACAAAAATTTAGGTCTGTCACTGAAGACTTAAATTTTTAGGAAAATTTATTAAATCTCAAATTTAATTGAAGGTTCACTAATGATTTTTCAAAGGTGTGTGGATTTTCTTTTGAGTATCCAAACGGTCCAAGAAAAGATGTCTTATCTTTGTAATGTCGTACGTCGCGTCCTGTGTCATGTCATATGTCTAGTAATTTGTCTCACGATATGTCTTGTGAAGTTTGCGTGTGCGTCTTGATCACTACTGGTGCTCCTGAGACTCAATGAGTGTTTTGGATTATCCCTAGTTGTCCCGCCACATCGAGCTTTCTGGTGATAAACCTGAAAGGTGGTTGGCTAGGAAACAGAGACAACCCTCCACACAAGTAGATTTGAAGAACCGTTCACCTACACCACTCTAAATGTCTGGCTGTGCCTGACAGTCTGGTTGGCAGTAAGTGTTCAGCCTTCAAAAATACTCCGCTCCCTGCCTGACGGCAGACTTTGTTTTACCTCACGGAATCCACTGGTTCGAGACCTGTCGGATTGGACAGCCAAACTCCATCTTCCGTCCTGCAAAGAGCATAAACGGTCTCCAAGCTTGTGCAGATAATGTTTGGGATAAAATGTTAAAAAAAAATGTTAAAAAAAAACAAAGATTATTGTGAGTCCAAGGGAACGACCTTACGAATAAAATCGTCTCCTTGGAGTCCCAATGGATCTTTAAGCCGTCCGTTGGGCGCCATTGTTGCGTGTTCAGGGTAAACCACGGGGGTGTCTTTAGGTGCTGAAATGAGCTGTGGCACGCTTGCTTCCGCTCGGCTAAGCTCGAAGGATTGGGGGGAATTCTTGCTCATCCCAGCCACCTCCCACTCGGCAAACAAAATTATCGTGCCTAAATCAAGGGAAAAGGAAGGGAGAATGGGAAAAGGTAGTTAAAAATAGGAAACGGAATCAGGATATGAAGGTGTTGCACAAACCTGGTTACCTATGCCACTGCATTGGTGAAAGGATGAGGCTTTATTCATTTTTATTTGTGGAACAAAAATGCTTTTGTTGATAAAAAAAATCAAAAAAAAACTATAAACTAAGCCCTTACAATCTAACTTTTCATGTCGTGAAACATGTTACTTAAAATTAAGGTTTTATATCCTGAGATATAATCTTAAAAAAACTAAACCTACACTACAAAAATAAAAGAAAATTTTGTCCACAAAAAAAAATCGTTGCCCCACTGTCTCACCAACACAATGGTTCATTGAGCCATCAGAAGCCTTGCCGGATATGATTGGCAAAAGTTAGGCCTGCCCACCCTTGTATCAGTGATACAACCAACGCTAAGTCCTTGGCCGGATGTTTGGACTTAGCCCCAAATTTGAACTTCCAGTAATGACCAGTTCAGGCGTAACGCGTAAGTGAAGGTAGGTATAAATATATTGTAAGGAAGTACAGGTGAGTAAAAACAAAATGTAAGTAAGTATAGGTAAGTATAAGTAAGATGTAAATAAATATAGGTATGTACAGGTAAGTAAAAACAAAATGTAGGTAAGTATAGGTAAGAATAAGTAAGATGTAAGTAAATATAGGTAGGTACAGGTAAGATGTTAGTAAGTATAGGTAAGTATGGGAGCATATCAGTATGTATAGTATGAGATAGTAATTGGTATGAGTAAGAAGTGTAGTATGAGTATCGTGTGGTGTAGTATAAGTATAGGGTAACTCTGCCTAGAGCAGTCCGTCATCAAAGTTGTGGTTCAGTAGAGTATGGTTCAAATGTGGTTGTATGTGGTCGTTAAGTCATCATGTAGAGAAAAAGACATCATATGTGGATCGTCGGCTCAGCCGAGCCTCCACATACCCTTTGAATGATTTTTAGAATTCCATCTTAATTATAGTTCATAACAACTTCAATGAAATGTTCCTTCACAATTCTCATCTCAAAATTCAAATTTTTATTTCAAATTACAAAATCTAATATTATCTAATAATCTTTTTTTTTGTATGTAAGTATAAAGGAAAAGAGAAAAAAATTAGATAAAAAAAAAAAATTGTGAAAAAAAATTTTCTTTAATTTAGCACCTTATAAGTTAAAATTGAAGCGAAGAAAGAGAAAAAAAAACTTAGAAAAAAAGATATACATTTAGGTAAAAAAAAAATAAATAATAATTGATCTGACTCAAATCTAAAGATCCAGAGTGTGTTCTCATCCTTCTTCTAAATACCAGTCACACACATTCACTACACACACACAATCAAATCTGATTTTTTTTTTCTTTTAATAATATGTTTTTTTTTTTAATTTATTTTTTTCTTTATAAAGGAACTTACATTAGAGTCCTCTCGCGCTTCAGTATCCAGGATCCTGCCGGCAGTTCTCGGTACAGATGATTTTATTAATATTATTTATGTATGTATATGCATGTATAGGTTTAACTATGCAACTGGTTAAGATGTCCGGATACGCACAACACTTCACTGATTTTTTTCTTTCTTTCTTTTCTCTTGTTCTTCCTTTTTTTTTTGTTTCCTTTTCTTTTTTTTTCTTCACTTTTCTTCAATTTTTTCTTTTCTTTCTTTATATTTTCTTTCTTTTTTTACACTATTAATATTAATTTTTACTTAATTTCACTTTTTATATCTCTTCTTTTCTTTGCCTTTTTACAAAATTTAAATTTTAATATTAAGTTTAACTCTTTTTGTTTCACTTGTCACACGAACAAAAAAAATGAATCCTCCGGTACAGTCCAAGGAACACCTTGCCGTAGCAACTGTCCCTGACCTTGAACCCGTCAAAGGTCCCCTTTCGTCCCTTCCAAAAAAATCTATGCAGAGGCCCGAATTGTATACCTCGATAAACTCTTTATCACACTTGGGGTAAGATTTTCTGTCCCTCCCTCGAACCTAAATGAATATTAATATTAAAGTTCAGTTTTGAATGTATGACATTTTATCTGAACATTACCTCTGCTTTCAAAATAGCGGAGTCTCAAATAGTTCCGTGTTTGGAAACTAGATCAGCGGATTAGTGGATTCTGGACAGTATATTTATTTCTAAATCTAAAGGAAATTTCTTGTTAGGTATTTCTGCTACTTCATAAATAAGATTTCTTGTTTAATGCTTACCCCTATATAATTTCCTTTTTTTTCTTATAATTTGAAATTGTCCGATGCTGGTGATTATTTTAATAAAAAAAAACGAACTTAAACTTTCTTTGTGCTATGACAATTAAGTTTACCAACTTGTCCACAGTGTGAAAGTCCCTTTTGCTTTGCTTAAAACTCTTAATAGTAGGTACCTATATTTTATTGTAGCCGATAGAGCTTTATTTCTAGAAACATATGTTCAAATCTTATACATAATAAGGGGTCGATGCCCTATGGCCTATATTTTAAATCTTTCCTTCACCTAAATTGCTGATTAAAAATGTAGAGCTTTGCCTTCCCCTCTTTCTCGCATTTCTCCGTACACATTTTGTGAGCTAGTTATATCTGTGTACTTACAACTTACACCTACGTCATTTCTGTTTGTCTGTATATGTGTACTCTTAAAAGCTTCAATATACGATCTTATAATCCTAATCCTAATAATAACTAAATAAATTTCCCTTATACCTAGACCCCATCAATAATACTTATTTCCTATCATATTGCACTTTTCATTATTATTGCACTTTATTATTTGTTATTTAAAAATCATCGATCACCAATAAAAGCTCTATAGCTTATTTATACCATTGAAATTCGCCTATACTTTCTGAACGCATACTATCGGGGCGAACTGAATTCGCCTGATAGAGCTGACAAGTGTCAAATTGGCAAATGTCATTCTGTTTTGATTCTTTTCTTTTTGTATAAATGAGGTGCTCGTATTTTTTCCCAGAAAACATTAAGACTAACTTAATCATAATAAATATAAAGGTAATAATAATAATAAATATTAACTAAACACTAGTACCTACACAATAAAATAAATAACATCAGGCACTGTGGAATCATCATTCGGGGCAAAATTAGGAATAACAAAAAAAATTAGTCAAACAAAAAAAAAAAACAAAAATGCAGGACGTACAAGGTAAATATTTACATACGTACAGTACATACATATTAACTTGATTTAAATTATCTTTTTTTTTTCTCTTTTATTTTCAGATACTTCATATATCTAGATACAGATACTCGCTTTGTTTTTTTCGTCAGTAGGTAAGTATTGACATTGATGGCATTGTTTACCTACCCATTTTCTTCTTTTTTTTTTTTATTTACAGGTGATCAATGGATAACCCTTAAAAGTTATTTTTTGTTTGCTTGGCTATATGTATCTAATATTAAAATTCTTTAAGGATAAAGATAATGTCTGATTGTTTCAATTAAATCAGTGTACAGTCGGGATACTCCGATTAGGTGCATATACAATTATTTTTTTATTTTTATTTTTCTATTATGATTAAGCTATCGAACGCTGTCGTAACAGAACCGCACAAATTATAACAATTGAACAATTAAAACAAAATTTAATTGCGAAATGCGGAGATAAGGACACAATAGAGAGTATTCAAGCTAAACTAGATAGATCACGTAAAAAAAATTTACCTATGCGAGAATTCGTGTCAGAAATAGAACACTTAGTATCAAAAATGACAGAATTATAAATAACCATACAAGGGGAGCAGTCTAGAGAAACATTAACAGCAGCAAAGGAACGTAGAGGTTTAGCGTTTTTAAAACAAGGAGTTAATGATAGATACAAGATAATTTTGGATAGTGCAAGGCATAAAAAAAATGCAAGATGCTATAACACATCTTTTAGAGTTAGCTCCAAGTACAGCCCAAGTAACAGAAAATATCAGATATGCCAACAATTTTAGTTATTCTAATGCCCAAAACCAAACAAACCAGTGTTTTCACCTCGGAGTTTTCACAATAACTACCGAAATAATGCTAATAATTCTAGTAACATGAATCGAAATTTTCCACGACAAACATATTTCCGTAGCAATTACTTTCAAAATTTCCCAAGGCAAAATAATTTTAACAATAATAGCAATTACCGACGATCATATTACCAACCACGTTTTAATTCGCCACAGAATAACAATTCTATTCAATATAATAACACAAATAGAACCAATCCAAATAACATAAATAGACAAAATAATAACAAATCTAATTTTTATAGAAGGGACAATACTTATCAAAATAATTCCAACATAAGAGGCAATGAAAGAAACGCGGTGAAGAATAACCGAAATAATAATAGGGAAAGGGAAACAACTTATATTATAAATGAGGGAAACGAAATACCCACCGAGGGGGAAGCCGACCTATCGGGGGGAAATCTGTAAGCCCAATACAACACATAGCTATATGTGCAGGGGGGGGGGGGGTTCGAAAAAATATATCTATATATATAAAACAAAGTCGTGTTTGTTCGAACACTTATAACTCGAGAACGGTTGGACCGATTGTCATGGTTTTTAATTTGTTGTATTAGTCTCCGCCCCGAATAGGTTATAGGCTATTAAAAACAAAAGAAAATTGACGAAAAAATAACAGGAAAATAAAAAATACACTAAAAACTAACTTAGCAAAACTGAAAAATCATTTATTTGAAATATCAATCAGTCATGATTAATATTAATATTTGTGTTTATTTTTTGTTTTGAAGTCAAACCCACAAACAAAGATTTTTAAATACAGGCATACAGGTGCTCTATGTATGTGTATGTTTATGCAACATGCGGTCTCCACTAGCGATAAATCGAAAGCGTGCTTCAAAGCTGGCTTTCAAAGTCGCAAATGGAGACCATCATAGCAGCTATATATTAATAGTAAGCGATGGAAAGCATGCATTCATCGCAAACTATTTATCGCATACTATATCGCTCTGCTATAACTGTCAGTTTTTGTATTTCCATTCAAATTAAATAGTTTGACGTGCTAGTACACTTGATTTTCTGAGGTATTGTTCTTTGTTTTGTTTTAATTTAAAAATGAGTGATTGGAAATAATACCAAGAAGAAACTTATAATTAATTATTCTCAATTCGAAAGTCTACGGAATTATGAAAGTGTAAAACATAAAAGGCTTGATTTGAAAAAAAAAAAAATGTATGGATTCAAATATCGAATGAGTTCGGGCAAAGCGTTGAAGACTTAAAAAATAAAAATCTTCCCACATTATATCTTTTCATAAATGAGCATCCATGTCGTGAAGCATTCTTTTTTTCCAAAAAAGGATTATCCCAAATCGTCTCTTTTTCTTTTTCGTGTGCATTCAGCTAGCAATTTGAGCGATTTTAAAGCAATTATGCTCTTGATGAACCGCTTTGTTGCCATTCTCAGCTATACTAAAAAAGTAAGCGATAAAATGCCCAACGAACAAAATCTGACAGTTCTTCTGCTATCTGCTCTCTGCTATTGCTTTGGCTTCTGCGATACATTTATCGCTAGTGGAGACGGCGGGTAATGGTAGAAGATGGTAGATGGAACAAGATGGTAGAAGGATCTATATGGTAGAACGTAGAAGATGCTAGATAGTAAAGGATGGTTGATGATAGAAGATGATAAATGGTAGAAGATGGTAGAAGACGGTAGATGTTAGAAGATGGTTAATTGTAAATGATGGTAGATGGGAGTATATGGTAAATGGTAGATAGTTGATGTTAGATGATAGAGGGTAAACGCTACGAACAGTTAATGGTGTAGTGTGCCCAACATTTCGTGCAGCATGTCAAGAGCTACATATATGTAAATTTGCTTGAAAACGATATTCATTGGGACACGACAATCGCTGAAGCAATTATTTCTGCATCTTCAAGTCAGACACGCACATTATTTGCTATCATCATTTCTACATGCTTCCCATCTCATCCACGTGACCTGGGAACAAATACAAAGATAACATGTCAGAAGACATTTTGCATCGAATTCGTGTCAGTTCAAGAAATACTGATCTTGAGGCGAATGAGGAGATGCATAACCAGGCCTTGCTCTTGATCGAAGATATGTGTTACCTGATGTGCGGCAGTTTATTAGTCCGGTTAGGAATGCCAGCCCCAGATCGCGGAGTGAATGACGCATCTAATAGGGAATTGGAACGTGAACGTGAATTTGATCGATATGGGACACATCAATTCAAACGAATTTACCCCTGTTGAACCCAAAACAGAAGGAAGTCTATGATACATTAATTAATGCAATTGATGATGGAAATGGAGGTTTATTTTTCCTAGATGCCCCTGGTGGAACAGGAAAGACATTCCTCATGTCATTGACTTTAGCCACTATTCGTGCGAGATCCGAGATCGCGGTAGCAGTTGCTTCTTCAAGAATAGTAGCCACGTTGTTAGAAGGATGCCGTACCGCTCATTCAGCTTTGAAATTGCCATTTAATCTTCAAACTACTGAACAACCGACATGTAACATTGCAAAACACTCTGCAATGGCAAAAGTTTTAGTAGCCTCCAAAATCATTATCATCATCTGGGACGAATGTACAATGGCGCACAAACGCGCATTGAAATCTCTTGATCGAACCTTAAAAGATCTGCGCAATGACTCGAGAATTTTTGGTGGAGCAATGATTTTACTATCTGGCGATTTCCGCCAAACACTGCCAGTCATTCCAAGATCGACTGCTGCCGATGGAATAAAAGCTTTGCCTCAAATCATCAAACCTATGGTGCCGTGTGAAGAAACTTCAATTGAAGGAAAATATGAGAGTTGTTGCATTGTTAAACGACCCATCTGCTGCAGATTTTTCCGAGCAATTGCTCTCGACGAATCGAGCGGATTGATTTAATTTCCTCCGAATTTTTGCAATTTTGTCTCATCAAAAGAGGAGCTCATCAGCAAAGTATTCCCAAACATCATTGCTAACCACAAAAATAACAAATGGTTAAGCGAGCGAGCAATTTTGGAGGCTAAGAATAAAGATGTGAATGACTTAAACTTTATAATTCAGAATCAAATCGTTGGTACTCTGCATTCATTTAAATCTATTGACTGTGTAACAAACGAAGATGAAGCCACTTACCCAACTGAATTTTTAAGCTCTTTGGATGTGCCTGGTTTACAACCACACAATTCACAACTGAAGACGGGCTCGGTAGTCATCATGCTTCGAAATCTAAACCAACCAAAAATATGCAATGGAACGCTCAAATGAAAATTTCAAATTAATTTTATATTTCCAGGTTTATTTTTCTTTTTTTTTTTTTATTGAATGGTTTTTTTTCTGATTTCACATATTTCGGGGGGGGGGGGGGGGGGTGTTTCAACTCCCCAAAACCCCCCCTCTGCGTTCGTCGTGGTCAAATAAGGCTTTGATGAATAAGATAATGGTGCTAGAGTTCCACGCTTGGCAGCGGCTTCGGCTGCACTGGGCGCGGAACACGTTGTAGGGCACGTGGTGTTCGCCGCGATTGTTACATCCGCTGTTGAGGTACACACAAACCCATATTCAGAAGGCTCCGGGATAATTTCGATGTCAAAAGCGTTTGGTTTTTGTTTCTGGGCTGCTTCTTCATTGGTTAGTCTCACAACAGCTTTAGAGGAAGTTAATGGAAAGCTAGAAAAATGCCTACTCTTACCTGAACAATTTGCGCAAACGTATGATTTGTCTTCTATACTCTGGTTCACTCCTGCGCAAATAAGATGATTCCATACTTCGCACCTGTCGCATTGGACCATGTCGTCGACCGAATCAGGCTGATCACAACTGCGACAATTAAATGGCCCATCTCTTGCAAGATCTGGTGTAGATGTTCTTGATGATTTTTTTGAACTAACCGGGTCGAGGTTTTTATGTTTTTTAGGTGGCATACCGAATAAGTTTGTAAAATGTTGCGACAGATTGGTCGCAACCCCAAGATATTTGTTAACACGCCAGAAAAAGGAAGAGACGCAATTAGTCTAATTCGTGAAGCGAGTTACAAACCTTTATTAATTAAAGAAACTTATTGTAAATTTCATTTTAATAGGAACTTTTTAAACTTACTTAGTCTCTTAAGGTCTTTTAAGTTTAATTATTAAATATTTTACTAAATATTAGGCACTGCTGCAAGCAACCTTGTGACTTGTGTGAAGGGAGCGCACCAGCGATCACTTAATTAATTGCCTGAAACCTCAAAACAATTAATAGAACATTCAACCTGCTTCGATATTTAATATCCATATTCCCATCGCATTACATTTCATGATCAGCTATAGCAAAGCCAAAGCACAAACAATACAACATTCATATTTCCGTTGGCACACTCAGTGCATTGTGCATATAGCTATAAATAAATGCTCATATAGTTCAACTGGCACCTTCAGTGCACGAGCTATGTAATATGACACTAAATATACAACAACACTTTCAGTGATTGAAGAAAAACAAACATAATTAAGGGTCGCTGACTTATGGTAGTAAAATATGCATCATAAGCAAGCTAGCCCAAAACACTTGAAGTGCATGGCTATTATGTTGATGCTGCATTTTATGGGAATTCTTATTGAATATCGCAGTGTTGGTGAATATCAATACAGGCATTATTTTATTGACAAATTTTGTATAAAAAGAGAAGAATAAAATTAAAACACGGACTTCTTATTCTACATTCAAAGATTGCGTTTTACTTAATAAAGCAACTCGCTGGAGTCAAGGCAATTTTTGATATAATTATAGTAATATAGACACTATAGAGCTACTCGCTTTTGGGTTAAGGTTACGTCTTAATTACTTAGGAGTATAAGTCAATATATATATACTCCAAGCGCTATCCAGCATACAGACTTTGCATGGCGATCTTGCCAGACTAAAGGACTAAGAAGAAGACTTTGAGCGAAGCTGACAAGAAGATCTGCTCGAGCTCCGACAAGACAACCTGTGCTGCAGATTTAATAACTTTCAACCGGTCAGAGGCATGTACACCATTGACATCGTCGCCGATAGCTACAACCAACAAGAAGAAACAAGACTTTGCATAGGACACATCCAGCTTAGATGTCAGAGAAAATCCGCTTGGCTTTGGCAGCCAATCTAATAGAGCAGGCCCAAGCTCTAATTAACCAACCGAAAATAAAAACAGGGGAAGGGATCAAAGCCTATCACTATAGAGGATTATAAAAGGAGAAACAACATAAAACTTACACTGGAAGCAAACATTCCACCAGTAAGCAAACGAGGGGGAAAACAGGTGAAACTAAAACAACACCTCATCGAGCTGCATAGATTAGCCAACATACCTGTCCTATCTATAGAAGGAAGACAGAAATATCTAAAAGAGATAAGAAATCTAAAGGGAGCTGTCCGCTCCTCCAGGCAGAAGAAAAGAAAACAAAAACAACAAGACGAAAAGGCGTTCCATAACCTGTTTGAAAAAATGGTAGAAAACAACAAGAAGCATCTCTAAAAAATGGGTAAAGGACAGTTCAAAATAGAAGAGGTAGTTGTGAACAACAACGGACCTCAATTAAACAAAATTAATGAAAAATCTAACTATGAAATAGACTTTTTGCAATTTTAATAATTATAATAATAATATTTTTCTTAAAATACGTCCACAGGACAGTTAAGAGAAAACTTAATAATATAGTAAGAAAAGAAATAATAAAAATAATATTATAGGTAGAAGAGTATCAGTTTAAAAAAAAAAATAATAATAAAATTTTTTTTTAATAAATAAATATGCATATGTTATGTATTCTTTAAAATTTGTATGTATCAAAAAACTTGTGGAAAATTTAAATAATATTATAGAAGAACTTCACCACATCTTGAGAAATCTGAGAAACCAAATAGAAAGAGATCAAAAGAGTCAGGAAACAAAAAAAAAGAACAAGTTGAAGAAATTTTCAAAAGAGCGCGTATTCAGACTAAACTCTTAGAACAAACATTATCCGAACAAGGGAAAAACGACCTTCAGCCACTTTACGATAATTTATATAGATATCATAAAGAGGCCTTAGAAAGAATTACAGCTAGTATAAAGCAAGAAGACGTAGAAAAAGAACCAATTTTAGTAACAACAAAAAACACAGACAAAATGGCAGAATTTGATTTTAGTAAGGCACAAAAGTTGCCTGTACTTAATTGCGAAGCAAATGACAAAAGAGCAGAAAATATTAGGGATTTCATAAATAATATAGAGTTTTACCATGATACATTAAATGAACCTTCAAAACCTATGCTAATCAAATTTATATTGAAATGTAAAATCCAAGGAAGGGCATTGACTGAATTAGGAACCGCAAAAATTATAACAATTGAACAATTAAAACAAATTTAATTGCGAAATGCGGAGATAAGGACACAATAGAGAGTATTCAAGCTAAACTAGATAGATCACGTCAAAAAAATCGACCTATGCGAGAATTCGTGTCAGAAATAGAACACTTAGTATCAAAAATGACAGAATTAGAAATAACCATACAAGGGGAGCAGTCTAGAGAAACATTAACAGCAGAAAAGGAACGTAGAGGTTTAGCGTTTTTAAAACAAGGAGTTAATGATAGATACAAGATAATTTTGGATAGTGCAAGGCAAAAAAAAATGCAAGATGCTATGACACATCTTTTAGAGTTAGCTCCAAGTACAGCCCAAGTAACAGAAAATATCAGATATGCCAACAATTTTAGTTATTCTAATGCCCAAACCAAACAAACCAGTGGTTTTCACCTCGGAGTTTTCACAATAACTACCGAAATAATGCTAATAATTCTAGTAACATGAATCGAAATTTTCCACGACAAACATATTTCCGTAGCAATTACTTTCAAAATTACCCAAGGCAAAATAATTTTAACAATAATAGCAATTACCAACGATCATATTACCAACCACGTTTTAATTCGCCACAGAATAACAATTCTATTCAATATAATAACACAAATAGAACCAATCCAAATAACATAAATAGACAAAATAATAACAAATCTAATTTTTATAGAAGGGACAATACTTATCAAAATAATTTCAACATAAGAGGCAATGAAAGAAACGCGGTGAAGAATAACCGAAATAATAATAGGGAAAGGGAAACAACTTATATTATAAATGAGGGAAACGAAATACCCACCGAGGAGGAAGCCGACCTATCGGGGGGAAATCTGTAAGCCCAATACAACACATAGCTATATGTGCAGGGGGCACAACAAACGGCCTATATGTAAAATTTAAGATTAACAATAAATCAGGTATAAGATTTTTATTAGATACAGGAGCATCAATTTGCACAATTAAGCAAGGAGTTCTGTATAAAAATACAAAAATAAATGAAAATAATAAAATAACAATACAGGGTATTTCCGGTAATTTAAGAACAGTAGGCACTAGCATAAATAGCGTTACAATAGGACAACGCGAAACATCCTATACTTTTCATGTAGTACAAGACTCATTTCCAGTACCTGCAGATGGAATCATTGGTGCTGATTTTCTTAAAGATTTTGGGGCAGTAATAGATCTAAAACACTTTGTATTAAAATTATCTTCAGAAGCTTTCCAAATTTCACTTCCAATATTAAACTCAGAACAACTTTTTTCACTTACCATCGCACCCAGATCCGAAGCCACCTATTGGCTTAGTAGTAAACATTTAGATACAAGAATATTCGATTCACAAGAACTTTGTGAAGGAGTTTTTATGGCAAGTTCTATTTCTCAGTCGAGAAACGGTAAAATTCCAATTAAAATTTTAAATACCCGAGAATCCGAAGTAAGAATCAAATGGATAGAACCCAAGTCCATACCAATATCAGAATACCATACTATAGCATACGAACAAACTATAAACCCTTCAAATTTACGAACAAAACAGTTACTTAAAGAAATAAATTTCGAAACTATTAATGAGGAGGAAAAATATGAACTCAAAGCTATATGTTCTAAATTTCAAGATATTTTTCACCTAGAAAGCGACAAATTAACATACACACATATAGGTCAGGCCCACATATCACTCAAGGAAGGAGCTACTGCAAAATATACCAAACCATATATGTAGATTACCTCACTCTCAGAAAAAACTCCGAAAAATTTTTATAATGCACACGCGCTCAAGGGGTTTGTTATAGCCCTTTTAATGATAAGTCACAGCGCGAGCGATGGGAAGTTAGGAAGGAAGGGAAAGGAGGTGTCGATGAACATTGATCTTGAATGTTTGAAGATCAAAATGGCAAGGCAAAATTGTGCCAGGCAATCCATTCCACATTCGTGTTGTACGGCTAAAGAAAGAATCTCTATATTTCACGGTACGTCCGAAATTGGGCTCTAGTGTAAACTGATGAGCGTTCCTAGCAAGACGAGTATTACGGGGGAAATGTTTAAGGGGTGGAACGCAGCTGGCTACCTCGAGTGAGCATTTTTTGTAAAAGAATCTGTAAAATAAGGAAAGACATGAGACATTTCGACGATGTTCCAGTGACGGAAATGTTTCCATAATGCTTCTCTCTCCTATCAATTTTAACGCTTTTTTCTGAACTCTGTCGAGCAGGTGAAGAAAAGTTTGAGAAGCACCTGCCCAGAGATGGGAGTTATACTCGAGTTTAGGGCGTATAAACGCTTTGTAAATTGTAGCCAGATCAGAAGGGGTGAAAAATTTCTTGCATCTATTAAGAAAGCCTAAGCATCTTGCAGCATTCTTGGCAATCTCAAGTATATGATCATTTTAACGAAGATTGTCACTGATACACATACCGAGTACTGATAGCTTTTCGGCCTCCTCGATGCAAGTACCATTCATGGATAATGGCATAGGGGGTATGTTTAGCTTTAACGACAAAAGACAGCATTGAGTTTTCGACGCATTAAACTCCACACGATTTCTAGTACCCCAATTCACAATGCTGTTTAAATCGGAGTTTAACGAGCTTATCATACGATTTCGTTGTAATAACACGTCCGAAGTCGAAGGCCGTGAATTATCAAACGTATACGAAAAGCTGAGGGTTGAGTCGTCAGCAAAACAATTTAATGGATTAGAAGTCACAGACAAGAGATCATTTATAAAAATGAGAAAGAGAGTCGGAGACAGAACGGAGCCCTAGGGCACACCAGCATTTATTTTGTGGAGATCAGACTTGAAACCGTCTAATACAACTTGTATTGATCGGTCCAGAAGATAGCTTCTAATCCAACGAATAAGAGTATCATCGATACCAAATGCACGCATTTTCGATAAAAGAGCTTCATGCCAAACTCTATCAAATGCCTTTGAAATATCAAGCGCAATAATCTTGCTTTCGCCAAAGCGATGCACAGATTTGTTCCACTGTTCGGTGAGATATGCCATCAGATCACCAGTGGAACGATTGTTGCGAAAGCCGTATTGCCGGTCATTTAAAAGCTCCCGATCTCCGAGATATTTCTTGAGCTGACGATTTATCAGCGTTTCCATGACGTTGGCAAGAAGGGACGTAAGTGCAATTGGTTGGTATTGGGAGGGGGAGGAGGAGTCACCTTTTTTTGGGACGGGCTGGACAAATGCTGTTTTCCATCTACTAGGAAAGATTCCTGAACGATAGGAGCGATGAAAAAACTTACGCAGTGGTTTTGCCAGCGATGAAGAACACTTCTTCCGATTTTCCTCAGTTGGGTTGACTTTGTAGGATCGGAAGCTTACTTCTTTCAACCTGATAGTTTCTTTACACTCTTCGGAAAACCAAGACTTTTCTTTTGGTTTGATACATTTTGTTCTGTGAGGGACAAAAGTTCTCATTCCAAGAAAAATCACTTCTGTAATCATTTCAGCACTGGCATCAATGTCATTATCGAGGAAGCATAATGACCAGTTAAAGTTGCGAAAGAAATTATTCAGACCGTCCCAGTTGGCTTTCTCGTATTGCCAAACGGTCCTAGTGGGAATTTTTTCTTTAACTGGATGGTTGGATCGAGAAATTAGCTGAAATGACACAATGGTCCGAGGTGCCAAATGGAGAAGTTACTTTAATAGTATATTTATCAGGATGGGAAGTAAGGAACAAGTCAAGAGTACATTATATAAGAGGACATTATCAAATGAAACGACTTCAAATGGGTTTAAAAATATCACCCAGCACTTTTTCAAGAATGATGTCTGTAGCTATGTCAGGTCTAACTTACTCACGTTGTTTTGTATATCTTGACGATTTAATAGTCTTCGGTAGAAATTTAGAAGACCATAATAAAAATTTAATGGAAGTTTTTGAAAGATTTAGGGAAGTGAATCTTAAAATCCATCCTAGAAAATGTGCTTTTCTTAGAAAAGAAGTTTTATATTTAGGACACATAATATCCAATAATGGTATTATACCAGATCCATCTAAGTCGAATGTCATGAAAAATTACCCAACTCCCAAAAACCCAGATGAAGTAAGAAGATTCGTAGCATTTGCTAACTATTACCGAAAATTCATACCAAACTTTGCTACACTGGCAATACCTTTAAATCGGTTATTAAGAAAGAACGTAGATTTTAAATTCTCTGAAGATTGCAAAACATCTTTTAATTTACTTAAAAAAGTGCTAATAAGTCCAAATGTTTTACAGTTCCCAAATTTTGAAAAAGAATTCATACTCCGAACAGACGCACCTGGATTTGCTTTAGGTTCTGTGTTATCCAATTATGATGATAAACCAATTGCTTACGCAAGTAAATCTCTTAACAAAGCAGAAAAGAATTATAGTACTATAGAAAAAGAATAACTTGCTATAGTTTGGGCTGTAAAGCATTTCAGACCGTATCTTTTCGGAAGACGTTTTAAAATATTAACCGATCATAGGCCTTTAGTATATCTATTTTCACTTAAAGAACCTTCCAGTCGATTAACCAAATTTAGACTATTAATAGAAGAATATACTTTTTATGTAGAGCATACACCAGGGAAAAACAACTGCACTGCAGATGCTCTAAGTAGAATACAAATTCATTCAGAAGACTTACAAAAACTTTACGTTTGTGTCACAACAAGAGCACAATCAAAGAAATCCGATATAAACAAAGAAAATCCCTCAAAAGAAAAAGTAGAAAAAGAAAAGATCATCAGTGAACTTTTAAAAGCTCCGGAAACGGGTTTGAGAGTAGTTGATTTCAAAATAATTAGCAGTTTTAAAGAAGAAGATGAAGATTTTGCAAAAATAAAGGGTACTAGAGTATTAAGTCCAAATCTTATATTGGGATATATTCCAGGAAGTTATTGTTTAATTTTAAACCGGTCCAAGATAAGTACTAATGCCCGATCGGCATCATTTGACAAAATGTTGTTGAGGGACGTACAGAAAAATTGTGAACCGCAAATGAATAATGAAAAGGAATCCAAGAATGGCACTATTGACCGATCAGCATCATTTGACAAAATGTTGTTGAGGGACGTGCGTACAATTTGCGGACCTTTATCAATTAAAAATATTTATATTACTTAAGAAGAATTAAAAAAAAAACAGACGGCCGTCATAAAGAAAAAATAAATATATTAAAGAAAATGATAGAAAGAATATTTAAAGAAAGTAAAATAAAAGTGCACATAATAGATAAAAAAATTAAAATAACAGACCCTTGCAAAATTAAATTAGTACTATGTTACCAACGAGTGGACATGCTGTTATAAATCGCATGTTGCGAAACATTAAAAAAAAATATTATTGGACAGGCATGCAAAACGATGTGACGACATACGTTAAGCACTGCCCAATATGTCAACGTAACAAACATATACAACCAAAGAAGCAACCTATGACTATAACGTCAACAGCAGAATCAGGCTTCGATACAATTTTTCTTGATTTAGTAGGACCCCTTGACGAATCAGAAAATGGGTCGAAATATATTCTTACTCTTCAAGACGAATTAACTAAATTCACTGAAGCAATAGCTTTACCAAATAAAGAAGCTAATACAGTAGCTAAAGGGCTCGTCGAATCTTTTATTCTTAGATATGGAGTCCCTGGAACTATAGCATCTGATCAAGGTACCGAGTTTATAAATAAAGTTTTTAAAGATATGTGTAGTTTGTTAAAGATAGAACAACTACAGTCCACTGCTTACCATCATGAAAGCATTGGAGCGTTAGAGAATTTCCATACAGTTTTAGGTGCTTATCTTAGGAGTTATGTATCGGGAAAACATACAGATTGGAGCAGCTGGCTACCCTATTATGTTTTCTGTTACAACACTTCAGTACATTCAGAAACAGGGTACACACCTTTTGAATTAGTATTTGGAAGACAATGTAATTTACCTTCCAATCTCACAAATAAAGTAGATCCAGTGTGCAACTACGAAGACTACGTGATAGACTTAAAACACAAACTACAAATAGCTCATAAAGACGCTAGGGATACTTTAATAAGCAAGAAAATTAATAGGAAGACGAGGTACGATACAGATGTAAAAGCAAAGGCTTCAGATTTTAACGTAGGAAGTCTAGTTTTGTTAAGAAATGAAAATAGAAAAAGTTAGACCCAATCTATATTGGTCCATACGAAATATTATCTCAAAATGGGGTGAACTGCGATATTAAATATGAAAACAAAACAATGACAGTTCATAAAAATAGATTAAAACCTTTTTATATATATATGTTATTATTGTAGGATCGTTAGAATTATGAGATTAAATACTAAATAATTGTACATGATTAAAAAAAAAACAAAAAAAAAATTATATAAGAATACTTAAATATATAGGTACTTAACTATCATTTAGTTTTATACATAATTTTTATTAACCCGGGTTAATTAGATAAAAACTATTAATAAATTAAAATCTATACAGAGTGATTCACGAGCGTTGTGCCAAAAAGCTAGAGCGTGTAGGTTAAGTTGAGACAAGAAAAAAATCGTATGGGAGGGGGGGTCTATTCCCTCCGTTTAGCCGGGAGAGGCAATTTTTTGAAAAATTGACTTATTTTGTTAAAAAAAATATTAAATATCAACGGCTTCGTTTGCAACACCGTGTTATACTTTTTTGGAAAGCCAAAGACTTTTTCTTTCATTTCGTTTTTAAATTAAATTGTTTTAACGAATACTTTAAAAAACATAAATTTTCAAACTCAAAATTATGAAAAAAAATTGAAAAAATAATTTTAAAACTAATTTTTTTCAAAAATTTACGTAATTAAATATAATTTTTGTTCTCAGAATTCAACGCTCCCATTAATCCTTAATCCAACACTGAAAACCGTATGGCTCTATGACTTTTTGTTGCCAAGGTATTCAAAAAAAACCGAACCTACTTCCTCACAAAAACACGAAAAAATTGGCTAAATGATCACTTGTGCCATCCCGTAAGGCTAGGTTTTCTTGTTTTTGTGAAGAAGTAGGTTCGGTTATTTTTTAATAGCTTGGCAACAGAAAGTCGTAGAGCCATAAGGTTTTCAGTTTTGGATTAAAAATCAATAAGAGCGTTGAATCCTGAGAACAAAAATTATACTTAATTACGTAAAATTGTGAAAAAATTAGTTTTTAAATTATTTTTTCAAATTTTTTTTCAAAATTTTGAGTTTGAAAATTTATGTTTTTTGAAATATTCGTTAAAACAATTTAATTTAAAAACGAAATAAAAGAAGAAGTCTTTGGCTTTCCAAAAAGGTATAAGACGGTGTTGTAAACGAAGCCGTTAATTTTAAATATTTTTTTTTAACAAAATAAGTCAATTTTTCAGAAAATTGCCCCTCCTGGCTAAACGGGGGGGGAATAGACCCCCCTCCCATACGATTTTTTTCTTGTCTCAACTCAACCTACACGCTCTAGCTTTTTGGCACAACGCTGGTGAATCACCCTGTATATGTATGTATTTACGAAAAAAAATTTAATTATTAGAATTATTAAATTAAGTAGATAAGAATAAAAAAAAATAAAAAAATATATATTATGTAATAAAGTAAAGAATACATAAAAAAAAAAAAAAAAAAAACGTGTTAAAATAAAAGATTAAGTAAGATTAAAGGAATGAATGACTTCCTAGATTCTAGATACCTATCCAAAGTAAAAAAAAAAAAAAAAAAAAAAATATTGCAAGACAGAAAGTTGTAAATACAAACAAAAAATATCAAATGACAAACTAAGCAAGATCCCTTGATGTACAAGTATCGCATAAAAAAGAAGAAATCATTCCATGTTATGATTTCTCCTTTTTATCCCAGGAAGGGTGGTGTGAAGGGATCGCACCAGAGATCACTTAATTAATTGCCTCAAACCTCAAAACAATTAATAGAACATTCAACCTGCTTCGATATTTAATATCCATATTCCCATCGCATTACATTTCATGATCAGCTATAGCAAAGCCAAAGCACAAACAATACAACATTCATATTTCCGTTGGCACACTCAGTGCATTGTGCATATAGCTATAAATAAATGCTCATATAGTTCAACTGGCACCTTCAGTGCACGAGCTATATAATATGACACCAAATATACAACAACACTTTCAGTGATTGAAGAAAAACAAACATAATTAAGGGTCGCTGACTTATGGTAGTAAAATATGCATCATAAGCAAGCTAGCCCAAAACACTTGAAGTGCATGGCTATTATGCTGATGCTGCATTTTATGGGAATTCTTATTGAATATCGAAGTATTGGTGAATATCAATACAGGCATTATTTTATTGACAAATTTTGTATAAAAAGAGAAGAATAAAATTAAAACACGGACTTCTTATTCTACATTCAAAGATTGCGTTTTACTTAGTAAAGCAACTCGCTGGAGTCAAGGCAATTTTTGATATAATTATAGTAATATAGACACCCTATAGAGCTACTCGCTTTTGGGTTAAGGTTTACTAGGCTACTCGCCGGACCACGTCTAAATTACTAAAGAATATAAGTCAATATATATATACTCCAAGCGTTATCCAGCATACAGACTTTGCACTTGAATGTTGTGTGAAAATTAGGTTAATTTGAAATAAAAATGTAAAATTAAAATGAAGAAAGTATGAAAGTTTAGGATATATGAAGTTGGTTGTTCTTGTAAATTAGGTTCCGGCTCCCTCTATCGGTAAGTGGTACTAGCTCTGACTATCAGAGCTAATCATCAGTTCTAACGTCGAGAAGTGCTAGTTTCACTGCAGGTCTATCATAGATACCTCCTGGAGTCTGGATCGTGGCGCTTCTTACCTGCCCGTCTGGTGAGGGTTTTACTTTGACTATTCGCCCCTTTGGCCAGCTGTTCCTTGGGTTGTTTGGGTCGATGATTAGGACTATGTCACCGATTTCAAGAGGTTTGGCTGGTGTTGACCATTTAGAACGTCTGGTAAGAGTAGGTAGATATTCTGATACCCACCGCCTCCAGAAACGACTCGCAAACTGCTGCGAGACCAACCAATTTTTTCGTAGAAGGATCACGTCATTATTAAGCAGAGCTGCAAGCTTTGAACCGCAGGCAGAACCCAGAAGAAAATGATTGGGTGTTAAAGCTTCTGAATTCTCTGGATGTATTGGGATGTAGGTCAGGGGCCTTGAATTAATTATATTTTCTATCTCAACCAACATACTTCGCAGAAGTTCGTCATTAGGGTTTCCACTAGGCTTGAAGAGAAGAGAACGCTTTTCACGGAGCGAACCAGCCGCTCCCAACATCCACCCATGTGTGTTGATCCAGGTGGTATGAACTTCCAATGTGTTGTGGGTGTTGTAAACGCCTCGACTATACGTTCCTTTTCCATACATGTCCAAGCTTCTCGCAGTTCACGTTCTGCCCCGTGGAAGTTTGTCCCGTTGTCACTGTGGAACTCTAATGGGGTTCCTCTTCCAGATATAAAGTTTCTCAGACACATTATGCATGAGTCGGCTGTTAGACTATGGGCGATCTCGATGTGAATTGCTCGTATCGTGAGGCAGGTAAAAAGTACACCCCAACGCTTTTCACTTCTGCGTCCTACGCTGACTGTCATTGGACCAAATCAATTCCGACGTAGGAGAAGGGTCGGCAGAAAGACCCAAGTCTCGCCGGAGGAAGAGGAGCCATGAGTGGAGGATGAGGTTGTGCATTGTTGGCATGACTTCTTCATGGCTTTGAGAGCAGCTCGTATCTGTGTAATATAAAATCTCTGTCGTAGAACGTTGACTACAAATTCACCATTTTGATGTCTGTACTTAAGGTGAAAATCGTGTATGATAAGTAATGTTGTCTTATGATGCCTTGGAAGAATTATCGGGTATTTGAAGTCAGCTCCCATATTCTCGGCAAGGCATATTCAGCTATTAGCTCGGAGTATTCCATTTTCGTCCAGGAACGGGTTCAGTTTGAGAATAGTACTGCTCTTTGGAACGCTTCGATTAATTGTTAGGTCTGCTACTTCTTCTGCATACCCACTACTTTGTGCTTCTTTAAGCAGGTAGTTTTCGGCGGCCTGAAGTTCTGCACTTGTGAGGTAGCCGCTTAATTTGGGTAGCTTGGTTTTTTTTAGTGCTAACGTTATGGATGAATCGGTGTACGTAGGCTGTGCTTCTTAGTAAGGTCTTCCACTTCGAAAATTCTTGTGGTCGGTACATTTCGGTTTGAGTGTGAGTGTGAACTCCAATAAAGTTAGTTTTAAGGTCTTCAATTGTAGATCCAGCGACTTGTTCATTTGGCCAGTGTTCGGGGTGAAGCGTAAGGAACTTGGGCCCATTAAACCACCTACTGGTGGGACTTAGATCAGGTGGCTTCTTCCACTTTGTAACCTCATCAGCTACATTCATTTTTCTAGAAATCCATCTCCACTCTTCTATGGTTGTAAAGTCAAGAATTTCACTTACGCGAAACGCAACAAATTGTCGCTACCTTCGGTGATCGGACCTGAGCCAACACAACACCGTTTCGGAATCCAACCAAAATAAACGATGACTAAAACGAACATTGTGTGAATCGACTATTTTCTTGGCAAAACGGGCTCCGAGAAGGGCGGCCTGTAACTCAAGTTGAGGAATTGAAAGAGATTTAAGGGGTGCTACTCGAGTCTTAGCTCCAATGAGGCGTGTTGCGGTGGAGCCGTTGTTGACGTTTCTTACGTAGGCTACAGCTGTGTAACCGTTTTCTCTCGCGTCTACGAACATATGAAGTTGAGTTTCAGCAGCCCATGAGGTTGATATGTAACACCTTGGGATTTTAACGTTTTCGACAGTTTGCAAAACTCTTACCCATGTAGTCCACTTTTTGTATTCTTCGTCCTTTATGACTTCATCCCACTCGATCTTGGTCCGCCAGATATCTTGAAGGAGGATTTTTATGTACATAAGAACGCAAGCTATCAATCCAAGAGGGTCGAATATAGTCATCATGACCCGAAGGACCTCTCTCTTTGTTGGGCGTTTGAGGCCGTAGATGACATCTCTGTTTTGTTGATTCGGAGTGAGCTTAAATGTGAAGCAATCCGTTGCCGTGCACCACCACATTCCGAGCACTTTTTCGGTCGCGAGCTCTAGGTTTACGTTCATATTGATCTGCTGAGTGGGTTCTGACCCAAGGGCTTTAAGGACATTTGACGAGTTGGACACCCAGTTGCGGATATGAAAACCACCTTGTTTATGGACGAATCGGATTTGTTGGACAAGGTTGATCGCTACGTCTTCCGTTGGTGTACTGTTTATAGTTTATAATTTAAAAAACTTCTTATTTATTCATTAATCCCAATTTTTAAATTCAATTTAATTTTGTTAATGTGGTAGGTTAGTTACTTTTTATATCTATACAATGTATCTCAAAGAAAAGATTATATTTAATATACCTATACCTATATAAAATAGGTTGAAGCAGGGTTACCTCTGGGATTTTTCAAAAAGTCGCAGAAAAAGTCGCTTTTACAAAAAAAAGTCGCAAATTAAAATTTTTTGAAAAAAGTCTCATTTTCGAACAAAAAGTCGCAATTTCAAAATAAATAAAATGCACGACTGGGTCGCACGTACTTGCTCTGTGGGTGCAATAGTACGATGAAAACAAACTTTTCGTTCAATGAGAACAACTCATTTTTGAAAAATTTGGTTAAACCTAAAAAAATTTGACTGAAACTGAAAAAACCGATATGAGCTAACGTCAAGAAACCTTTAATATGTAAAATTAAGACGTTAACTTTTGGGTGTTATAAATGATACAAATGTCCACTTATGGCCAAATTAATAATACTGTTAAAAGCAATTTCCGCTATTATCATGTATATCCAAAAACTAAAAATGCAGTTTTGTTTGAAGTATTCTATGTATGTTACATACAAAGTTTCATAAAAATCGGGGGAGCCTTTTTTGAGTGAATTAGAAAAAATGAAAAAATTGGCCAAAATCTAGTGGCTCTTTGTATAGGAACCACCATTTAAAAAAGAGAAACTGAAAAAAATCAATGCCATCTGATAGGAAGCTGTAAGGAACTACATATACCAAAGAAAGTTTGAGTGAATTCGATGCAACCGTTGACAACTTATGGCCATTTGAAAAAAAGCCGTTAAGAGCAGATCTCCGTTATTTGCATTTTTAGCCAAAAACTAAAAACGCAGTTCTCTTAAAAACACTAAAAGAATATAACACACAAAGTGTAATCAAAATCGTTAGAGCCATTTTCGAGAAAATTAGAAAAAACCAAAAAAAGTTGGCTTAAACTCAACGGTTCGTTGTATGGAAGCCACCGTTTAGAAAGGCTTCAGTGAAAAATTAACTAAACCATCCTATAGAACACTGTGAAAAACTATGTCAAACAAAATTTGAGTTGATTCAATCAAGCCGTTGTGAACTTATGGCTATTTGAAAAAAAGCCGTTAAAACCTGATTTTCGTTACGACCATTTGAGCCAAAAAAAAAAACGCAGTTTTGTTAGAAATGCTTAAAGTAAGCTAAATTTTAAGTTTATTCAAAATTGTTAGAGCCGTTTTCGAGAAAATCCAAATTGAAAAAAACCGTTACTTGAAAGGTACAAGTTTGAGACGGGCTAAGACGAAATAAAAAAAATCTCGACAACCGTTTTTCTTGAAACTGCTATATATCAAGTTTGAAGAAAATCCGTCAAGCCGTTTAGACTGTAGCATGACGTGAAAAAGCGCACAGACGCACAGACGCACATACGCACATCCGCACATCCGCACATCCGCACAGACAGACCGACGGACGGTATGGCGAAAACCACTTTTTTGGGCTTCTCTATCATCGTAATGTCATTTTTTTTTTCTGCACGAAACCAATACTTGCCCTATAGAGCAAGTAAAAATGACGACAATCGAAAAAATAAGTTTTTGAAATGCAATATAAATTTAATTATTAATGGCTTCCTGCATTAAAATTTTTATTGAAATCGGAAGAATAGTTTACGACAATAAACCTAGTTTAAAAATAACGGTTCTGTGAGAGGTATCGTTACGAGACAAATTCCGAAAAATCTGTTTTACTAAAAGAAAAGATAAACTATACTAAAAAAAATAGCATTTCCTCCTTACCGTTGGATGGTGCCGTTATTTCTGGGCCTAGAGCCAAAATTAAAAATATGTTAAATAGATCCCAAACATCAATTTGAAAACAGACAGACAGACGGAATTTCCAGACTTACTTTTTTCGAGTTCTCCATCATCGTAATGTGATTTGTTCGAAAGCTGAAGCTGAACATAGAAAAAATTGAAAACTGGAAAGTTTGATGGTAAATGTTTAGGCATAAGAAAAAGTCGCATTTTTACAAAGGTCGTCGCATAGTCGCACAGCAAAAAAAAGGTCGCAAAAATGCGACTAAAGTCGCCAAAGGGTAACACTGGGTTGAAGTCCTATAGATAAAATATTTACTGTTTATTAAAAAAACAGTCTATAACAACATCATCTAAATGCCATCCATCACATTCACGGCACTCATTTATAAAAAAGATAAATGTATTATTTCGTATACGCTCGGATTATCATGAATAGACCGTCTATGATTTCGGTTTATCTATAGTGATGACCCGGCCTCCTTAAACTTTTTAATCTATGTCCGAATAAGGGGACTTTTTGGCCCATCCATGACTGCGAATTTTGTTGTTTTGCATATAAAAAAATATAAACTTCTTCTGAGACATCTAATTCACAATACACAATATCCAATACTCAAAGGTATTAAGGTTTTAAACACAGTGTCCAGTTTACGTTTCAGTCAGCACCAGTAAATCTAATTTGTATCAAAATTGTTTGCTTTCGAAAAACTGTATCCGCAACTAACGTACACCTACCTACGTTTTCAATATTTGTATATTGAATGTTGATAGTAAGCTACATATTTTGTTTGGGTTGGGTTCGATTTGCCGATTTTTAAAATGTCGATTTAAAAAAATCGATCGTCATAATATCAACTTTCGGAAAGTCGATTAGTAAAAATACCGCCAGATCAAAATGTCGACTCTTTTAAAGTCGATTTTGAAAATATCGACTCGAAAAAAGATCGACAGTGGCAAAGTGAATGATGTTCACATGCATGCCGCGAGACATTTTCAATCGACATTTTCATAGTCTGGATTTTAAACTGTCGATTTTTTTTCTGTCGATCAATTTTCAGCCTACATTTTGATAGTCGATAAAATTTGTATTTATCCAGTCGACATTTTTTTTGTCGACTATTCGTACGTCTCCCATTTTATTTATATAAAATCGTAAATAACATTGTGTGTTGTCTTGATTTTGATAGGTGCACGTTTTATTAAAAACCGTATTCCTGAAAAAAATACAACCAAAAATAAAATATTCTGTAGTTTTTTTAAATTGTTTTGTATATGTACAAAATTACTTCTTCGAAACTAAACAAGCCCCTTCCGAAACAAAATCATGGCTACGGGCCTGCCGCCTCCTTACAAAAGATAAAATTTAGGGAGAGTGGGATACAGAATCTTCAGGACTCCAATGATGCTGATGTCGTTATTGTGAAGACTCCTGTGGAACAATCCATTCACATTTCTTTGGTTTTCATTGGTGATGACGTGGATACCGCTGTCCTTTAATTGATTTCACTCCTCCCACCTAAGACATCCTTCTGCTGAAACCTGAAAGAGAAAAACAAAAACAATGGCATTATCCACCCAAGAGATGCAACAGCGTGGATTTAAGCACATCATCTTCTTACACTCGTTTACTGGATGCGATACAACTTTTGCAACCTTCAGGAAAAGTAAAGTGAGCTTCTCGAAAATTTATTTTGACTCAGAAGTCATCAAACAAGCGGCAATGATCTTCGACAACCCCTCCTCTTCTCACGACGAGGTTGAAGAGGCTGGGAAGACGTGCTTCCTGACATGGAATGTGGTGATAAGAAAATAGACCTCCCTTAATCAGTACCACTTCCAGTCATTCTCGAGGTCAGTGTCAAATATGCAGTCTGACGTCAGCTCCCTCCCTCCTACAGAGAGCGCAGACAAACAACATTATCGGTGCACCTACCACCAACCACAGCAGTGGCTCGGGATTGAGCTGCCACCTCAAGAATTAGTGCGGAGACATGTTGGAGACACCCTCGTGCCAAATACAATAGAGGATTAACCAGCACCGGAGATCCTTCTGAAAACGATATTTTGCCGCTGCACCAAAGATGGTTGAATTAGCAAATGTGGATGTCGAAAAGCAATGCTGAATTGTTGTGCAGCATGCCTCCACCGCCAAAGGAAATGCCTCAACAGCGTGCCTATTGCGAGGACGATGACGATGACTATGAACTTTTTGGCATTCAGCAAGAACCACCTGCTACTGAAGGTGAAGATGTCTTTAACATTCAACCGTTGGACCGTCATGTCCAAAGGAGATACAAAATGTAAAACAATGTGATTATATAATGCAACGAAATGTAATTATGAAAGTAGCTACCTAATAATATAAAAAAAAATAAGTAACATAATGTTTGCCATTTACTTAATAATTGACTTTAAAGTATGGCCATTCATAATTATTAGACGAATGAAAAAAAGTTGTTAGTAAAGAATGTTATAAAAACAACTTTTCGAAAAATGACAAAATGTAATGAACGATCTTGAAATAGCTGTAACTGTAGACTCTTTAGAGATTAAACCGCATCTGAAAGGAAATTCAAAGTTGTATAATTTTATTTACGTGAATTTTTTCAATGACCTATAAGTTAGACGATATGAAGGAATGTTTGATGAAAAATAATTTTTTTCGAAATTTTTCATTTTTTCCGAGCGTGTAGCTCGAAAACGGTTGAGAATTTGAAAAAAACCTGTAGAGTAAAAGTTTTAGATTATTTTGTGACCTTTATCATATTCTCAGACAATTCTCCCCTGCGACGTAGCGTTTTGGATAAATAAGTAGAAACCCGAAAATTGGGGCCTTTGCCCACCACCCCTCATCGAGCTCACCCCCTAGACATCAGGATTTTTTACGTGTTAACCCCTAGGAACCCTGAACAAGTTTCTGAAGGAACCGCTCTTCTGCCAGCTCACGCACTCTACCCTTGACTGGACTATTATTTCAATTGAATTTTTTAATAGCAACTAAATTTCTCTGAGTTGGATGCCATCGACCAGTGTAGCTTTTGTGTTTTAAATCGATTCATAATATACAGACATTTTTATCTGAACATTTTTTCGATGTAGCTTTTCGGATCGCTAAAACTGTACCCTTATTACTTACTTACGTATTTACTTACTTATTGTGGGATACTGTGGCATCTTACCTTGGTGGGAGATTATTGTACATTTTACATTTGATGTTGTGGCTGTATCATAGGCCTTGGTGATGCGATAGAAGGATACGTTCTGCCAACCATCTGAAATTTCCCTTGGGGCTTAGAGAAAAATTGTTAAGGAACTTGCGGTTTCCTAAGTAATGTTTGGTTCTGGATATGATTAGATCTAGAGTTTTGGTTCTCTAGTTTCTAGGTTAAGAGCGTGTGTGAGATCGACAGGCTCTTTTAAGATTCTAAGTTTTCTTGTTACGTAAAACGCTTAAAATAGCAAAGTATTTGGGGGTACCTTTCAAGGGTTCATCTTCATACATTACATTTCAAGAATCCTTTGAAGGATTTTCTTCCAGGATGACCAGTCTCTTCTAATGATTTGTATGAGGAATTGATAAACTGTTTAGACAGCATGTTTTTAGAACTTGAGCCTGAAGATGAGATTCTTTTCGTAGGTTATTTTAACCTACCAAATTTGATTTGGACACGGAACGAAAACAATAATAGCTATATTCCAATAACTGCCTCAAATATCAACGAATATTCTGCAATAAATGGGATGTCTTCATTTGGAATGACTCAGTTTAATGGTATGACAAATTCCTCAGGCAAAACATTTGATTTTGTTCTTTTCTCCGCCAATGTCAACTCTGATATTGGTGTTTTGGCCACCGCTGCTGAATTAACTAAGGATGATCGTCACCATCCAGCACTAGACATGTCAATTAACTTGAACATGAATTCTTCTTTTAACAAATTAAGTTACAAACTCGAATTTAACTTCAAAAAATGTAAATTTGTTGGGGAGCGGTTCGGAAGCCCGTTTTTTAAAATCCCGTTTTTTATAATCCCGCAAAAAAAAAATTAAAATCCCGATTCTAAAGTACCGCTTTTTTAAAATCCCGCTTTTAATAATCCTGTTTAAACAGAATCCCGTTTCTCGTGAGCCCGCTTTTTAAAATCCCGTTTAGCCCGTTTCGTATTTTGATAAATTTACTCAATATACAAAATCAATAAAAAAAGCTTCTCCAAATATTTGTTTTTTGTTTTCTTTTTGTCTCCTTTCATACGACATAACGCCCATGAACATAATGTCACCTCATCATCATCCGCATTGGGCTGTAAAATAAATTCAATCCGGCTTTTGGAATCAACACAAGGTGTTTTATTTTAAAAATCGCCGCGATTTTTAAAATAAAACACCTTGTGTTGATTCCAAAAGCGGGCTTATAAAAACGGGAATTTAATAAACGGGATGGTAAAAAACAGGATTTTAAAAGCGGGATTTTTAAAAACAGTATTTTAAAAAACGGGATTTTAAAGACAGGATTTTAAAAAACAGGATTCTGAAAAACGGGCTCCCGAACCCAACCCATTTCGTTGAACTTTCCAATCTCTTACAAAATATTGAACGGAATCAATTGCTTACTAACTGTGATATAAATGTTATGTGTAATGTATTTTATCGTAAATTATTTGATATATTTTATCAAACTATTCCAATTAAGTCGTCTTATAAAGAATCAAATGATCAACCATGGTTTCATCATCAACTTGAGAATTTAAAAAACAGGAAAAACGAAGCTTGGTTTAAGTTCAATGTCTCAAGAACTGAGGAAGATTATAATACTTTCCTACATTTGAAAGACCTTTTCGTCGATTATCACGAACTCTTATATAAAAATTATATTGCGAAGACAGAAATTGAATTAAAAAGCAACCCGAAATTATTTTGGCAACTAGTTGATGCAAAAAGAAACCTATCCCAGCTCTATGACATATTTAAACTCTACAGGTCAAGAAATTGCAAATATTTTTGCAGATATTTTTAAAAATGCGTTCGCGGATACTAGCTAATGACCTTAATACTGATTCTAATATCTCTTCCCCCGTGCCATTTACTCATCTTAATTCAATTAACCTTCACATTAGTGAAGATACAATAACTCAAGGCATTTTAAAGTTAGATGATAACAACAGTCCTGGTCCTGGTGTTCCAGCGTCTATCTTGAAGAAATGTGTCGCTCATTTCTTATCCTTTATTTGTTCTTTTTTATGAATCAGTAAGCAGCTCTATTTTTCGCAATCTGTGGAAAAATGCTTACATAACCCCAATACATAAAAAGGGATTGAAAACAGAAAGCAAAAACTATCGACCGATTGCTAAATTATCTGTAATTCCGAAATTGTTGGAATCCATTGATTCAGTATGATACCACTTCACAATCATTTAAATTTGAGTCAGCATATTGCTGTGTGTTTATGTTAGGATTGGGACCGACAATCTCAACTAAAGAGGGTACTTTATATTTTAACATAACTCACGCGACTTTAAAGATCCCTATGTTCTCAAACTTCTTTTCATTTCGTTTGTGAGACCCATTCTTGAGTACGGCTGTGTGGTCTGGGCACCTCACTACTCCATACACACATCGAGGCTTGAAGCAGTTCAACGAAGGTTTTTGCGATTCTGTTTCTGTTTCCTTCCTTGGTCTCATGAATCACCACTTCACTTGTATTCGTATAGCTTAGTTTTGATAAATCTTCCATCACGTGAAAGCCATCGGAAATATATCCAGTTCTGTTTCATTGCTGGTATAATGAATGGAAATACTTCATATTCGTCAAACCTTTGCAGGTTGACTTTTAACGTTAGCCTAACCAGCATAAGATTACGGCAGACTTTGTGTAAAATTTTTAGTAGATCAAACTATGGTGTAAATAGTCCTTTAAATCAATTCATAACTATATATAATAAATTTTATTTTCTCTTATATTCTGTAAATGACAATTTGAAATGTATTACATTCAAGCCTTTGTTTTTTAGAGCAATAGATTATTAATTAGATTTAATATATCATATTATGTAACGTTAGTATTTAACGGTATCCAATAAATAAATACATTTACATGTTGCAATATCAAACAACTTTTTCAGATAATCTTGGAAAAACTCATGCTTTTGTTTCATTGCGTAGGTAGGTAGGTAGAAATGGCGGTTCTAATTTGAGTTGAAAACCTCCTTTAAAGAACCCAATTAGCGCTGGTATGCACCGTTTCGTTACTATTAACTTAACAAATTAAAGAAGTATTAGAAGGATGTGATAGTATGTCTTTCACGGAGAAGAACGGGAAGAACTAGTTTTCTTTTGGAAAGGGGACTTAATCTGCCAGGCCAAAACATAGATCCGTTCCATGTAACCGAACTTCAGGCTTTACGCCACCTAGGCAGGTTGATAGTTGGTAAGGGTACACTATTTCTGTCAAGAGTTGGTCCAGTACGCGGGCTTGGCGTACAAACCCCCAAGAATAACAAAACCTCCTAGGCGAGATGTATAGCTATAAGGAGGGTTTCCCCGTCAAAAACCAGATTGATTAGAAAGATTGCGAGAAGAGGACTGCGAACTGGAAGGGAGAGAAGGGGAGACACTTATAAGCTGCGCCGACATTCCTAAGTTGACTTCAAGCAACCAATCTCCAGACTATATGCCACCTGGGCAGGGTGCTGGTTGCTAAGGTCATATTAAATCTATCAAAAGGGTTGGCCGAATAGAGGGAGGGGAGACAATAATAAGCTACCACGCACTCTTTGGTCGACTTCAAGCAGCCAGATTCCAGACTATATGCCACCTAGGCAGGGTGCTGGTTATTAAGGGCACATTGAAACCGTCCAACGAGTTGGCCTTATAAATGGGTCCTTGGAACCACCCAGGTCATACCGCACCACCTAGGTGAGATGTATGACCCTCAGATGAATCCCATGCTGATCACCTGAACTAGTTTGAGGATGTGATTATACGGGATAAACGATTTACGAGTATTTATAGCCATTTTGTCGCATCCAGAAAGTTAATCAAATCTTAAATTATTTTAGTTGATAGTTCCCCAGGATCTTCATAAAAAGCTTCACCCAGGGTTCACATCCTGATGCGAGATAAAGCTGCGCATTGGCATAGTAAATGGAATACAGTTTTTTTCTCTGTTTGATATCTACAGGATCGGCAGCAGTCGTTGAAAGGAATACCAATCCTTGCAGCATGCACACCCACTGGCCAGTGGCCAGTGCTTATTGCTACCACCCTTGCTTTATCTGACCGGTCTTTGCAGAGTAATGCGTTTGTTTCATTACGTAGTTTTTTCATACCTTTATATTTGTTATAGAACGGAACTAATCTTGCAACAATTTGTTGATGACTGTTCAATCACAAGTTAAATCACCTTAATACTGGTGGGGGGATAGTTAAATGTTTGATATTGAACTTATCAGGGAGAGCACAGAAATAAAAAGCTTGGTGTATTTGAGTTCTTAACAAAAAATTAAACTATAATAAATTTATTGGTCTCTATTTATACAAACTAATTATTCCTGAAATTGACAACTAATAATAATTTATAAATAAATGCAATAAACACGGGCGGCAGCGTAAGCGTCTCATATTTTACTGCAGCCGATGTCTTGACTCTGACTGATATGCCACTCGTGTGCTGGTCAGCAACAAATATATATTTGTTGCCTATATTGTACATTCTTGTACATTCTGCCGGGTCCTTTGATCGTAGAGGGTGAAGTCCGATAGTGTTTATCTTCGACTGGCTGGTAAATTCCTCTGAGGTTGCACCTGAGGTCGATTCTCCGTCTGTTTGTTGCACTGTTGCCAGCAAATGTAGATGCAGATAATTATGAACAGTCCTCCAATTAAACTGTAGGTAGTGTTGTGGTGAATTTCGTGGTCTTTTGCATGGTCCGGTAGCTTTTCTCGATTATGCTGTTCGGTTCGGTTATTCATTTCCCGATGATTTTCAGATCATCGTTGCCAGTGTTGACCATCACTTGCGGTACTACTACAGGTTTGGACGTGTTCTTCGGCTGATTTTGAAGCATTTCGGTTATGTTTGTTGCTGGTATAAAGGCTGCATTTAGTTAGCTTGAAGTGCTTCTGTGCGATGTAATGCTCATGAAATCGTGTTTCAGGAAACAGTTCGGTTGTAGGGTTAGTATTCCGTCTTCTTGAAGCGTGATGTCCAACACTTTCCTTCTACAAATTATGTTGAATGTGTATTTTTTGTCTAGTACATAAATCCATCTATTAACATTGGTCAGCTGGATCCACACAGGCGAAGGAGTTATGCTTCTCAGTTTGCAAAGCGGCGAAAGTTCCGGAGCATGTGTCATCAAATCCATTTCATACTTGCTGAAACTTGATCGCCTGTTGAAAAGCGGGTGATGCTGTTGACATATTATGAACTTTTCATTGTACAATTATTCGTCAGCTCATCTTTTGAAATAGCGTAGTATGACTCGCGTAATAAGGTCACTATCAAGTAGTCCAATGATGGCTTGATAAAAACATTTTGTAGTTGGTGAATCGTCGGCACTGAGATAACTTCTGTATTCGCCAATGGAAGTTTAATGTCGAATATAACATTTCTTGAAGTTATTTTGCCACTCGCAGAAAGCACCCTGTACGACTGCAGCATATCTGTTTCTGTTGTTTCTCCAAGCTACAGCTAGGTGTGGTGGTAAATTTTTTCGTATGGTGAATAATTGTTCTTATAGTTGACTTGGTGTTATTATGATAGGGTTAATTTCCCATGGTGCAGGTCAATCAGGACGTCTAAAGTAGCATTTTTTGTGCGATGGTAATTGAACATCGAAATCGTATCGTAATTTGTCAAAATTATAAACTTCTGCTCTGTTACGCTTCCTTCTGTAGTTGCTATTAAAGTCTTTTTCAGAGCTTCCTATTGCCCTTGAAGCATTTCTAGTTGATTTGAAATACTATTTGTGCTTTTTTGAAGTACGTTTTTCGTATGCTCTGCAATTGAAGTTTGGTTTTTTATCAAACTGAGTAATCGGCATTTTCCTTGAATTTCAGAATCTCTTGTTCGTAGTGCTGTGCATATTCTTCATCTAAGACGCCAAACAATTTGTTTCCTACTGTCCTAATGAAATCAAATTGTGACCGTCTGTTTCTGGATGCTTGTTTTGTGCCGGATCCTTGTTTTACTAGCAAGTCATTGTTACTTTTAAAGACCTGCAGCTGATGGTTTATTATATTGACTGTAGAATTGCAGTGCTCATACTTCTTTCCAAGATCTTCCAGGTGTATGCATACTTCATTCAGTCCCGTTACTAGTTCCTTGAATTGTTTATATTCTTTCCAATAATTGGTAATATCATAGTTAACGATAAGATTCCAATTGTTCGTAATCAAATTTACATTTCCAATCTTTTCAAAATAAATTCAAGGGCGGTTTTAAATGGAGTTACGAGTATTTTTATGGCTTCATTTTCTATGTTCGAAGCTTCTGTTCCAATGCTTCCCCATGACATAACTAGTGCATTGTTAACAACAGCCCAAGTAGTGGATTTGTTTTTATCTTCTGTTTCGGTGCATGATATTCAGTGGGCAAATGTCCAGTTATAGGTTGTTGTTCTTCTTGTATAGCCACCTCGTAAGCGGCCCACAGACACCACACTTGTGCGCGCGCATGTGTCGATGCGAGGAAATGTCTGCTGTCTGTGGGCTGGTGCGCACACCGATTTTCGGCGCGAGTAAAAATCTAAACTTTTTGATTTTTGGTGTCGGTGTCTCGATCGGTGTGATGTGTATGGGGATGCGCGCGCACATTTTATATTCAGTTGCATAGTATTGTGATTGAGTAAGGAGTGCGGAAGATTTATTTAAAATGTTTTTTTCCTTTGAAATCTCGTTCACAAAAAAAGTGTGTACGATTTGGTGTGCGGTGTGTGGCGAAATCACGCACCAGTTTCGGTGCACATGCGCGCGCACAAGTGTGGTGTCTGTGGGCCGCTTTATCTTGCTTTCGTTTCATTATCGATTAAAGGTAACGGAAAAATTTTCGTTGTTGGCCTTTTATACTCTCTATCGTTTTTCTTTGACCGTTACAACTCGCACCAAGTTGTCTGATCCAGGATGAGTTTCAGTAATCTTTCTCATTTTCCATCTTGTTGGTGGAAGTTGTTCGCCTTTGATTATCATTATGTCTCCAACTTTTATGTTCTCTTGTCTTTTTGTCGATTTGGGTCGTTGTTGAAGGGTTATTAGATATTATGAGCTCCATTTCTTCCAAAATTGTTGCTGTAGACGTTCTAAAAGTTGCCAACGGTTAAGTAATATCTCCCTTTCGTCTAATCTTTGTCTTTCTGGATGTGCCAAAAATCACGTTCCAATCAAAAAATTTCCGGAAATAAGTTTATTCGTTTTCTCCGGGTCGTTTGAAATGAGGCGTAGTGGTCTTGAATTTAAACACGCTTCGATTTGTGCTAGTAACGTTGACATTTCTTCAAATGTAAGTTTTTGTTCCCTGATTGTTCTCTTTAAGTGAACCTTGATTGATTTAACTCTAGCCTCCCACAGCCCTCCTAAATGTGGACAACCTGGTGGTATAAAGTGCCATTCCGTGTTGTTTTATGATAAAGTGTATGCAACTTCCTCGTTATATGTATAACAGCATTTGTTGTGCGTTTAATTGCAGAATTTTGTTTGCAGCTATGAAATTTGTGCCATTATCACTATAGAGATGTCCCACGTAACCTCGCCTTGCACAAAGTCGTTTATAGGCAGCTATAAAGGCTTGTGCTGTGAGGTCACTTACAAGTTTGACGTGTACTGTTTTAGTTGCTTAGCATATAAATATCGATATGTATCCCTTGTATGATTTATTTCCTCTTCCTTTAGACATCCTGACATCAATTGGGCCTGCGTAGTCAACTATTGTATGTAGAAATGGTCTTGTTATTGTGTCTCTTGGTTTTGGTACGTTTCCCATTTGCTGTGTTTTTGACTGCATTTTGTGTAAACACCTTGTGCACTTATATAAGCGTTGTTTAACTGCACTGAGTCCATTCACATTCCAATATTGTTCTCGTAGATATGTGTGTGTCAAACTGTATCCTCCATGGGGTGTTTGATGTCAATAAGAAGTGTTGGCAGGAGGCCGGAACGTGGGATTATCAGCGAAAATTTGGCTGAGAATTGTATTTCTGCTGCTTGCAATCGTCCTCCTACTCGCATCATTTTATCTTCATCAATGAACGGGTTGAGGGTCCAAATTTTGCTTTGTTTGCGAATTTCTTTGCCTTTCGTCAGATTTTCTATTTCGTCCTTAAATTCTTCGTGTTGCACATGCCTTATGATTATCAGATTCGCTTTACCTATTTCTTCCGTAGAGAGCGGTCCACTCTCGCAAATTTTCTAGCCTCTTATCTTAATGAATCGTATACAATAAGCAAGAACTCTTGCCACTCTGGTAAATGAGCTATACTTCGATATAATTTTCTCAATCAAATCATCTTCGTATTTTAGTGAAATATGAGCTAATATTTCAACTCTTCTTTAATCTGATGCAGTGTTATATGGCTTAACATCAGTTAAATGTATGACAGCTTCTGATAACCAAGTAGGGCCATTCCACCAAATGGAATATTTTTTAATTTGGCTATTAAGTCTTAATTTCTCGGCGAGAATTCCTCGGTAGAATCATAGTACCAATTATATGGAACATGTTGAGGCATGTCCACACTCCTTGGTGAGGGGCGAGGTCTATCTAACACTTCTTGCATCCAATAATAAAATCCGTAGATAATATTACCCAATGTCATATGTTTCCGCTATGGAGTATACCACAACCACCACGATACTCCCACAAGGGGGCCTACCTCATAGATAGTGTTCAAGATTATTATATTATTCATAAATTATCATTAACTAAATTATTTTCTATATTATTGCTTAATATTAATTTTTAACCAAACGGCAACACTATTTGTCAATATCTTATTTTGTGTATTAATATAACTACTTAGCTTATTTACTATACATAAGGCGCATCACGCCACACAAAACTGTTCCCCCTAACAGACGGCGAAATATTTGTATGTACATAATGTATGCGCTTATGCATTTGCTTGCACAAAGCAGAATATGAAAACGAAAAACTTTAACTGTTTTTTTTTTGTTGCCTTCACAATCCTAGCTGATCAGTTGATTCTCATTTTTTTGTCATTATCATTAGTAAATCGAACGCAATAAAATACAGTCCACTAAGTTAAGCATAAAACCGCCTGAGTTTTAATTTCTAAAGTTGAATTGATTTTTTCATGTTTTATACGAAAACATTTTTTGGTCTTCGAACCGAATAAAAACTAAATACCTTTAAAAAAGATTTAGATTGTTGAATCGAGTGCCTATAGCTGCAAAAAAATATATAAGTGCCGTGCTGCAAATTGGAAAAAAAGAGCCTAGCTGCTAAATTGAAATTGAAAAAAAAAAGGAAATTTACGCGAATCGTGTGACTGTCGGTCGCTAGTGTCGGTGTTGGTTATCGTCGTGGTCGCTGAATAAAAAGTCCCGTTGCTCAATTGAGACTCCGTCGCTGTTTGTGAAAATATAATTCGTTGCTGTTTCGGAATTATTCCACTGTTTGCGAAACTGGAATTTCGTTGCTGTTTCTGGATAGAAGGTACCGTTGCTGTGGATTTTCATTGCTGTTGTTGGAAGATAGGAACCATCGCTGTTGCCGTATACAAAATCATAAGAGAAGTATACCAAGTTATCAGGTAAACTTTTAAAAATATTATTTGAGAATTATTGTCTGATTTTAATAAAAATAAATGGAGGCACTTAAGCAAAAACGAGCTCGTTGCAAGGGCACTGCAACACGATTTGAGAACTTCCTTAATGCGGTAACAAACGACACTTCCACCCTTGAAATACAGGCAAGGTTGAACAAAATTGAAAGCATGTTTCTAGAATTTGTTAAAATAGATGATGATATGATCGCTTTAGGAGAATTACTGCCAGACAGGGAATCAGAATTTGCAGATTTTGAGAATAGGTATTTCAAATTAAAGTCAGATTATACCAAGGTCGTTATGGAGCGTCAATCTATTCCATACACTGAGGAACCGCAACATAACTCTACGATTATCACTGCAGATGCCTTCCAAAAATTAGTTGATCAGCAAACAGCATTCTTAGAGCGCCTGAGTAGCACTTCAGTAGGTTAGAGTGATACTAATGTCATTCATCGACTAGCTGAACAATTCCAAACGCTAAGTCAAGGCTCGTCTACTAATCCACAGGAGGTTCGTCTGCCTAACCTCCAATTAACAACCTTTGATGGTCAATATGACAAATTTAAGCCGTTTTGGGATATTTTTGACACCACTGTCAACAAAAATACTCGTCTTAGTAAAGTTCAAAAGTTTCAGTACTTAAAGGGTTTACTGAAGGGAGAACCAGAAGCGATGATAAAACACCTAGCTGTGACTGAAACAAATTATGAAGAAGCCTTAGGAAAATTAAAAGAGCGCTATGATAAACCATCGCAGGTGATCGACTCACTAATCAAAACTTTCTTTGATATAAAACGAATAGATTCCTCAAATGCGGCACTGCTTCGTTCAGTATTCAACACCTTTGACCAGGTGATACGAGGTCTAAGAGCACTGGGTGTGAGAGCTGAACGACGCGATCCATGGCTGATTGCTCTTATTCTAAAAAAGGTAGATAGTGATACCCATAAAGCATGGGCTGAGCATATAGTAGGGAGGGATTATCCAACAATAGAAGAGTTAACAAAGTTTTTAAATTTGCGTTGTGATGCGATAGAAATAGGACCTTCAACATCTAATGTTAAAACAACAGCTTCTGTAGATCCAATAAAACACAAATCCACCCGTGCTTAAATTGCTTCCGTCGACAATAGCTGTCCAAAATGCCTCGGTCACCACCATCTATCCTACTGTCCAAAATACATAGTGTTAGACGCGGCAAAACGCAGGGAATTTGTAAATGCGAAAAGGTTATGTTTTAACTGTCTTGCATCTAGACATACAGCCAATAAATGTCCTTCTAGGCATTCATTCGAACAATGTCAATCGAGACACCACTCTTCTATACATGTTAACTATAACCCAAGGTCAAGCTCAACTGCTTCAGCCCATGCTGGCACATCTAGCCTTCAGATGCTAAAAAACCAAGAGGAGCCACACTCTGATGCTAAACCCATTCCCACTACGAAAACGAAGTAGGTTTGAACACAACTTTACAACTGTTTTGAAAAACGGAAGAACCACCTACTAGAACGATTGCTCCTACGAGAGATGAACAACAAGCTGAAGAGATCTACCAAAATACCGTACAACGTAGTCAAACAGGTAGATACTCGGTTCGACTTCCTTTCAACTCTCAAGGTCAAATGCTAGGACATTCATATACATATGCTGAAAATAGACTCCTCGCTATGGAGAGAAAGTTTGCAAGGAATAATAAGCTGAAAGACGACTATCGAAGTTTTATGTCCGAATACTTAGCTTTGGGACATATGGAACCTGTTCCAGTTGAGGAATTAAATAAGGGAAATACCAAGCTGTATTATTTGCCACACCACGCTGTGTTTAAAGATAATAGTCTTACAACGAAACTTCGCGTTGTTTTTGATGGATCCTGCAAATCCAGCAGCGGAACATCGTTAAATGAAATTTTATTACCAGGTCCACCCCTACAACAGGACTTGATTTCAGTTATATTGCGATATCGGTGCTTTAAGTACTGCTTCTCAGCTGATATAAAGCAAATGTTTCGCATGATCGGAATCCAGCAATGTGATCGTGACTTCCAACGTATCTTGTGGCGCGACTCTCCGGATCAAGATATACAGCATTTTCGACTTACTACAGTCACTTATGGAACCTCACCTGCCCCCTTCTTGTCTATAAGAACACTTCATCAGCTAAGTCAGGATGAAAGCCATCGATTTCCTTTAGCTTCTAAAGCACTCATAGAAAATTTTTATGTTGACGATTGTATGGCAGGTGCAAACACCATTAAAGAAACAAGGGACCTTGTGTCACAATTAAACAATATGCTCATGGCTGGCGGCTTTATGTTGAGGAAATGGACTGCTAACTGTCCAGAAATAATTTCAAATATACCTGAAGAACATCGAATCGACTCGGTGGTGGAAGTTCCAAATGAACTTAACATCTGTTTATTGGGAATATCTTGGAATCCTGTGACTGACTGCTTCTTCTTTAATGTTTCTCAAGACAATCCAGATTTAACAACGAAAAGGAAACTCTTGTCAGAAATATCAAAAATCTTTGATCCTTTAGGCTGGGTTTCTCCTTCAATTATAATGGCAAAAATAATACTACAAAAACTTTGGCTTTTAAAGATTGGATGGGATGATAGGCTGCCTACAGAAATAATTGATGAATCAACCCAGTTTCATAGTCAACTTCATTTATTAAATCAAACTAACATTCCACGAATTAAATTCACACAGGAAAAGGAGGTACAATTTCATGGCTTTTGCGATGCCTCTTCCGCGGCTTATTCGGCTGTGATTTATTGTCGTAGAAAACTATCTGATGGCTCTGCTTCCGTCAACATAGTCATGGCCAAGACTAAAGTCGCACCGCTCAAAGAAGTATCCATTCCCAGGCTGGAATTATGTGGAGCATACTTACTTGCTGGACTCTTTGAATTCTTGAAGACATCCATCAAAATCAAGGACGATGCAATCTACTGCTGGACGGACTCGAAAATAGTATTGGCATGGCTGTCATCTCATCCTCGAAAATGGAAAACATACGTGAGTAATAGAACCTCTTTTATATTAGATTCTCTCCCACACGCAAGGTGGCTACACGTTCCATCGAAGGACAACCCTGCGGACTGCGCTAGTCGAGGTATTTCTCCATCGCTTCTAATACAACATGATCTTTGGTGGACGGGTCCCTCTTGGCTCTCATTAAATCAAAACTATTGGCCAGACACGGAAGCTGCAACATACTCAACTCAAGAAGAATAACGATCAAAGGAACAGATGACGCTACAACAAAGGTCATGGGAACAGTAGCTGTATTGAATGAAAAAATATCAAGATGGATTAGACTTTATCGAGTCATCGCTTACTGCTTTAGATTTTATTTCAATGTAAAAAATAAACATTTTGATAAATCTCCTTTAAAGGTCTTTGAGCTCCAACTAGCAAAAAACGTTCTATACAAATTCTCTCAAGAAGAATCATTATCTGACGATCTAAAAAACCTAAGGAAAAAAAATATCGTTCTAGCTAACAGTAAACTAAAGCGGCTAGCTCCGTATATAGATGCAAATGGGATTCTGCGAGTCGGTGGACGGCTTGAATATATGGAAAACGAATTTGACTGCAAGCACCAAGTAATACTTCACAAGAATCACAGCCTGACAAGGAAAATCGTGACGGACTGTCACATGGACAATCATCATACTGGAGTCACAACTCTTATTGCCACCATTCGACAAAACTATTGGATCATAGGACTACGTGACTTAGCCAAATCTGTAGTGTATCGCTGTACAATTTTTCATCGACATAACAAAAAAACTAGCAGTCAACTAATGGGCAACATTCCAAAATTTCGGCTTCATGGTATTTATCCATTTTACGATACTGGTTGCGATTACGCAGGGCCTATTTTACTAAAGCAACATAATGGCAGAAAAGCTGCAATAATTAAAGCCTACATTGCTCTTTTTATCTGTCTCACCACGAAAGCATTACATTTAGAGCTAGTAAGTGATCTTAGTACTGATTGCTTCTTAGCTGCTCTTAAACGTTTTATTGCCGGACGAGGGTTATGTGCTCATATCCGAAGTGATAATGGGACAAATTTTGTTGGAGCTGCTCGACAGCTCGGTGAACTCCATCGACTTTTTGCTTCTCATAACAATCATATCTTAATATCTGATTTTTTATCTTCAAAGGGTATCCAATGGCATTTCATTCCCCCTGGTGCTCCTCACTTTGGTGGTGCCTGGGAGTCTGGAGTGAAGCGGGTCAAATTCCACCTGAGACGATTTATCGGCCAAAGTATACTCAACTTCGAAGAGATGACAACCTTTCTCACTCAGGTCGAGGCTATACTCAATTCTCGACCTCTGTGCGCATTATCGGACTCTGATGACATCAGCTATCTATCACCGGGCCATTTCTTGACAGGACGACCGCTGATAGCTATTCCTGAACCTGATGTTACGAATGTTAAATTGTCCTTACTGGCACGATGGAGACTGGTACAACAGCTTACCCAAGTCTTTTGGTCAAGATGGTCATCAGAATATATTTCCTCTCTGCAACCAAGGCAGAAATGGAATCAATCAAAACCAAATATGAAGATTGGCGACATCGTCCTACTGAAAGAAGATAATCTTCCACCAGCTTACTGGAAGCTCGGCAAGGTAACTGCAACCCAGGCTGGTGGCGATGGTTTGGTACGTGTAGCTACCGTCAGCACTAAAACAGGTATATTCAGGAGACCTGTTACGAAGCTCAGCATACTACCCCTGAATGATTGAATGTAATTCAAGGCTTGCGGAATGTTCAAGATTATTATATTATTCATAAATTATCATTAACTAAATTATTTTCTATATTATTGCTTAATATTAATTTTTAACCAAACGGCAACACTATTTGTCAATATCTTATTTTGTGTATTAATATAACTACTTAGCTTATTTACTATACATAAGGCGCATCACGCCACACAAAACTGTTCCCCCTAACAGACGGCGAAATATTTGTATGTACATAATGTATGCGCTTATGCATTTGCTTGCACAAAGCAGAATATGAAAACGAAAAACTTTAACTGTTTTTTTTGTTGCCTTCACAATCCTAGCTGATCAGTTGATTCTCATTTTTTTGTCATTATCATTAGTAAATCGAACGCAATAAAATACAGTCCACTAAGTTAAGAATAAAACCGTCTGAGTTTTAATTTCTAAAGTTGAATTGATTTTTTCATGTTTTATACGAAAACAGATAGTCTCCCAGGTGACTCGGCCACCTGGGTGGGCACTATCTCCCGTGGTAATAGAATAAAGCTTCCGGTGGAGCCTCGCAATAGTGAGGTCACTTCCAGATGAGCACCAACAATACTCAAGGCCTGGCAGCCTTAGATATGCGCACTCAACCATTTGCCAAGGTAGAAGCAAACAGAAAAATACGCATACCCAGCCTTCACTCTCTTTGCCGCATACAAGTTTTACCTTGCATACGTTTCCAGTAAGGAATCAATACTTCAAGGAAAGGAAATAAAGCTGCAGATACTCACTCCTATTTCATTTACAACAATTTCCCTGCCATAAATATTGTTCCCGTGTTGCCACGCGGAGGCGGAGGTTAGGCACATCTATCCCTCTAAAGTTCCAACTTCAATCTCAACCACATACATAATTGGAATGAAGCCAGCTTACAAAATATCGACAATGCTAAGCCCGGCAGGGACCCTAAAGATGAAGAGGCGCCGCAACCTCTACGCTCCAAGGATCTGCCGGAACAGAAGGAGTATTGCGATTTCTATTTGCAGCCTTGGCTAAGCGTTCAAAACACTAAAGAGGGTATAGTTCAACCCCCCTTCTGTATGCACAACATCCTTTGACACCTCTCCTTTTTAAGTGTTTTAGTTATCTCTGTGACTCGGTTTGCAACAACATTTTTTCATTTGTTTGGTTCGCCGTTTATCCATACCAGCGTAATGGTTGAATCAGTCCATGCATGTGTTTCTAGTTCTTCAATCCCCAGTGCCTTTTCGTCTTCTTCGTTAGCTTGGCAAGAAGAAGTGCTCCGCAAAGTTCAAGTTTTGGCAACGAAATCTTCTTAAGTGGTGCTACCTTCGATTTTGAACATAGTAGTGTCTTCCTGATTCCGTTACTACCCTTGTGTAAACTGCTGTTGCATAGGCTGTTGCATAGGCGGAAGCATCGCAAAATCCATGAAACTCAATGCGATGTTTTTGTTCAAATTCATTCCATCTTGGTATCTTCAATTCTTCAATAGCTGGTAACTGTAACCTGCATTCTGAATATGATTTTGATATCTCATCTGGTTGTTTATCGTCCCATTCAACTCCTAGTTTCCAAAGTTCTTGTTGTACTAACTTTGCCATTATTATTACAGGTGTTAGCTATCCTAGTGGATCAAAAAGCCTTGCTGTTTCAGAACCTATTATTCTCTTGCACAATGTTTTTGTTGTTGATACGGCATTTGTTTTAAACTCAAACGAATCAGTTTCCGGTCGCCAGTATATACCCAAAGTTTAGATTGGATCGTAAGAGTTAAATTGAAGTCTTCCTTGTTCCGGATCTTCTTTGTTACATCGTTTAAAATGCACTTTGAGTTTGAGGACCATTTTCGTAGCTTCAATCCTCTTCACTGCATTAGCTTCGTTATTTGCTGCTGTGCGTATTTTACGTCTTCTAACGTATCGCCGCCAGATAGTAGGTCGTCGACATAAAAATCTCCCTGTTTTATTTCCGCTGCAACCTTGATTTCTTGTTCTTCATCTGACGTTAGTTGTTGCAAGGTTCGTATTGCCAGATATGGTGTTGTGCTTTACGTCACCGTGGTCAGCCTGTGCTCTTCTTTTTTAGATGATGGATGCTCCCTCCATAATTTTCGTTGATAATCTCTATCTTCGATCAAAACCATTATTTTTCGGTACATCTTTTCAATATCACCTTGAAATACATATTTATGTTTTTCAGCCATTGCGTCATGATATAAAAAGGTCTTCTTGAATGACTGGACCTGTCACCATGGTATCGTTAAGGCTGACTCCAGAAGTTGTTTTCGATGATGCATCAAAGACTACCCTTAATTAGGTAGTGGAACTTTCTTCTTTTAAGACTGCTTGATGAGGTAAGTAGTATGCTTTATGAACTTCCTCAAATTTGGTTGTAACTAGCTCCATATGTCCAAGCTCTAAATATTCCCGCATGAATTTTTTATTCTTCATATAAACTTTTGTTGTTGATAAATTTGTTCTCCATCTAGAGAAATCGTGCTAGTGCTCTTTTCCTTGAACGTCCTAGTTTTTCTGCGTTTTCTTTGAATGGAAGTCGAACAATATATCTTCCAGTTTCATATCGCTCGTAAGTCTGCATGTATATTTCTTCACATCTTTTTTCTTCTTCTGACAGCAATTTTTCATCTATGATTTCTTCAGTATCCCAAAATAGTTTCATTTGTTCGTGTAGTTCGACGTTTGAAATACAGCAAATTGTACTTTTAACCCGTGCGTTAGAGATTCTGATGGATATATCGACTGGATAGAAAAATCAACTTTACCACTTGCAGTTCCCGCCTTAGAAGTTCCAACACCAATAATCGATGCGTATGCCGGCTTCTTTTGTAACTGAAGGCGTTGTACTGCATCCTCAGTTATATATGAAGACTGCGATCCTTGGTCCACCAATGCCCTTAATTAGTATTCGCATCCTCTCCAGTTTGTCTTAATGAGGGCAATTGCTAGGAGTATCTTGTGCTGCAAATTGGTAGCCAAATCGGTTTGGAATTGTTGTCTGCTATTCTCGTTTAAGTGACGGAGTGTGTGCTGACGTTGTTTGCAAATTTGGGACGTTTTGTATGAATGACATCTTGTGGTGTAGTGACTATCTTTAAAGCATTTTCTACACAAGTTTTCTTTTTGCACAAAGTCCGTTCGTTGAGGAGCCACCATTTGTATAAATTGTTGGCACATATGTAGCCAGTGTGGACATCTGCATAGACTGCAATTCGGGCTTGTCCTTGAATGGTGGCTTCTAAAGAATCCTCTTTTAACAATTGCTGTGTTCTCTATATCGTCTCTCTGTTAGATCGTCTAGAGCATGGAATTTATTTTCAATAAATTTCAAAAAATCTTCAAGCGGCTGCAGTTCTTTTGGATCTGATAAAGATTGCTCGAAAGATTTATTCCTCTCATTATCCAGTTTCTGAGACACAATATAAACTATTATTGGATCCCAGCTTTTGGTATCTATATTGAGTTCTCTTAATGCGTTCACTCATTCTGATATCGTATCGTGAAGTCTTCTCAGTTGGGCTGCAGACTCAGTTTGAGAGTCGTTTTGCTTTATCAACGCTTGATATTGGGCATTCACCAAAAGACGTGAGTTCTCGTACCTGTTGATCAGAGCATCCATGGCTGCTTTGTACTTATTGTCTGTTATATGGCGATGCTGTATAATTCTTGCTGCATCGCCGGTTACATTGATCTTGAGGTAATGCATTTTTTGTGCGTCCCAAGATTTTCATTCATATGAATTGTTTGCTCAAACAAATCAATAAACGATTTCCACTGTTTGAAGACACCATCAAATGTTGGAATTTTGAGCACTGAAATCTTAAGCTCATGGTGTACAACTACACTTGTTTCTTCTATTCGTGTATTTGATGTTTTCGCCTTGTTCGTGAATTCTTCTAATTTTTCTTGTAGTTGCACCATAGCTTTTTCGTATTTGTCTTCTAATTCTTCGTAACTTTCGTCATATGCGAAGTCTTCACTATATTCCATTATCTCCGTTTGCGTAGCCGTTATAAGCGCCCATTGGTTACGCAGAATTTGTTTTTGTGGACATAATAGGTTTTTAATGACGTCTTTGATTCATGCATTTTATTCAACGACCTTAAAAGTGCTTTTCTTTGTGCTTCGTTTCTTCTTAAACGTAGCCTTAGCTCATCTTCTACGGAATTATTTGTTTTAAATTGCCATTCCGCAAGATATTTAGTTCTCGTAGCTTCGTCTTCTGTTTCTTTCGTCTCCCAAACTTCTTTGTTTGCTTATATCATCTTGGTGTTTTCGTCTACCGCTGCATTCGTCTTCGTATTTTCGTCTTCCGCTGCACTCGTCTTCGCATTATCTTCTTCTGCCTTATTCTTAGCCTTAGCTTCCTCTTCTGATTTCTCCTCGCTGAGTATTTCCGATAGCCTTGCTTGAAACTTCTCTCGAGCTATCGCCACCGTTGACTTCACTTGGTCATAGTATTTTGACACTTTATAAAGATGGCCTTCTTCTAATTCTTCGTGAGCATTGATTATATCATCTTCTTGTTTGAACGCTTGCCAATAGAACTCAAGTTCGATGAGTCTCTGCTGCACAAACACTCCTGTTCTTCTTGTTTTGGCCTCCTTTGTAAATTTTTCCAGCACCTTTTTGATTCGTTCCCCTCTTTCTCGCTGTCTGTCATGTCATGGCGAGTGGAGATAGACAAGAACGAGTTAAGAAATAAAACAAGTAACGAAGTACGAGGATAACATCTTTAGACGAGTGCATCGACAGACAGCGAGATAGAGGAGAACGAATCAAAAAGGTTCTGGAAAATTTACAAAGGAGGCCAAAATAAGAAGAACAGAAGTGTTTGTGCAGCAGATACTCATCGATCTTGAGTTCTGTTGGCAAGCGTTCAAACAAGAAGATGATATTATCAATGCTCACGAAGACTTGAAAAAAGACCATCTATATAAACTTTATATAGTTGACTTCAAAATACTACGACCAAGTGAAGTCAACGGTGGCAAGGCTATCAGAATCTCAGGAAGGAGAAATCAGAAGAGGAAGCTATAGCTAAGAATAAACAAACAAACAGAGGAAGATAATACGAAGACGAATGCAGTGGAAGACGAAAATACGAAGGCGAATGCAGCGGAAGACGAATATGCGAAGACAAATGCAGCGGAAGACAAATACACGAAGATAATATCAGCGAACAAAGAAGTTCGAAAGAAGGGAGAAGCAGAAGATGAAGCTACGAGTACTAAATATCTTGCGGAATGGCAATTTAAAACAAATGATTCCGTAGAAGATGAGCTAATTCGACGTTTAAGAAGACACGAAGCACAAAGAAAGGCACTTTTAAGGTCGTTGGAAAAAAAAATTAATCAAAGACGTCATCGAAAACCTATTATGTCCACAAACAATAAAGGCTACGTTACCAATGGGCGCTTATAACGGCTACGCAAACGGAGATAATGGAATATAGTGAAGACTTCACATACGACGAAAGTTAAGAAGAATTAGAAGACAAATACGAAGAAGCTATGGTGAAACTACAAGAAAAATTAGAAGAACTCACAAACAAGACGAAAGCATCATAAACACGAGTAGAAGAAACAAGTGGAGTTGTACACCAAGAGCTTAAGTGGCAACAAGTCATAAGAATGAAAATCTTGAGAATGCACAAAAAATGCATTACCTCAAGACCAATGGGACCAGCGATGCAGCAAGAAATATACAGCATTTCCATTAATAGACAATAACTACAAAGCAGCCAGGGATGCTCTGATCAACAGGTACGAGAACTCACGTCTTTTGGTGAATGCCCAAATTCAAGCGTTGATAAACCAAAAAGGCTCTCAAACTGAGTCTGCAGCTCAACTGAGAAGACTTCACGATACGACATCAGAACGCGTGAGCGCATTAAGAGGAATCAATATCATTTATCTTACGATTCGAGTGGATCTTGGCAATAAGGGTTCTTTTATAAAAAGGTTGGGTATATGTATAAATTAAGTTTATAAAACCTTCCTTCACACAGTATCAAAAGTTCTTACTCAATAATTTTATTTTTCGATGAATTGTGTTTCAGCTGGGCCGATTTTTTTGCTCGCAAGTGTAGATACCAAAACCTGGGATACAATAATAGTTTATATTGTGTCCCAGAAATTGGATAATGAGACGAGGAAATCTTTCGAGCAATCTTTATCAAATCCAAAAGAACTGCAGCTGCTTGAAGATTTGTTGAATTTTATTAAGAACAAATTCCATGCTCTAGACTAGACAATGGAACAGAGAGAAGATATAAAGATGACCACACAAAAGATGAAAAACAGCAATTGTTAAAAGAGGGTTCTTTAGAAGCTACCATTAAACGACAAGTCCGAATTGCAGAGTGTGCAGAGGTCCACACAGGTCACTTATGTGCCAAAAAATGTATACATATTGCGGCTCCTCAACGAACGGAATTTATACAAAAAGAAAATTTGTGTAGAAATTACTTTAAAGATAGTCACTACACCTCAAGATGTCATTCATACAAAACGTGCCAAACTTGCAAACAACGTCACCTCACACTCCTTCACTTAAACGAAAATAGCAGACAACAATTCGAAACCAATTTGGCTACCAATTTGCAGCACAAAATACTCTTAGCAACTGCCCTCATTAAAACAAACTGGAGAGGATGCGAATATTATTTAAAGAGTGCCCTATAGAATCCCCAAAAAAACGAATCCCCATCGATTAAAATCCCCAAACATTATAATCCAACTAGCTAATATCCTCAAAGACATAATGCACATGGATGAAATCCACAGCCAAACAATATTTTTTGCCAAAATCCCCACGAAATACCCAAATACCCAGTGTCCGTGTACATCTAAATTATGTGCATTTAGTTTTCAGAAAAATCTCATGAAATTATTTTATTGTGAATCTAACTAATAAGTGATAACGATTAAGTTTTTCCTTTCGTTTCATTTAAGACTTTATGAATATTTATTTACTTACTTATTTTTAAAATGTATTTTTATTAAAATAAACATTACAAGCACTAAAAAGAATTTTATATTTACTCTTTGGTTTACATTTCCTGTAATATGAATTAAGCCCAATATCACCAAAACAAATATGTTCAAATAGTGAATCATGCGATCAAATCGCGCACTCGATTTGATCGCCTGATTCAAAACTTGAACATATTTGTTTTGGGGATATTGGTTTGGGGATTTTCGACTTGTAGATTTTTTCTTTGGGGATTTCGGGGATGCGGATTTTACTGTGGGGACTTCCGTTTGGGGCTTGTATTTGGGGCAAACGTTAGAAACCCTTATTTAAAGGCATTGGTGGACCAAGGATCGCAGTCTTCATATATTACTAAGGATGCAGCACAACGCCTTCAGTTACAAAAGAAGCCAGCACACGCATCGATTATTGGTTTTGGAGCTTCTAAGGCAGGAACTGCACATGGTAAATTTAATTTGGCTATCCAGTTGATATATCCATCAGAATTTCTAACGCACGGGTCTTTCTTGATTTTAGACAAACTAGCAACATTTCTGCCCGATTAATCATTTACTGCGCAAAAATGGGACCATATTGAGTACCTTCCTTTGGCCGATCCATCATACAACAGACAATCAACAGTAGATGTTTTAATCGGAGCTGACATCTTTCAAGATATTATTGAAGAAGGAGTCATCAAAGGCGACCATGGTACTCCTTTTGCTCAAAAGACAAAGCTAGGATGGATCCTTTTAGGGAGCGTGCAAGAAAGCAGGACCAATGGCAAAAGTACAATTTTCTGTATTTCAAACGTCGAACTACACGAACAAATGAAATTATTATGGGAGACTGAAGACATCATAGATGAAAAATTGCTGTCAGAAGAAGAAGTGAAAAAATATACATGCAGACTTACGAGCGAGATGAAACTGGGAGATATATTGTTTGACTTCCATTCAAAGAAAATGGAGAAAAACAAGGACCTTTATTCAGGAATTCAAACGAATTCCCCTAAAATTAGAATTCACAATGTATTCACGCTGTAATTTTTACAAGTGTCGGTTATCATCGACCAAAATTTTGCGTCTTAGAAGGGTACAACAGCATATAACTGATGAGCCCAACTGTTGTACCTGGGCGAAACGCATTTGGACTAAAGGTCACAAAAACTTTTAAATTGAATTTATGAACAACAAAAATTTTGTACGAAGACTACAAAAAATGCATACCGGAATATTTGAAGCTCGGACGTATGGAGCTAGTTATAACCAAATATGAGGAAGTTCATAAGGCTTACTACTTACCTCATGAAGCAGTCTTAAAAGAAAGTTCCACTGCCAAATTATGGGTAGTCTCTGATGCATCATCGAAAACAACTTCTGGAGTCAACCTTAAAGATACCAAGTTGACAGGTCCAGTCATTCAACAAGACCTTTTTAATATCATGACGCGATGAAGGAAACACAAATATGTATTTCAAGCTGATATTGAAAAGATGTACTACCAAATAATGGTTTCAATAGACGATAGAGATTATCAACGAATATTATGGAGGGAGCATCCATCATCCAAAAAAGAAGAGTACAGGCCCTCCCCGGGGTACGTATGGCATAACATCGGCACCATATCTGGCAATACGAACCTTGCAACAACTAGCGTCAGGTAAAGAACAAGAATTCAAGGTTGCAGTGGAAATAACACAGAAAGATTTTTATGTCGATGACCTACTATCTGGCGGCAATACGTTAGAAGACGTAAGATACGCACAGCAGCAAATAACGAAGCTAATGCAGAGCAGAGGATTGAAGCTACGAAAATGGTTCAAACTCAAAGTTCATTTTAAACGATGTGACAAAGAAGATCAGGAACAAGGAAGACTTCAATTTAACTCTTACGATCCAATCAATATATACTGGCCCATGGAAACTGATTCGTTTGAGCTTAAAACAAATGCCGTATCAACAACAAAAACATTGTCCAAGAGAATAATATTTTCTGAAACAGCAAGGCCTTTTGATCCACTAGGATGGCTAACTCCTATATTAATAATGGCAAAGTTAGTACAACAAGAACTTTGGAAACCATGAGTTGGATGGGACGATAAATTACAAGATGGGATATCAAAATTGTGGACAGAATTCAGTTTACAGTTACCAGCTATTGCAGAATTTAAGATACCAAGATGGAATGAATTCAAACAAAAACATCGCATTGAGTTACATGGATTTTGCGATGCTTCCGAAAAAAGCCTATGCAGCAGCAGTTTACACAAGGGTAGTAAGGGAATAAGGAAGAGTTTTAACGACACTACTATGTTCAAAATCGAAGCTAGCACCACTTAAGAAATTTCGTTGGCAAAATTTGAACTTTGGGGAGCACTTCTTTTCGTCAAGCTAACGAAGAAAACAAAAAAGGCACTGGGGATTGAAGAACTAGAAACACATGCTAGACTAACTCAACCATAACGCCGGCATGGATAAACGGCGAACCAAACAAATTTAAACATTTTGTTGCAAACCTAGTCACAGATATAACTAAAACACTTAAAAAGGAGAGATGGCATCATGTCAAAGGAAAAGAGAACCCAGCAGATTAAGCATCGAGAGGACTTTGGCCCAGCCAAATTAAAAAACACTCCATTTGGTGGAATGGCGCTACTTGGTTATCAGAAGCTGTCATACATTTAACTGATGTAAGGCCATATAACACTGAATTAGAAGAAAGAAGAGTTGAAAAACTAGCTCACACTTCACAAAAAAACGAAGACAATTCGATAGAGAAAATTATAACGAAGTATAGCTCATTTACCAGAGTGGCAAGAGTTCTTGCTTATTGTGTGGTGTTACTCCTACCTCACCTACTAATCTGTGGGGGATATTATACGGGCTTCCCCAAGCCTAATAAATAAATGGCTAAAGTGCCGATCTTGGGCTGAAAACAAAGAATGGCTAATGTTGCCGATGTGAGTTTTGATTTCAGAGTCACTTTATTTTACGAAAACTTAGCCTATTTATACAAATGAATGTCTTACACACTATGAATTTTCTTACACGCTTATTATTACATACGGATATATTATAACTACACACACATATATTCTAAGCCTACAATATTACAAGTGTCATCAAAAAATTTATAAAATATATTCTGCTGAGTAATCTAATTTACATTGCCTATGTCCCATGCCCCTTTGACAATACACATACACAAATATACCCGGTCAGATTTCGAGTATAAGCAATCCACATCTCAGCGGACGGCAAACATGAGCGAATGCATTGAACTATAGATACATTAAACCTGAAGTGGCTTTGACCATATCATCAAATGAAGTTTGAAGTGGACTTGGATGAAAACAGAGAAACTGAGTGTACTTTGGATATTGCTATAAAAAATATTGTGTTAATGACCTGGGATAAGAATAGCATAAGACTTAGATTTAGCTAGGTAGTGCATGTGCACTACATCCTCACTCAATTCAATTCAATTTCAATTCAATTTATTATTATTTTGGTGTACAAATAAGACATAGTCTTTTATAGTACCTAATGATAAGGTCAGAGCTTATAGTTATTATGAATAATATTTTTAAGGAATAATGATGATAAAAGTTTTAATTTTTTTTTTTTTTTTTTTTTTTATATATTATTATTATTATTATTATAGATATTCAAATTTTCAAGTTGCTGTACTTACGAGATATTAATGAAAGTTTTGAAATATTGCTTTCTTAAATTTATGAATTCCTACTATTTGTTTAACTGTTGTGGGCAAAGAGTTCCAAAGTCTAATAGCATAAATAAAGAAAAGTCTGGATGAATTTAAATAATTACGGGAATGTGCAACAAGATTCATGGTTCGGGCGGACTGCACGAAGCGAAGCTTTTCAAATAGATATGGTGGCATTTTACTATGAATAATCTTATGTAAGAATATGCAGCATCTAGCATCACGGAATTGTTCAAACGTGCAACCTAGGATAAGTTGAAAAGTGGAAAAAAAAAATTTAATAATTTTTTTTTTTTATCTTTTTATTTATTTAAGTTCATTCGTTTGAGTCTATTGTTGTGTACTTCTTTTATTTCATTATTATTTTCTTATTTGCACCATTTAATTCTATGACCTCGTATGGCCCTTTATATGGATTATCTAATTTTTTTTTTGTTTCCTACTTTTAAAAAATCTTTATCCCCTACTTCTAGATAAAATAGATTAGAAATCTTATCTACAAATTTGTGTCTTTCTAGCTTACTTTTATTTAATAAATCCTTAGCAATTATTCTCATTTGTTGGTGTAACATTCACCGGCTCGCCAACGCACGCACCTGCACAGATAGAGATCCAGTCAACGACTGACTGACTCGAAGATCTCTGTATACTCGTACTTGTATGTACACTGTGTCACTGTACATGCGCTCGAGAGAGTGATCGCGCATTCTGCACGACTGGATCTGTAGGAGCATCTTCATACTTAATGATAAGAATTACTCTTCTTCAATTTGCATACACTACATCCCTTCCTTGTTTTAGTAACAAAAACGGTAGCGTTGCATTTTTCTATTATTTATTTATTCTTTTTTTTTCATATCTTCATTAACATATGTATTTTAACATAAAAGGAAACAAAATAACTACTACAACAAAAAAAAATTTCTTCAAAACGAAAATAAACACTCAAACAAAAGTCCTAATTATGAAACTAGGATAAACCTTCTCCAACGTTATTTTCGACATCCTCCTCATTATTTTGAATTGTCCATTCGCCCTCTACTTTTTTTAAATGCACAACGTTCCTTCTCAATAATTGACCAGTTTTATCATTTCTTACTGTAATATCTCCTCCTCTAGAAGTTTCAACAGTATGGGGTGTTGGATCGAAATTTGCGCTTAGTTTATTTGATTTATCCATGATTTTTATATAAACTTTATCACCTTGGATAATGGAATTTTCAGTTGCTCTTCTTTTTTTATCAGTGTATTCTTTACCTTTCTCCTTATTAGCTTTGTCTCTGTCCCTTATATCTGGCTCTAGGATCTGGCTATGTATTGTTTCTATTGACGGAATTTTATCTCTATTTTGCCTCTTAAAGAAAACTTCAGATGGTGTACTTCCGGTCGTTGAATGAGGTGTGCTATTGTACATCATGAGGTATTCAAATAGACTATCTTTCATGTCTCTCCCTTCCGTTTTGCAAATTCTTAGTCGTTTCAGAATATCTCGATTTTGTCTTTCGACTTCCCCATTCTGTTGAGGCCAGTATGGAATCGTATTGTACAATTTAATGTTGCATTCTGTGCAGTAGGATTTAAATTCATCACTGACAAATTGTTTGCCATTGTCAGCGGTAATAGAAACGGGAAAACCTAATCGACTGAAAATTTCCTTGAGCATCTTTATTATTTGGCAGCTCGTTATTGTTCTGCAAATTTTTACTTCCTTATACCGACTGTAGTAATCAATTATAACAAATAAGTATTCCCCACTAGGAAGGGGTCCTAAGAGATCTAGAGCAATATCGACCCAAGGTGCTATAGGGAGTTCTCTTCTTTTTAGAGGGAATGGCGTGTTTGGCATACTTACTAAGGTACACCCTTTACAGGATTTCACGAGATTCTCGACATCTTTATCTATGCGGGGCCACCAAACTTTTGCTCTTAAACGACCTTTCATCCCGACTATCCCTGGATGACCTTCGTGCGCTGCATTTAACACATCTTTTCTCAAAATGTTCGGTATTACAATTTTATTCCCTCTTAATAGTATCTCTTCGAAAAAACATAGTTCATTCTCAAAAATCTTGTATCCCTTTACTGAATCGACCCATTCCTTGTCATAAATACCTTTCCAGACGGATTGTATCTCAGAATCACTTTTGGAACACGTCTTAATTTTGTTTAACGAAATCGCAATTGGTCGTGAATGCTCAACTATATGATGCACGTGGGAATCTCCTCCGGTTGGTACTGAGTTAGAGTAAACGCACAAACGGGATAGAGGGTCAGCTATGTTCGTTTTTCCTGGCTTGTAAATAGTTTTGAACTTGTATGACTGTAGTCGTAAGACCCATCTTTCGATGCGAGCACACGGTTTTGATTTGGGACCGAATATTATTTCCAGGGGTTTGTGTTCAGTAATAAGGTCAAATTCTTTTCCAAACAGATATATATCAAAGTGCTCTACTGCCCAAACTAACGCTAGGGCCTCTTTTTCAGTTTGGCTGTATCGGCGCTCACAGTCTGTTAATGTTCTGTTTCCATATGCAATTATTTTCGGACCTTTTGAATTGATTTGCGTTAAGAGAGCACCTAACCCAACCGGGCTAGCATCAGCTATCACTTGTGTTCTGTCATCCACGTCGTTTTTTTTAAAACGGTCTTTAAATGTGAAAATGCAGACTCTTGCAGTTTACCCCAAAATTCTCCCAGATTAGAATGCTTTCCTAACTTTTTTCTTAAAAGCTCTTTTAAGGGTTCTGTCAAAGATGCTAGGTTTGGTATCCATTTACCGACATAGTTTACGAGCCCCAGAAAGCTCTGCAGTTCTTCTGGTGTTTTTGGGGGTCTGAACTGAGTGATACTTTCTATGTATTTATTTTGGGGCTTGACCCCCTCTGGCGTAAGTTCGTGACCCAAAAACTGAATATTTTTTACTCCGTAAATACATTTTTCTTCATTTAATAAGACGTCATTTTCTTTTAATATTTTTAACACGCGTTGCAGCCTTATTTCATGCTCTTCGTCATTTTTTGCAAAAACGAGGATGTCATCAATAAAACTTATTGTCCCCTCGCATCCAAGTAGAAGTCTTTCAAGGGTTTTTTGAAAAATGTCGGGGGCACAGTTTATGCCAAACATCAACCTTTTATAACGAAACAACCCCTTCGTAGTTATAAAAGTTGTTATGTGTCTGGATTGGGGGTGAATCTCTATTTGGTGAAAGGCGTTTTTTATGTCTAATTTGCTAAATACACAAGCTTTACGAAACTTTGGCAACATTTGAGTCATTGTGGGCAAAGGATGATTCTCTCTCATAATAGCTGCGTTAGCCCTTCTCATGTCCACACAGAGTCGCAATTCAATATTTTTTTTAAGGATTGGGACGATGGGGGAAACCCACTTTGAAGGTTCGTATACTTCTTCGATGATATCCGATTCTAACAACTCCTGTATTTTTTTTTCTACCAAAGTTTCCAGAGGGATGGGGATTCTCCTACATGGTTGTGAAACAGGGTTAACTGAGTCGTCGATTGGGATGTTTATTAGTACACCCTTAAATTTTGGAAAAACTTTAGTGGTGCTTATTTCATTAATTCCAATTCCTATCTTCAAAACCCCCAAAGAAATTGCTGTTATTTTCCCGAGCAGATTTTTTGTTCCTCCCGTTATGACATAAAAGTTAGCTTTTTGTGTTTTGTTATTTGCTTCTATGTCCGCTTCAAAAGACCCTTTAACTTCCAATGGAGTACGACTGCCGTATGCCAAAAATATTTTCTTTGGATTTCGAATTTGATTAAATGCTTTAATCTTTTTATATTTTAAATTCTCCCACGACCTATCCGTAAGCAAGTTGAACTTACACCCTGAATCGACAAGCAATCTGGTCTTAACTCCCCCAACAACACAGTCAATGGTTTCATCGTCATCAATGTGGAAAACGTAGTTTATTTCATTTGTATCATCTTCGACACAATCGATTTGTTCAGGTTTTCCTTTTGCCCTTTTGCGACTCGGACCACCATCATGCCTACGGGAGTAACTTGAACTGCGTTTTTTTGATTTGCAATACTGCCGAAAATGTCCAATATTGCCACAAGTATGACACTTTTTGTCCCTAGCTGGGCATTGAATGTCTTGCGAGGAATGCCTCTTATTTCCATTATTTCCACATCTACCACAAGAACCCGTATAAAATCTTTTCGTTTGCTTGCTATAGTCTCTCTTATCTGTAATTTCGTTGATCGCTTCTGTTTTCATTTTGTGGCCATAACCTTCCAACTGATGTGCTACAGCCTCTTGTATATTTGCTTCCATTACAATTTTATCTAAAGTGATACTATCACCTGTGGTCAGTATTTTTTTTCTGAGTTCATCTGAAGTGCATTTTTCAGTAATTTGATCAATCAGGTTGTCGTCTAAGTCTTTAAACCCACACTTGCCCGCCTGATTTCTTAATCTAAGCAAAAACTTTTCTAACTTTTCACCTTCCTCCTGCCTTAACAATCTAAATATATGCCTCTCATACACCTGACTTTGTTTGGGAGAAAAATATTCTTTTAATTTCTCTATGGCAATTGAGAATACGTCATTTTTATCGGAAACGTCGGCATTTGCACCTGGAAGGTTATGAAAAATCTCTTGAAGTTCTAATCCGCCAAAATGAAGGAGTGTTGCTCTCTTTTTTGCCGGAGAGTCGATGGATGCTGCTTGGAGGTATATATCGAAGGCCCTCTTCCATTTCTCCCATCTTAATCCCACTGATGTAGAGTCCCCTTCCAAAGAGAACACTTCCAAATTAGGTAAAGTGCTTGCCATTTACGATATGAAAATAGTGGGAGACACTGGAAAATAATAATAATAATTTTTTTCTCACTATTCTGTAGAACCCTGTTACTGTTTTCTGATTAGTTTTGCCATTTTTTACTATCCCACAACCAGAATAAGTTGCAAGCTTAATGAAACGAACTCTTATTACGTAACCATGCAACAAACATACATAATGTCAAATAAAATTAAATGTAACAGTATGAACGAACTGTCATGCAAATATTTTCTCAATTAAATGAGGGCACCCGCCAAAATAAAAGCTTTTGAGCTATGCTCACAATTTAATGTAGGCTCTCTGAGACAGACTTTTTATCTAGATTTAAATTTAATTTAATAAAAGCAATTATTATTATTTTAACATACTTCACTATCATGCAAAATCTTGTTTTCGATGAACTATATTTTTTTTTACATGTATAATTCTCATGCGATTTTTAATTTTCAATTAAATGAAGGTTGGAGCATCCCGCCAAGAATTTTTTTTTTTATAATTCTCATGCGATTTTTAATTTTCAATTAAATGAAGGTTGGAGCATCCCGCCAAGAATTTTTTTTTTGTATAATTCTCATGCGATTTTTTAATTTTCAATTAAATGAAGGTTGGAGCATCCCGCCAAGAATTTTTTTTGTATGTGCCTTGTTCTCATGCAATTCTTATTTTCAATTGAATGAATGAAATTTGGGGCATCCCGCCAAAACTTAACTTCTTTTTTTCTTTTAATGCATTATTCTCGTGCAATTCTTATTTTCAATTCAATGAAAGCTTGGAGCCAAGATTAATTTTTTTTTTACTATTATTTTTTTTTTTTATGTTTATATATGTATAAATCTCATGCAATTCTTATTTTCAATTTAATGAAGGCTTGGAGCATCCAGCCAACATTTAAACTTCATTAGACCAACGCTACAAAACACACAAAAACCTATCACCATTTATGTAAAACAAAACGGCGTGAGAAGCGCATAATTAATTTCGTAGGAACCCGCTATGTACTTATTTCTATAATTATTTTTTCATATATCGCCATCAATTATTATTATTAATCACTCACATCGGTAAATTTCGTTAATCCTCGTCGCCACTTGTAACATTCACCGGCTCGCCAACGCACGCACCTGCACAGATAGAGATCCAGTCAACGACTGACACTGACTGACTCGAAGATCTCTGTATACTCGTACTTGTATGTACACTGTGTCACTGTACATGCGCTCGAGAGAGTGATCGCGCATTCTGCACGACTGGATCTGTAGGAGCATCTTCATACTTAATGATAAGAATTACTCTTCTTCAATTTGCATACACTACAGTTGGAGTCTTAATTTTAGTTCTAAGCTATAATTATCAATGTTATATATGGGACTTGCTCTACTAGAATGTGGTGTAGTGTTGTAACTGAAAACAAAATAGGGAATCCATTCATGCCAGTTATCTTCTTTTGCGAAGGCAATCAGATATTCGTTGGTGTTGATGTTATGTGCTTGATGTCAAATGCACTGTAGATGTTTTTCATTACTTCATTTACGAATTCTGTTCCCATATCTGTTTTTAAAGTTTTGAAACTTCCGTGTCGAAGAAGGAAGTTATCTACCAAGGCTTTTGCCACTGTATTTGCGTCGTTACTCTTGATGGGTATTGCTTCGATGTATTTTGTTAATTCACATTGCAAAGTCAATATGTACCTGTAGTCATTTGAAGGCCTTAGTGGACCAACTGTGTCCGCAGTTACTATTTCGAAGCTCGTTGTTGGTGTTTCAGTTATTATTAATCTTTCTTTTGTATTTTTAATCTGTTTACTCCTTGCGCATACCGTGAATTCATTTACATAGTTCTTAACCATTTTGCTTAAATTTTTCCCACAGTATTTTTGTTTTAATTTTGGCTGTGGCTCGTTTAATGCCTGAATGTCCACCAGCATGTTGTGTATCATGGACATTTTGTATTATTCTTTTCTTCTCTTCTTCCTCTATAATTGTGATTGGAGGTTTATATGTATATTAATATTTCCACACTTGTATTTTGATTAATTTTTTCATGTAATTTATTATATAATTCTTTAAATTCATTTATACATATTTGCTTAAATATTTCATCATCATTTGTGATTGCTAATTTAGTAATTTTTTCTTTCTTCATTCTTTATATCAGCTTCTCCAGGATTGAACCTAAGTTCATACTCGGATTATCACTGTATTCTATTATTATTTCCTTATTGTGCACATGAATTTTCTTACTAGCTTCTCCTAAATCAAACCTAAGTTCAGATAAGGATTTTCGCTGATGTACTTCATGTTTTTCCTTTAGCATTTTCATAAATGTTAGTTTTCTTATATTTGTTACTTCAGATAAAGAACCACATTCCCAAGTATATACAGTTGGAACATTTTGTTTCGTGATTTGAATTTATTTCTATATTTCTTCCATTCTCTATTGCTTTTTTCTTTGTTTTTGATCTGGTTATTATGTCGATATTTGAGGTTGGAATCATTGCTTTTAGTATATCCGAATCAAGTTTGATGCGTGATAGTGCATCAGCGTTGGTATTCATTGATCCTTGCTTGTAGATAATGTTAAAGGTATAATCCGCAAGGTCAAGTCTAATTCTCGTTAATTTTGATGATGGGTTTTTGTGTGTGAAAAGACTTACCAATGGTCTGTGATCTGTTACTACAGTGAATTTTCTTCCGAATATGTATGGTCTAAAGTAGTTTATAGCCCAATGTATGCCAAGCAGTTCTTTTTCAATGATGGGTTTGTTAAGTTCATGCTTATTCAGACTCCTACTGGCATAGGAAATTGGCAGATCTCTACCTATCTTACCTTGTGATAATACTGCTCCAAGCGCAGTATTGGAAGCATCAGTTGTAATTATGAACTCCTCTTCATGATTTGGATACTTCAGAATTGGTGGGTTTATAAGTTTACCTTTCAATGATACGAAAGCATTTTCACATTCTTAAGTCCAGTCGAATTCAACTCCCTTTTTTGATAACATGTTTAGCGGTTTGGCTATTGCTGCAAAATTTTTGATAAATCTCCTATAATAATTGCAGAACGCTACAAATCTTTTCACTTCCTCTGCATTTTTTGGTGTTGGGTAAGCGGTTATAGCTTCATACTTTTGTGGATCTGGTTTTATTCCCTCATTTGTTATTAAATGTCCAAGATATGTAACCTGTGTTTGCAGCCAATTGCATTTTTTAGGGTTTAGTTTCAGATTATGTCTTCTGAGCCTTTGGAGAATATTCGAGAGGTTACTATTGTGATGATTTAGACTGCAACCAAATATAATAATATCGTCAACATATAAGAAAGCTTGTGTGCTAAGACCTGCTAAGGCTACGGACAACATTCTTTGGAAGCTATTAGTTGAAATTTTTAGTCCAAATGGCAACCTCTCGAAGTGAAAGTGCCAACGGGGGGTTGAAAATGCTGTTTTTGGTCTAGATTCTTCTTCAAGCTATATTTGATGGAAAGATCTGGTTAAATCTAAAGTTGAAAAGTATTTAGCTCTGCCCAGCGTATCTAATACATCATCTTTTCTTGTTAAGGGAAATGTATCATCTACAATTTTTTTATTTAATTGACGGAAATCCACGACCAAACGCCATTTCTTTTCTCCTTCGGAATCCTTCTTAGGTACCACAAGTAGAGGTGAGATGAATGGGCTTACTGAAGCTTCGATTATATTATCATTTAGTAATTTATTTACTTGTTTGTTGATCTCCTCTATCTGTCCGTTGGGAAGTCTATAATTTTTAATATAAACAGGATTGCTATCCGTCATAGAAATCATTTGTTTGTAGAAATTATTTACTGTTAATGTGTCTCCGTCTAGATGAAAGCAGTCCGCGAATTCTTTACATATGTCTAAAATGGATTGCTTTGCTTTATCATCCGGAATGTCGATTTTTAGTTCCTTTAATAGCCGCTCATATTGGTCTTCTTTTTTCTTTTTCTTAAAGTTTTTCTTAAGATCAATTACCTACATGAAAATTGGTTAGGGGAATTATTTCTAGTTTGGGTGAATTTATCGTCACGTCATGATCTAAAGTGTTTAAGAATGCTCCTTGAGCAATGCCTTTCGCTGGAATGATTGAATTTGCAACAAAAACTCCATTTTGTATTTCCTGATTGAGTACAATGCTATCTTCTAGTATCTCAAGATTTATTGGATGAAGTGATTGTGTTCTTGCGGGTAGAAGAATATTGTGTGCTTTTGGTAATTGCATATACATTGGCAAAGTGAATTCATGATTGTTAATTAAAATTGAAAGGGTGAAATTTTCATAATCTATTTAACAATTATATTTTATTAGAAAATCTCTTCCTAATATACCACTTGTTACCATTGGGAAATTGTCATCTACTTTATGGAATTTTTGTTCAATATTTATATCTTCAATTTCTTATTTTCCTAGCAGAGAACCTATAGAATAAGTTTCTGAATCTGTTACTCCTTTAATCATAATTTTATCTGTGGTTTTTATGTTTTCTTTTGAATTTAAACTACTTCTTTTTAAGATTGAGATGTCAGCACCTGTGTTATGCCCACAACACCATAATGCCCCATTGAGTCATGGCAAGCTGTCAACATATAATACTTCCGTATCACACCTGTGAACCAATGGCTCAGTGGGGCAAGGTTGTCTTCCGGAATGCACTTCAGCAGTAGCTGAGTAATGTATTCTGGAGGTCAGCCAAGTAGGAGTTCTGGCTTGGTCTCTTGGACTAAGTTGAGTCTTATCAAATTAACCAAACGCGACGGTTGTTCTATATTATACCTACTCAACATTTTGGCGCAGCCGGTATTCGAACCTCGATTTTTTTAACATTTTTAATAAAAATTAAATCCTTAGAATAGTGAATTTTGTTAAGAATAGAGAAATTAGTGAAATAAAAAAAAAAAGAAACCAAATTTTTTGATTGCTAAATCATTCATGTGAACGTTTGCATAAAATAAAGCAAATTTGTGAAACAATTTCAAGGAAAGAGGAATTAAAAACATTCCATCGTGTTCCATCGACTAGTGAAAAAAAGAAATAAAAAGTTCAAGTGCAAGTAAATATTGAAAAGACAAATTTCCAATAAATATAAAAAAAAAGTTTCAACAACGGTCAGCAGGTAGCAGCATAACGACGAACGTCAAAGAGGAATTAAAAAAAAATATAAAAATCGCAAGTATTACAATAACTTTTTACGAGTATTACATAATTTTTTTTTAAATTTTGCCAGAGTTTGATTGTTGTGTACATTTTTTTCTTGTTGTTTTTGCTTGTTGTGACCTTTAGGCTTCAAATTTTTTTTTTTTAAATTATCGTATTAAATTTCTCTTTGAGGCAGGTTAGTAAAAATTGCAACCGCCGTTTTCAATTTATTGTATGTAGGTCAAGTTCTAGTTCTAGTTCTTGTTATACATTGTTTGGTTTTGGCTCCACAATTTGTTTTTGTTGTTTTTTATTTATCGTAAAAAAAAACATTGTTTTTAGTTTATGGACAATATAGTAGGTTCTGAAGCTCAATTAATAGAACAAATTAATCAATTGAAAAAAGAGCTAAAAGACTAAGGTCAAGAAATTAAAAATTTCAACCATACTTTGTTGTCCGAACTAAAAGCAATAACAAAAAGGGAAGTGTATGCGCTTATATATAAACAATTAAGTTCTCAGTGGGGTAAGTTTACAAGGCTCGAAGCAACTGATCTTATACTCACAGAGTATTTAGAAGCAGTTAACAGGCTTACGGATAATCACCAAGGTGAAATCCAGGCTGAGCTTAACAATATCAATAAGGTAAGAGTTAGCTTAGACCGCAGCCAGCTTGAGGCCGAGCGGGTGAACACTGAAGCCGGAGAAACAATATCAAAATTGAATTTAGAGATTGTTGGGCTTCAGTTACATAACACCCAGTTAAAAAGAGAATTAAACTCTTCCCTGTCGGTACAAAAGAGGAACGGAGAGGAAGCACAAAAACTTCTTAGCTTAAAGCAGGAGTACAGTGCAAAAGAAGAAGAATTTCGGAGAATCAATTTTAATCAAAGAGACCGCAGAAAAATCAACAGTCGCAAATATGGCTAACTAGAAGATCGCAAAGATAATTGCGCAGATCGTGCCACAGTTCTCTGGGGCAAGAACACCCAACCTATCAGGGCAGGTGTATGAATTCCTTAACGCGTGCTTTTTAGGTCTCAAATGTATTGACGAGGGTAGCGAACCAGTTTACGTGACAATGCTGTCAACCAGATTAATTGGGGATGCCTTTGAGTTGGTTAGAGGCAACCAACCAGATACTCTTAAGAAGTTCGAGGATTTAATAAAAAATACATATCTGACCGTAAGAACGTTGGACTGCGTGACTGCAGAAATAAAACAGTCCCACCAACTTGCGACGGAAGATGTTCATGCATTTGCCAGGCGTCTGACTACCCTCCAAACTAAGGCGATAGACATTATTGAAGAGACAGAATCAGTGGCATTAAAGCGAGAACTCAAAAATTCAGTTATAGCCAGTTTTAAAATAGGTCTCATAGATTCGGCATTGCGTCAGTTTATGTTAACAGTCAGTGGGGATGAACTGCAGACTCTTGCCGACACGGCACTTAAAACGTCTCAGCTCTTACATCCCCGATATCCGCAAGATTCTTTTGGTAATTATTTGCAGAATTCATCTTTTGCTAACCCTTCTGTCCCGCAAAATTTTCAGCCTCGTCAATCATTTGAGTATAACCCCCTGCTACCACACTCTGTACCACAAGAGCTACAAAACAGGCCTTTTTCAAACAACCTTTTTTCAAACAACCCTTTTTCAAACAACCCTTTTTCAAATAATCCTTTTTCGAATAGCACTCCTGCCAATCACCAAGATTGGCCTACATCTAGTTTCCCTCGAAGTAAAGGACATTCAGGTGGACACAATGCAGATGTTATCGAGTGTAGTTTCTGCAGTAAACCAAACCACACATATGCTGAGTGCAGAGTAAGAAAAAACACACCATACTGCGAGTCCTGCAAGGCATATGGCCATGCCCAGGGAACATGTCCCAAAGCCGAAGTTTATATAACAGTGGTAAAACCACAAAAACCGAGACTTAAATGTGAATGGTGTTCGCGGGTAGGCCACTCCGAAGACAATTGCTATAGTAAAAGAAACTACTTAGCAAAGAAAGGGGCGGGAAACGGGCAGGGGGGCAACCAGAGCAACTGAGTTGCACCCCAAAAACAACCGCAGACCCCACCACCATAAGATCTAAACCCTTAACTCCTAGTCCCAAAAAACTTATTTTAAATAACAATTTTTCAAATTTTTCTGACACCAATCTTATTTTAGATGATAATCGCAAAACGTCTTCAGCCAAACTTCTTGTTCCAAAAAAAATACTTCCCAGAAAAAAAAGGCGTCTGCATAAACCTCGAGCTAAAAATTTTAATTTACAGAGCAAGTTTTTGAGTTTAGTGTTTTATGTTCTAAATGTATGCATTCTAGGATACGAGGTGGCTTATCAATTTTCTTTAGCTACATGCCAAAGATTTGTCAATATCCTTAAGCAAAATAATACATTTTGCGACATAAAACGAAATAGACTCTGCTTGATATACAAATTAGGCAAGAACGATGTCTTTGTAGAAATAGCTATGCCAGAGGCAAAAGGAGGTAAAATAACTGTACTAGTAGATACAGGTGCAGATACAAGCCCTTTGAAAAGGAGTGTATTGAAAAGTTAGACAAAAATAGGTAAAACGGAGATACGAAATTTAGGTGGAGCATTTGGTGGGAATAGTACAACCTTAGGTACAATTCAATCAAGTGGAAGTTTGGGAAAGGATTTTAATCTAAAATGGCATATAGTAGATGGTGTAACTGACATACCGGCTGATGGTATAATAGGCCGCGATATCCTCTGGAACCACACGGTAATTGACTCTGTGACGAAAACTTTAAAGTTCTTAGATAAACAGAGGAAGTTGGTTTCAGAGTTTCCATTGAAATGTCCATGCAAACCAAACAAGAAAATAAATTGTACCAAACATTCAAAATTATTCCCAAATCAAGAGATTAAGGCTAGAACTCAAACCATTGTGAAGTTAAAGGTAAACACTGGGCTACGCGATGTTCTTGAGCAAAGCCAAGAATTAAGTCCAGGGGTGTATTTAGCTAACACAATATCCAGAGTAAAGGGGAGCCATATGTTTGTCTCTATAATAAATGCCACTGACAAACCCTTTTTCTTAGATAAAGATTTCAAGCCGAAATTTCAAAACTTTAACAAGATTCGAATTAAAGGTAAAGAATGTACTACGCATTCAATACTTAACATAACCACGGAAGAGCCAAATTAGCTACACTTAAAATAGGTACCGGTTTGAACAACGAAGAAAAATGTTCAATCGAAAATATTTGTATCCAATTTAATGACATTTTTCACCTGGAAGGAGACCCGCCAACGCATACTGACATCCTGACACACAAAATACAAAATAAATCGGATCAAGAACCCATCAATCAGAAGCAGTATCGCCTCCCGCAAATAGCCAGAGATGAGATACATAGTCAAGTGCAGCAAATGCTTCTCGATAAAGTTATCTCACCTAGTAAGTCACCATGGAACTTTCCTCTTTTGGTCGTCCCTAAGAAACCAGGGGCTGACGGGCAAAAGAGATGGCGAGTTGTGGTTGATTTTAGAAAACTTAACGAGGCAACCATTAAAGACGCCTTTCTTCTGCCAAGAATAGAAGATATTCTTGACCAGCTAGGAAACTGCCGGTACTTCACAACCCTTGATCTGGGTAGTGGGTACCACCAAGTGCTTATTGACAAGCAAGACCGCGAAAAAACTGCTTTTAGCACAGGGTTGGGACATTATGAATTTAACAGAATGCCTTTCGGATTAACAGGTGCTCCAGCGACTTTCCAAAGAATAATGAACTACATCCTAACTGGTCTTCAAGGAATAGACTGTTTTGTCTATTTGGATGACATTGTCATTTATAGTACCAATTTGGATGAACATTGTGACAAGTTAGTTCGCATATTTTCAAAGTTAAGAGAATTCAAACTTAAACTTAATACCGAAAAATTTAACTTTTTGTGCAAAGAGGTTGTCTACTTGGGTCATGTTTGTTCTGAAACGGGTGCAACCCCGGATCCCTCAAAAACAAATTGCGTCACGAATTTCCCCGTTCCAAAAAATATTAAAGAACTTCAATCCTTTTTAGGATTTGCTATCTATTACAGGAAATTCATTACAAATTTTGCTAAAATAGCAGCCCCAATTACCTTATTGTTAAGAAAGAAGGATGAATTCAAATGGACGAGCGAGCATCAAAAGTCTTTCGAAGATTTAAAAAAAGCTATTACAACACCCCCAGTTTTAGCATATCCAGATTTTTCAAAGGCGTTCATTTTGACAACGGGTGCAAGTAACGAAGCTTTGGGTGCAGTGCTATCTCAGGGTGAAGTGGGAAAGGACAGGCCTATAGCATATGCGAGTCGGTCATTGAACTCCGCTGAAAAAAGGTATTCGACAATAGAAAAAGAACTACTGGCAATTGTATGGGCTACAAACAATTTCCGTACGTATCTGTTAGGGCGGTCTTTTACGGTATACACAGATCATCAGCCACTTAAGGGAGTCTTTCATGTCAAAGACCCCACTTCCCGTTTAGTTAGGTTCCACCATAAGCTTTCGGAGTATGATTATAAAATCGAATAAAAACCCGGAAAAGTTAACACAAACGCAGATGCATTGAGTCGCATACCACAAGAAAGTTCAAACGAGCACTGTCTGGTGGTCACCCGAGCCCAAGCGCGTAAAATAGTTACCGAAAATCCTGTTGGAGCAACACAAACTTCTGCTAGTTTAGAACTTGTATCTGGCGCTAAAGACATACCGAATGTTACCTTAAAACCCCAAGCAACTGAGCTTTTAACAGATAAAGAAGAAATCAAAACCGTTTTAAAAGATTTCCACAATTCGGCACTTGGAGGGCATCAGGGTAACAAGAAAACTTTAGCGCGTATCAGACAACAGTATACGTGGAAGGGGATGGCTAAAGATGTTAAGGACTTTGTCAAAAAATGTCCACAGTGCCAAAAGAATAAGAGTTCCCCTGCTAACAAAATGCCCATGTTAATAACTGACACGCCATCTTTGCCCTTCGATAAGGTTTATATGGACATTGTATGTGGTCTTCCCGTTTCACACTCGGGGAACAGATATATATTGACTTTCCAGGACGATTTAACCAAGTTTATGGACTGTGCAGCCCTTCCCGATATGGAAGCGTCAACTGTTGCGAGAGTCTTTTACGACCAAATCGTCACAAGATATAGGATCCCAAAGATTCTCGTCACGGACAATGGTGCCAATTTTACATCCAAAGTTTTCTCGCAAACATGTAAGTTGCTAGGTGTGAAGAAAATTCATACAACTGCATATCATCCTCAAGCGAACGGTTCATTAGAGAGAGCTCATCGGCCTTTGGCTGATTACTTGAGATCTTTTGTAGTCAAAGATGAACGGAACTGGGATCAATGGTTAAGGCAAGCCATGCATGCCCATAACAATTCTGTTCATACTGCTACGCAGCTGACCCCTCTTAATGCCCTGTTTGGTTTTAAGTTCGAAATGCCAACCAATCTGAGGAGGAAACCAACACCCCTCTACAACGAAGACGACTACTCACTTCAGCTTAAGCATCAACTAAGCGTGGCTCACCAGTTAGCCAATGAAAACCTTAATAAAGCCAAGGTAATATCGAAAAAGTTTTACGATAAAGGCTCCAAGACCATTGAGTTCAAAGTCGGACAAAAAGTCCTGCTTAAGAACCCGGTAAGGAAAAATAAATTTTCCGCTTTCTGATTATGTCCATTTGAAGTTGTGTCATCAGGCAACGGCTCGAACACGAGAATTCAGATGCGCAACAGGATAAAAAGAGTACACAACAACCAGATAAAAAATTTTTATATGTAATCTTGATCTATTCAAATAGTATTACTTACACTGCCTTTTAACGGTAAATAATTTTTTCTCTCACAAGGTCGCAATTTAGTAAAGAAAAGATTAGCAAGAGTTAAACAAACGTTAAAGAATAATTTTGTTTTACAAATCTACATGATCTTTTCTCTTTTCAGTTAGCCAAGAACTCACTGTACAACTGTACATACCTTTCAATACAAATTTATATAGTTTTAGTTTTTAAATATTATTTCGCATTTTACTTCGAGGTATTATCGTAATAAGTTAGGATTAGGACAGAAATTCGCAAGATATAACATAGAAACTATTATTTATAAAATAATATTAAAATGTTCAACTCCAGATTTTTGTTTTTAATTACCAAACTTTTGATAAGCATGCACGCCGGGCAGGCACAGACGCAGAAACCCTACAAAATCCAATCGTTGCAGGAAAATTCACCAGTAGTGTTCGAAACGATAGAACGCGCCGTATTCTACAGTGATACGTGGACAATATTGACGAAGTTCACTCCAATGGACTACGAAATGGTGATCCAGATGTTGGAGAAGTGTGACAATAGGCTAGAAACCATGTGTAACAACATTCCGGAGGACGATTTTCAACGGCATTGCCACTTGATAGTCCAAGAGACGGAGACAAATATAGTCAATTTACGGCTTACTGCAAATCACATGAGGAAATTAATGCACTCAAAACGTCAAAAGCGTGCACTAGAATTCATCGGAGGTTTTTCTAAATGGGCCTTCGGAACGATGGATAGCGAAGATGCTAGGAAGGTCTACCACCAGCTGGAATTCCTCCATAAAAAGGATGAAGATTAGTTCCAATTAATGCACCGACAACTGTCAGTCATGAAATCGAATTTCAATACACTGAGTAAACCTATAGCGCAACTAGCTGAAGAAATAGAGAACATCACGACAGATGTGGGAAATCTGAGCGAGACTTTCCTTGAATATAATCAAAAGACAAACAAGGAAGCTTCAATGCTTAAGATGAGAAGCGAAGCGAATGTAATAACATCGGTGATCACCGCAAAAATAATGGAGATCAAGAACCAACAAGTCCTGGAGCTTTCGATACTAGATGACCTTTACCAGAATAAACTCCATCCTTTCATACTGGACGTAGAAAACATTACCGATCTGCTAAGAAACATTCCAGTCAAATGAGGATTGTCATTCGAGAACATCATACACTCAGCAGCAAAAACAGCAGTCTTCACAATTGAAGGAAACCTGCTAGTTAAAGTAACGCTTCCGCTGCCAGACTCTTTGCGCTATGACATCCATAAAGTGTACGCCTTGCCAACAGCTTTAAACGAACGATGGGATACGGTTATTGATACATAGTTCGAATATATCGCGGAATCTGTTAACCACGACCTCTTCATAATGCTAAATGATGAACAGTATTCCCGATGCTCACATGTGACAGCAGGAAGTGTTGCAAAAGACATTGCAGTATGCCGACATGAGACCCCGGTACTCACATCAGGTTCTAATGAGTGTCTAGTAGAACTCCTCCAACACGCAACTACGTCAAAAGTGTCGTGTAAATACACTGCGGTTCCAACAAGCAAAGGAATATTCCTGAAGATGACAGCGTCTAACGAGTGGCTATTCAAAGTGAAGGATTCCTTCGTTTTGAACTTAAAGTGTACGAACCAACAATATACCGCCACACTCAACGGTTCAGGAATCCTTAAAATGGAACAGCCATGCGAAGCCAGTACCAAAGGATTTAAGCTGTTTTACGAATTTCACTCTGAGGTCTCCACTGAGTACAAACAACCAATGGTGGACCACTCGGAACTTATGCAAGCATTACAAGCTAGTTCCATACCCATCAAACAAGCATCCACACCAAAACTTCTTCCTATACGGATCGGCAACCATAAACATTTTGCCAACGTTCTAAATGAAGGCAAAAAGAGTATAGAGGACCTCGCACAATCTTGGAACGTTTTAGAAGTCCAACGTAAGGCTGCCGACCAAGACTGGGAACAAACAGTCCACCGATACTCCATGGGGTCCATGACCATGCTAGTAGCAGCAGCAATTGTCATCGCAATCCTAATCCGTTGTTTCCGAACAAGACCACCCGTCATACCGTCCAACTGTGAGTCAACTTTCGTTACCCAAGAATTTGAGATGCCAGTTTTCCAAACACCGGAAAGACGTGCACCTACAACGCCGGTCCATAAAAACTGACAAGTTCAACAGTTTTTGGGGTCACTTCTGCCCGGGTGTAAATAAAAAATCAAGTTTAAAAATAAAAGAACATAATAATACTTTGTTTGTTAAAATATAAAAAGTAAAACTTAATAATATTTTGTAATTTAGATTGTTCCCTAAAATAGTAAAAGAAAAGTTGAACACTTAAACCTTTAATGTATACAAAATCTTGCAAAGCGAACAAATAATTGCGAAATAAGATATGAGCATCACGAAAATATTCAATATGAAGTAAAAAAATTGTATTTCCAAATGTATACATAGAACTTGTTTGTTAAAAAAAAAAGAAAAAAAAATCAAACAAAACAATAATTCCTTTTTAAAAACATTTGCAATTTTAATATTAAAATATATAATATATATGTATATAGTAGATAATAATAACCAGTTCGAAAGAACCTGGGTAAAAATAAATTGTTTATAATACCATTACTGTACATCCATAAAAACTTACAAACTTAATGTTAAAAGAAGATATCAAATGTAAAATTTATTTCAGAAGTAAAACATCCAATTACTGAGAAAATTTCAAAAAATTGTTATAATATTAAGTAAGTCATTTAAATTTAAAGAATAAATAAAGAGAGACGATACAATTTCAGGAGATTCGGCTTGAGCTTCTAAGGGGGGAAGGGATGTTATGCCCACAACACCATAATGCACCATTGAGTCATGGCAAGCTGTCAACATATAATACTTCCGTATCACACCTGTGACCCAATGGCTCAGTGGGGCAAGGTTGTCTTCCGGAATGCACTTCAGCAGTAGCTGAGTAATGTATTCTGGAGGTCAGCCAAGTAGAAGTTCTGGCTTGGTCTCTTGGACTAAGTTGAGTCTCATCAAATTAACCAAACGCGACGGTTGTTCTATATTATACCTACTCAAAACCTGTGTCTACTAAAAGTTTTTGATCTTTTAATGTTATATTCGATCTAGCTATTATGTAATTAGTAAATTGAAGGTTGAGATTTAGAATTGCCTTTACTGATTGTTTTCTAACTGGTGCTCTGAGTCCCTCTGGGCTTCGGAGACTCCTTGGCTGTTTTCCGACCAGTCTACGTAGTTTACTCTGTTTTGATTATTTGTGTTATATCTATTATATCTATTGTTATAGAATCTGTTGTTGTTGTTGTATCTATTGTGATTATTATATCTATTGGTATTATACCTATTATATCTAATATTGTTGTTGTTTTGCCCTGCTCTACTGAACCTAATGTTATTATTTCTATTGAAGTGTTGGTAGCTTTGCCTAGGCATGTTTGTTCTAAAATGGTCAACTTGTGCATATTCATTTGAGGCGTCTAGTTCTGCAGCTAATTGTTTTGCTTCATTAAGTGTTTTTGGCATTGCTGAATAGATGGTTGATTTTATAGGTTCTATTAAACCTTTTTTAAATGCATTAAGTCCTAGCTGGTCATTTAATTTGGAAATAGCTAACTTCTTTATTTTCTCCTTTCTGATCTATTAGTTGCAAGGAATTAAGTGTTGCTACTAACGTTTCAACCTGTGTTGCAAAAGAAGTTGTTGTACTTGAATTCTGCTTTATAGAAGAAAGCTCTGAAATAACTTGGATTGGGTTTAGCTTACTCTTAAAAATCTGACTGAATGTGTTTTTAAGTTCTATAAATGTTTTTGGTTCCTGAATGATAGCTAGTTTATTCCTCGGCTTATCAGTTAGTTTTGCCCCTATGACAAACTTTATGAGCTTGCCGTTTTCAATCTCCTCACTAATGGTTTCGTCACATATTCTACTAAATTTAGAAAGTTATTCAGTTTCTCTACTTCTCCTCCAAATTCAGGAATGATCGTGATGCTTGAAATGATATCGAATTTCGCCATCTTGAAGTAAAATTTCTTTATTTCTGTATCCTCTGACTCTTCTTCAATTTTTGTTTCTTCTAACAATTTTGTTTTGCTTTCTAATATTTCTTTTAATTTTACTAATAAACTATCTATAACTTCTTTTAATGCTTTAAGATTTGTATCTTTAGATGACTTTTCATATTTTTCAATAAAATCTTCTTCTAGTTTTTGTATTTGAAATTTCTTTTTATTAATGTAACTAGCAGTATATACTCTGTGCGCTGTTTTATTAAAACTTTCAAGAATTGACTTCAAATTTTTTATTGTTGTTAACATATTTCACAGATTTTCATTATTATTATTTTTTTTGTTATAGTTAAATTTCTTAATTCATTTATTAATTTTTTTTTTTTTTTTATACTTTTAAATTTTTAACTTCATTTGATACAATTTTTTGAACTCTTTGTTTAAAAAAATATTTTGCAAGTTGAAAGAAAAGGTATACCTACTATTAATATTATTAAAATAATGATTACAATGTCAATAATCAGTAAGTTTGAGTTTATATTGGTATTATTGTTATTGTTTAGAACAATCTCATCTTTGGAGGTTTTTCCTCCCATTATTAAGATTTTGTTTATACTGTTTCTCTAAAAATTGTTGGTGTTGCAGGCTTCTTGCTTTTTCAATAAATTTTTCTTTGTGTTCCTTATCGGCTAGTGTGGCAAAGGCAATCCTATAAAGAATCCTTACTCTCGGTCCGCCTCTTTCCCTCTTTTTTTGCTTTATTTGGGGCTCCAAGTTTTGCTGGTGTGGTTGCTGCCTTTTTTTGTATTCTTCTATTGACAGCGGTTGTGGACCAGCGATTTTTGGCGTCCGCACGTAAACGGGGGCTTCTTCTGCCGGGTGACTTGGATTATATGGGATGTTCAAATTCTCAAAAAGGTTGTCCAGTTCTTCTTTGTTGTACATATTTAATTTGGCAAGATCGCCATGTGGATGTGGTGTTACTCCTACCTCACCTACTAATCTGTGGGGGATATTATACGGGCTTCCCCAAGCCCTATATGTGGCTATAGTGCCGATCTTGGGCTGAAAACAAAGAATGGCTAATGTTGCCGATGTGAGTTTTGATTTCAGAGTCACTTTATTTTACGAAAACTTAGCCTATTTATACAAATGAATATCTTACACACTATGAATTTTCTTACACGCTTATTATTACATACGGATATATTATAACTACACACACATATATTCTAAGCCTACAATATTACAAGTGTCATAAAAAAATTTATAAAATACTAGCCTTTACCCGCGAGTTCGCTCGCGTTTCAGATGATCAAGAAGTAGACTGTAGATGAGGAGTCGTCTATCGTAATCTAGCTTCTTCTTCTTTTACAGCTTTATAATTCCATACCTACATTAAACCGTGATAAAAAGGAACCTATGTGCTATTCCAGACTATAATCTATATCTGTGCTAAATTTCATTCAGATCCGTTCAGCCATTCTGGTGTGATTTCAAAAATTAAAACAAATCCATCCCACGGGAACCATACATTTTACCGGGGTAAAAAAATGGCCTATCTGCTATTCCAGACTATAAGCTATCTCTGTTGCAAATTTTATCCAGATCCGTTTAGCCGTTCTGGCGTTTATTAGCAGCAAACATCCAAACATCCAAACATTTATAATAAAAGTAGGATATTCTGCTGAGTAATCTCATTTACATTGCCTACGTCCCATGCCACTTTGACAATACCCAAATATACCCGGTCAGATTTCGAGTATAAACTATCCACATCTCAGAGGACGGCAAACATAAGCGAATGCATTGAACTATATAAATATTAAACCTGAAGTGGCATTGACCATATCATCAAATGAAGTTTGAAGTGGACTGTGATGAAAACAGAGAAACTGAGTGTACTTTGGATATTGCTATAAAAAATATTAGGGGTATTCACGATGTGGTGCAAACAAGTATTCTAAAAGTGCGAAATTGTTTGCATTTCTTGCAGATCGTGAACTCACTTCTTCCAATCTGTAGCAAAACTCACACAAATGTCAAAATCAGGTTGACACAAATGTCAAAGTCAAAAGTACAAAGTTTGCACCGTTGTGTTTTCCTGTTTCAATGGGGTTGAGGTATAGATAAAATGCAAAAGTGTAACAAATTACAGTATATTTTGTTGTTGTATTGCAAGAAAACGTAATGACCTGGGATAAGAATAGCATGAGACTTAGATTTAGCTAGGTAGTGCATGTGCACTACAATTGTATACGTTTCATTAAGATAAGAAGCTAGAAAACTTGCGATAGTGGACCGCTCTCTACGGAAGAAATACGAAAGGCAAAACTGATTATCATAAGACATGTGCATTGTGCAACACGAAGAATTTAAGGACGAAATAGAAAATCTGACGAAAGGCAAAGAAATTCGCAAACAAAGCAAAATTTGGACCCTCAACCCGTTCATTGATGAAGATAAAATGATGCGAGTAGGAGGACGATTGCAAGCAGTAGAAATACAATTCTCAGCCAAATTTCTGCTGATAATCCCACGTTCCGGCCTCCTGACAACACTTCTAATTGACGAAGCACATAATCAAACACACCATGGAGGATACAGTTTGACACACACATATCTACGAGAACCAATATTGGATTGTGAATGGACTCAGTGCAGTTAAACAACGCTTTGAATGCGTTTTGTGTCGAAACACCTTGTGCACTTATATGCACAAATGGGAAACCTACCAAAACCAAGAGTCACAATAACAAGACCACGTCAACGTTACTAGCACAAATGGAAGCGTTTTTAAATTCAAGCCCTCTATGCCCCATTTTAAACGACCCAGAGGAAACGAATGTACTTACTCCCGGACATTTTTTGATTGGAACATCTTTATTGGCACCTCCAGAAAGACAAAGATTGGACGAGAACGAGGGATTACTTAACCGATGGCAACTTTTAGAACGTCTACAGCAACAATTTTGGAAGAAATGGAGCTCACCATATCTAATAATCCTTCAACAACGACACAAATGGACAAAAAGACAAGAAAACTTAAAAGTTGGAGACATACTGATAATCAAAGACGAACAACTTCCACCAACAAGATATAAAATGGGAAAGATTACTGAAACTCATCCTCGATCAGACAACTTAGTTCGAGTTGTAACGGTCAAAGCAAACTATAGAGAGTATAAAAGGCCAACAAAGAAAATTTGTCCGCTACCTATAATCGATAATGAAGTCAAAGCAAGTGAAGAGGCATCTATACAAGAAGAACAACAACCCATAATTGGACATTTGCTCACTGAATATCATGCACCGAAACAGAAGATAAAAACAAATCCACTACTTGGGCTGTTGTTAACAATGACACTAGTTATGTCATGTGGGAAGCATTGGAACCAAAGCTTCAAACGAAGGAAATGAAGCCATAAAAATAACTCCATTTAAAAACCGCCCTTGAATTTATTTTGAAAAGATTGGAAATGTAAATTTGATTACGAACGATTGGAACCTTATCGTTTACTATGATATGACCAATTGTTAGAAAGAATAAAAAGGATTCAAGGAATTAGTAACGGGACTGAATAAAGTATGCATACACCTTGAAGATCTTGGAAATAAGTATGAGCACTGCAATTCTTCAGCCAATATAGTCAAATCAGCTGCAGCCTGCAGGTCATTAAAAGTAACAATGACTTGACTTTATTTCATTGGGACAGTAGCAAACAAATTGTTTGGTGTCTTAGATGAAGAATATACACAGCACTACGAACAAGAGATTCTGAAATTCAAGGAAAATGACGATTTTTTACTCAGTTTGATAAAAAACCAAACTTCAATTGCAGAGTATACGAAAAACGTACTTCAAAAACGCACAAATAGTATTTCAAATCATCTAGAGATGTTCCAAGGGCAATTAGAGGTTCTAAAAAAGACTTTAATAGTAACTACAGAAGGAAGCGCTACAGAGCAGAAGTTTATATTTTTGAAAAATTACCCCACGACTTCGATGTTAAATTACCAACAAACTCAAAATGCTATTTAAGACGTCCTGATTGACCTACACCATGGGGAAATTAACCTCTTATAATAATATCAAGTCAACTCCAAGAACAACTAATCATCATACGAAAAAATTTACCACCACACCTAGCTGTAGCTGGAAAAACAACAGAAACAGATATGCTGCCGTTATACGGGCTGCTTTCTGCGAGGGGCAGAATAACATCAAGAAATGTTATATTCGACCTTAAACTTACATTGGCGAATACAGAAGACTACAAAATTTTTAAGGTTATTCCAGTGCCAACGATTCACCAACTAGAATATATTTGTATCGAGCCATCATTGAACTACTTGAAATACTAGTGAAAATATAACGTGAGTAATATTTCTCTATTTCAAAAAATGAGCTGAAGAAATGTGTAAAGTACAATGAAAACTACTTATGTCAAAAGAATCACGCGCTTTTCAACAGGTGATCAAATTTCGGCAAATGCGAAATGGATTTCATGACACAGGCTCCAGAACTTTCACCGCTTTGCAAACTGAGAAGCATTACTCCTTCACCCGTTTGGATCCAGCTAAGCAATGCTAATAGTTGGATACATGTACTGGACAAAAAATACACATTCAACATAATTTGTAGAAGAAAAGTGTTAGATATCACGCTTCAAGAAGACATAACACTAACCCTACAACCAAGCTATGTTCTGAAACACGTTTCCATGAGCATTACATCACACAGAAGCACTTCAAGCTAACTAAATGCAGCCTTTATACCAGCAACAAACATAACCGAAATGCTTCAAAATCAGCCGAAGAACACGTCCAAATCACTAGTAGTACCGCAAGTGATGGTCAACACTGGCAACGATGATCTGAAAATCATCGGGAAATGAATAACCGAACAGCATAATCGAGAAAAGCTACCGGACCATGCAAAAGACCACGAAATTCACCACAACACCACCTACGGTTTAACTGGAGGACTGTTCCTTATTATCAGCATCTACATTTGCTGGCAACAGTGCAACAAACAGACAGAGAATCGACCTCAGTTGCAACCTCAGAGGGATTTACCAGCCAGGCGAAGATATACACTTTTGGACTCCACTTTCTACGATCAAAGGACCTGGCAGAATGTACAAGAATGTACAATATAGGCTATAAATAAATGTTTGTTGCTGACCAGCACACGAGCGGTATATCAACGACATCGGCTGCAGTGAAACCTGAGACGCTTACGCTGCGGCCCGTGACCAGCACACGAGCAGCATATCAGCCATAAAAAAGAGTCAACGGTGACACCTGAAACGCTTACGCTGCGGCCAGTGTTTATTGCGTTTATTTGTAAATTATTATTAGTAGGCAATTTTAGTTATAATTATTTTGTATAAATAGTCACCAATAAATTTATTATAATTAGTTTTTTTTTTTTAAGAACTCAAACACAACAAGCCTTTTATTTCTGTGCTGCCCCCCACCCGTGGTAAGGAGAAATAAGTAAACACAGCTTGATAAGTTCAATATCAAGAATTTAACTATCTCCCTACCAGCAGTAAGGTGATTAAACTTGTGATTGAATACTTGGTGTTTGCCTTTCTTATCTTATGATAGTAGGTACTAATACCTCTTAAGACTAAAAACTTTGCTACAAAGATCAATTTGTGTGTTTGTTTCGTTACCATCTTAAAAGTGTTCCTCTTCAGAATCCTGCGTTGTTAACAGGGATTTGTCTGTTCGTTTCATGAAAACCAAAATTACGAAAATGCGGGTAAAATGTTAATTTCTATCTAAAGTCAATGGAAAGGATTTTTGTTTTAATGACTTTGACAATCGTATACCACACATTTACTTCATTCAAAAGCAAAATATCTTACAGGATAGTTATCGATATAACTTCTTTTTCTATAAGAAAAAGTTGTTACTTCAGGATAAGAAGAAGAAAATAAATTTTTGTTTATATTTTCACAATGTATGCAACTCGGAAATACCTGGAGCGTAAATCCATAAACTTTTTCAACGAACAGACAAGGTGCAAAAGGTGGGCAGCTCATTACGGAATAATTTAATTTCGTAACAGATGTCGCAGTCGATTCATGACCTTAGTAATGTATCAATTAAATTAGTTTAAGTTGGAAGTTGTTTTTGTAACTATCAACAAACGTGTACCTATAGTGCTCCATCCAACTTTGTTCCGAAAAATTGGTCATTTTAACGGTTTGGTTTGCTTCAGTGGACCTGCCATATACCATAAGTCAATAGGTCCTGGTTCCATATTGAAATTGATAACTAGCCAATCCAATTTATATCCAAAAATAATTTCCTCACGTTCGAAAGCGAGCTCAATAAATGAATTGTGCGTGCGAGAACCATGTATCAAAGCACACAGCCACTCGCAGTGCAAACACAATTATGAAACGAGACTTTTTAGATTGCAAAAACAAATAACGCAACCTTGTTTATCCCATTGAATAAATAAATGATTATGTGTATACACCAGGAAAACAGGGTTCCACAATTCCTCGCATATACATACTTCGCATAGGTATATTCTTCCTTGCCATTACTGCAGAAAAAAAGGTGCCTTGCGTAATGCATGACATGAAACTAATTTAAAATTGATAATTGAAATTTATGAATTATTCCCCATATCCTCCGTTAATGTGGAATCGCATCGTTCAAATTAAAACACACGCAAACCAAAGATGAACAGGAAATAAAGAAATACAACGCACAAGCACAAGGCGCAAATCATGGCGCTTACGCCGAAGGCTCAATAAAAGAAACCCAGTCTTTCTTACATCTCTTTATATTTCCAATGGCAACGTTGAATTGGGAGCTTTGAACATTTCGAATTCGAACGCAGACAGATTAATTTTTGAAACAACAACAGCAACAACAACAAAAGTTTTATTTTAATTCGCATAAACTCATTCTTCTTGGGGGAACGACAATAATTCAATAAAACAAATATACCTACACCTGTCTCTAAAAGTACACAATTAACATCTTTAAACAAATTAAATTTCCGGTTCCGATGATTGTTTCGTAAATAAATAGACAAGTCAAACTAGTATGAGAGCGAGAGGAGATAAAGAACATTAACACATTCTGATTATTTCGAATCAGAGAAAAGGTGGATTGCTTAGCTTATTTGTAACTAGAATGAATTTCGACTGAATGAACTTATTTTCACTGTAGGTATCGGCAACTATAGCCACATTTCACATTATTCTTAAGGAATTGGAATCCTTGCTCTAAAATAATACATGTTGGTTTGTCGGTCTCAAGTTCCGTGTGTTAACTGTGAAATAAAAAACTTTCATTGCAAATCAAATGTTTTGTTAGGTATTTTTGAAATTTTTATTAAAACTTTTAACACAACTTTATTTTAATTATCCAATTCAATGGTTCATTACCTGGTTTTTGACCCATTTTATTTTGACCTTTCGTCTTTGATGATAATTGACGAAAAACATATTGCCTCTCGGCTCTCGTTATTGTTTCCATTGTTGTTGTTTTCTGTACTTTGTTAATTTATGCATTAGGTCTGTTTGATGTTCCCTGCCCCAGTGCGCACTGGGGAATTTCAGTGCATTTCGTTAAACTGTTAAAAAACTGCATAGCTGCTCGGGTTTTGATTTGACATCGAACAGCCATCACAGCATGCAGCATATCACATTTTTGACATTTCTATCATATGCATTTAGTTAATATAAGCAGTGATAAGTAAATGAGGATAAATCTGAAGATGATTTTATTCTCTGTGATTCAGATAATGACGTAGAAAATTTGGTAGAAAGAAAGAAATTACAATATAATATACAAAATGTTAAATATTTACCAGATATAGTACACCAAAATTTTAAGATACAGTTATTTCTTCTCCAAAATTGAACTTTTGACAACAGCTGATATAAATTTTGAGAGCTCTGATTTTTTACCCCAAGTAAAAACATGGGGAGAAAGCACACAGTGCGCGCCCCGAGTTTGCATCGAATACAGTGCAAAAACAACGGGGTGAAAAAACTTTCACAATAAACGCTTCAGTGCGAGTGGCGCGTTGAGGGCGTTTTATGGTTAGATTTACCGCAGCAAAAATCATTCGTTTGGTTCTTATAACGTGGTCAAATCGTGTGTTTTTGGGATGGTTAAACTCTCGATATTTGTTTCCGCTCCATCCCAACCATTCCCCCTTTCCTTACCCTCATTTTGAGTCCGTTGTCGTTTTGAGAGTAACTCAGAGAGGATAACAAAGCAGGTTATTTTCCATCGCGTTGAGCCAGTGGACGTTCTGGAGACTTGCCGGCAACGTATTCGAATTTGATCCTGCTGAGCCAGCGGATGAGCTGGAGACTCACACGCAACTTTATGAACAACGTGTCGAGCCAGCAGACGAGCTGGAGACTCACACGCAACTCTAACAACTCATCTATCGTGTTGAGCCAGCGGAGGAGCTGGAGACGCGCACGCCATCGGTACCAAAAAAATTCTTAAGAAGACCAACTGCACCAATCTTTCTTTTACAACGGCCCAACAGCAAACCCATCCTAAAATTAGGTTTGATTATTAACGTAACGTAGTTTATTAAATTTTCATCAAAAGACAGTACAAAGAATGGAACGATAGATACTCGTCCCCAATTCCCCAAATCTGCACAAAGGTATAACGAAGATTAGGTTGCGTGAAAGTAGTTGATTATATTTTTCCTCTCTCCTTTGATCCTCAAAAAGTATATCATTTAATAGTTTACAGAAAAGTATATTTCTTCTTTGACTGATTTCACTTAGAATGGTAGAGTAACTGGGAGAATGCCCAGCATGGTTGTTTTCAGCTTTGTTTTGAAGATTCTTATTTTTCTCGAAAATATTTTTGTACGTCTAGTCCGAACCCTAACTTAAGGATTCGTCAGATTTTGGGGATGACACCAATAATCTGCGGAATTCTGTGATCAAGAGAGAGAGAGTATTACAGGATTCGTCAAGTTTTGGAATGGCACCAAGAACTTGAGGAAATCTGAGAATGTGTGTGTTATGAGAGAGTTCCGTAGGTAGTCGACAACGGAGGTTCATGGAAGCATTCCATGTTACCAAGTGGCCCGGATCTGAATGCCCCGGAAAACGTATGGCTGAATGTATGAATGTGTGGGTGGAAGCTCGGACTGGAAAAAGAATTAAGCTTAGCTGGTGGTACACCAGCCTAGCTGACAGAAAATATTCTAAAAGAAAAAAAGAAAAGCTAAATTGGAAAAAAGAGAAAAGGAAAAGTTTTTAGAGGGAAAGAAGAAAAGTTGAGAAGAATAGTTTTGAATATTGTGTAGGAAAGATTAAGTTGTACGAAAAGAAAACGTAGTGGAAATAAGTGGAAGAAAAATATTGTGTGTTTTTTTTCTTGAATAGCCAGAACGGGTGATTTGGAAAAAAAAAGAATCATTACAGTTCGAAAGAAAGGAAGAGGAACGGAGAGAGAGGAGTTTGCAGTTTTTTTTCAAAAATAAAGATAAGTAGAGTGGTATTTAAGTTCTGTGCGTTAAATTCAAATTTGTAAAATTTTGCTTATTCGTTTGGCCTTTGGTTTTTTTCGTATATATTTAAAATCTCAAGATTGTGAGATTTGTGACCCTATTTTGATTTATTCTTCTTGACCGAGTATACTTTCCATTCTTGTGGTCTCTGATCATTATGTTTGTCTCTTCTTCGCTTGTCATTTTGTCCGAAGAACAATAATATTGTATTTACACCTTTTTTGAAAAGACTCTGGGTTTTTATCCCGGCATTCGCCATGGTTTCCCAGACCTTTAAATAAAAAATTTAAATTCTCCATTCGAGAAATAAATTAAAATCATTTATTTCATTGCAATTCCCCCAATACATTTTGCTTGTACTTTTTTTTTACAAACAAAATACCTGGCGCCCACTTGAAATAAGGTACGCCCTGTACTCTTATTTCCTTTTAATCAACTATGGATTGTCTTCCGCATTTTAATATTAATTTGGTCGCGTTTAATTATTCATCCAATTGAATATCACATTATCAGTAATCTTTTCGAACCCACCCCTCGCTGAGCAGTCGGAAGGTAGTTGAATTAAAAAATACAATACTTGTTTTGATGCACTTTATTGTTTTCCCATTCGCTCTCGTTCTCTTTGTTTTGACGTTTTCCATTATCATTATTGATTTCACTTTTCGGTGCGCCCGCCGGTTGCGCAAATTGCTAATTCGTCTTGTTTTGTTTATTTTAATTTGTTTTGAGTTTGGAGGCAAAGTTATTTCAATTTGTTAATATGGACATTAATAGGCTAGATAAAGATGAGTTAGCTTATGAAATGGAGTGTAGGGGTTTAGACGTAGGGACGGTAGATGAGATGAGGAAATCTCTTAGGTCTTCTAGGTTATTAGAAAAGAGGAAGTCGTGGGTTCCTGCCTTGTATCCGTTTAGTTTTGAACAGGATCAAAAGGCAATTGAAATAAAATTAGTTGAGATAGGTCAGTTGTTGGTGAATCCCCCTAAATCTAGGAAATCAAAAGAATATTTAAAAAAAAATTCAGTAGAGTAGGTAGATCCCAACCAATAAGTGAAGATGAGGTTAAGGTTAGGAATAAACTAAAAAGTAAACTCGTTTTAGCATTGGCAGATCTTGAGGAGAGCCAAGAACAAAAAGTGGAAGAAAGTTGTTCTGAGGATAAAGAGGAAAGCTCCACCGAACCTCAAAAGGAGAAGCCGGCGGCGGGAACCTCAACTGGGGTTTCTACAAATATTAAGGAAGTAGATGTAGAGTCTAGAAAAGCAACAACAAGCAACATTAGAGAGAATAATAGAAGAGATAGAAATAGTGTAGAAAGGGTTGCAGTTATTTCAGAAAAAGTTTAAAATTTGTCAAAGTGGGAGGTGAAGTTCACTGGTGAGCATTGTGGTGCCTCAGTGAACTCATTTCTTGAGCGAGTAGAGGAGATTCGTCTAGCTAGAGGGGTGACAGAAGGTCAAGTTTTTAGGGCAGCTGTATATTTGTTTACAGGGAAAGCTCTTATATAGTATAGGGCGATTAGGGTTTCGATTAATTCGTGGCAAGAACTTATCAGAGAGTTGAAGCTGGAGTTCTTGCCACCGAATTATGACGATTCGTTGCAAGATGCAATAAGGCGTCGCACACAAGGCAAGGATGAGTCCATCGGTGTCTATGTGGCGAAGATGCAGAATTTGTTTGGCAGGCTTTCTGAACAACGTTCTATCAGACGCAACTTGGATTGGCGAATCCTAGTTGTGTTTCTGATGTAGTTTTGTTAGAGGCAGTTAGGGCTTATGTAGAATCGTATGTTCCACCTCCCGGTGTTAGAAATAGGACGTTGCTAGAACCGGATCTAGCATACGTAGGTATTGATGCTCCTACAGTTTCTGTTGTTTCTGATAACAACAACTAGTCGTCAGGTTCGTTTTCAGGCTCAATCGAGCAAACCCATTCAAAATTCTCAAGTTGGTGATGGGAGACCAATTATGAGATGTTTTAATTGCAATGGATCAGGCCATTTTGCAAATCGGAGTTCCGCTCCTAGGCGTTGTTATGGTTGTGGTAGGCAGGGAGTTTCTCGAAGTAACTGCACTAGTTGTTCTAGAAACTTCGGTCAAGATAATCACCAGTCGAGAAACATGGTTTCGAATAACCATTCGGGAAATGCGAGACGCACTCTCGGGTCAGTAGGACGAGAGCGTCGTTAAATTCTTTTAGGTTGCCTACTGGTAACCAGTCGGCAATTCATTTTTCCATCACCTAAAAATGTGAAGGAAGTTAGGAGCTTCATCGGCACGGTATCCTGGTATAGGAGATTCATTCCAAATTTTGCTAGTTTGGTGAAACCGTTGTCTGAATTGACGAAAAAGAATAGATAATTTGATTGGAGTAGTGAATGTAAGGAGAGCTTTAGAAAAGCTAAAGAATGTTTGGTATCGGCACCCAATCTAACGTCCCCGGATTTCACGAAGCCATTTGTCGTTCAGACGGATGCTTCGGACTTTGGGATTGGTGCGGTTCTTAGTCAAAATTTTGACGATGGTGAGAAAGTGATTTGCTATTTGAGCAGATCACTTAATCGTTGCGAGCGTAACTATTTGACCACAGAAAAAGAGTGCTTGGCTGTTCTGTGGGCGATAGAAAAGTTACGGGCATATTTAGAGGATGCGAAATTCATGGTTATTACCGATCCCTACTCTCTGATATGGTTGAGCAAGTTGAAGACCCAGCAGGTCGGCTGGCTCGATGGGCTGTACGTATGCAGCAGTTCAATTTCAACATTGTTCACCGCAAAGGGAAAGATCATGTAGTGCTGGATATGCTCTCCAGGAGCGTACCAGTTTTATCTGGGATTTCAGAGCCTACAAAAGATCCTTGGATTGAAAAGATGATAGAAGATAAGGAAAAGAAACCATTGTCTAGAGAGTAGAACAGGGTAAATTATTTAAATTAGTTAAGGCAAATCATGTAGTAGTTCATGATAGTAAGAGTGAGTGGAAGTTAGTAGTAGCGAAGAATGATAGGAAAAAGATTTTAGAAGATCATGACCATCCGTTAGCAGGATATATGGGGGTTAAGAAAACATTTTGTAAGATAGGAGATAAATTTTACTGGCCAAAAATGAGGTCAGATATAACGAGGTATGTTAGGAACTGCAAGATATGTCAAAGTGTGAAACCTATTAATGAAAAACCAGCTGGGTTGATGACGGAGAGGAGAGGGGTAACCGATCCGTGGGAGATGATTTGTATTGATTTGGTAGGTCCACTTCCGAAATCGAGTAGGGGTTTGTCTACATTCTAACGGTCGTGGATTACTTTTCCAAATTTAAATTGTTGTTCCCGTTGAGATCTGCAACGGCGAAGTCTGTTTGTAAGGAGTTGGAAGACAATGTCTTCTTGTTGTTTGATGTTTCAAAATGCGTTGTTTGTGATAATGGTCGACAGCTCAAGAGTAGAGAACTGAAGTCTTTGTGTGATAGCTTTGGTTCCACAATTAGGTTTACGGCGAATTACCACCCACAGGCTAATCCGTCAGAACGGATTAATCAAATTATCAAGAATACTCTTAGGGCGTACGTTTCGGAAAACCATAGGTCTTGGGATGCACAGTTAGCTAAAGTGGCGTGTTGTATACGCACGTCACATCACGAAAATTTAGGCGTGTCGCCTTACTACCCGAATTTCGGTCGAGGGAAAGTGACTTTTGGCAAACCCTTAACCACCATCCCGGATGTTAGGAGTGATAGTACGGATGACACAAGGGAAAGCTTTAGGTTGCTTAGGGAAGAGATAGGGAAAAACTTAGGGTCAGCATCCAAGATGGCGGTGAAAAGGTACAACCTTAGACGAAGGGATGTACAGTTTCTTCCAAATGAATTGGTTAGGCGACGTAATTTCAGTTAGTCTGATGCAGCAAACTACTACACGACAAAATTAGCGCCTAAATTTTTAGGTCCGTTTCTTATTAAGAAACGCGTGTCTCCATGGACGTACGAGCTCAAGGACGAAAAAGGTACCGATCGAGGAACCTGGAACGTCAAAGAACTGAAGCCGTACTACAACGATTCCGACGAAAATTCCGATACTTAGTCGCGTAGCAAAGACTAACTGCGCTAAGAGTTACTGCGAGCTTCACAGCTCTGTGATGTGCATTAACTCTCGCCCAGAGCGATTTAGATGAAGATGTGTTGTGCTGTAGTGAATTTTATTTGGTTGTGTTGTTTACCCTTCTTTTTATCCTTTTTTATTCGCTTTCTTATCTGAAAGCCAATTTCCTTCTTAGGTAGGTAGGGTGGAATTTGTTACGGTAAGATTTACCGCAACAAAAATCATTCTTTTGGTTCTTAAGACCTGATCAAATCGCGTTTTTTGGCACGGTTAAACTCTCAATATTTGTTTTCGCTCCATCCCAACCATTCCTCTTTTTCTTACCCTCATTTTGAGTCCGTTGTCCTCTGGGAGTTTTGAGAGTAACTCAGAGAGGATAACAAAGCAGGTTATTTTCCATCGGGTTGAGCCAGCGGACCAGCTGGAGACTTGCCCGCAACGTATTCGAATTTGATCGTGCCGAGCCAGCATATGAGCTGGAGACTCACACGCAACTTTATGAACAACGTGTCGAGGCAGCAGACGAGCTGGAGACTCACACGCAACTCTAACAATTCATCTATCGTGTTGAGCCAGCGGAGGAGCTGGAGACTCGCACGCCATCTGTACCAAAAAGATTCTTAAGAAGACCAACTGCACCAATCTTTCTTTTACAACGGCCCAACAGTGAGCCCATCCTAAAATTAGGTTTTATTATTAACGTAACGTAGTTTATTAAATTTTCATCAAAAGACTAGTGTTCCCAGATTGGTGGTTTTTCCCATCAAAATGGTTGGAAAAAAAACTGTTTCGTGGGTAAAATGGTGGGAAAAAAGTCTTGGTGGTATTTTTGGTTGGAAAAATATTCCGAACGCTTTTTTATGGGGTGATATTATATTTGCAATAGTTCACTACAACATAGATAATTAATTTACAATAACTCTTTTTTAACCAATATTTTCCTTACCAAACAGCACATTTTTTTATTTATTCTGTTTTTGCTCACCAAAATAGCGTCCAGAAAGCAACGAATGCGCCGGATGCAACGGAAGAAGTAGCCCAACTTTTCCATCTGACAAATCCGTTGACGGATACATAACATAAATACATACTATGGTTAAAAAAGAACGCTCTACTGGTGTTGAAATGTGTTTTGTGTACAAACGTTTTCAAAGTAAACGGATCGGACGCAACAACAATCTACCTGCTACATCCCTGCGACTCTCTGGAAAGGCAAACTAAGAAAATAAAATAAAAAAACCTAACTCACACAGGCAACCGCCAGGCTCAGATCGTCAGATGGACTTTATACTTTAAGGGTTGCTATTCACATTGAAATGTTTGTATGAAAAACGTTTGAAAAGGTTCGCTTTTGCAAGCAACTTCGATATAGTAAATTTGATTTTAAACCACGTGTGCGACCACTTTATTGTTCTCAGTGGCTAAGATAGCGGTACTTTCTGTACGTATACACTGTAATGTATAGGTACGTGGCTCCGTTTTTTCCTTCTGCTTCATTATCTTGCATTCGCTTGGGTTTTGTTTTGATTTTTTATTTAAAGCTGTTATTAAGAGATGCAAAATATTTTCTTTTACTGCAAAAAAAATATATAGGTAAAACATCAGCATAGGTATAGGTATCATATAGATTTGTGTTTGTATGAATTGTATTGTCTGAGAATTTCCAATAATTAGTCTAGTCCTATTGTTTTAGTTCAAGTTTAAACTACTTGTTGGATAGGTACCTACTTACTTGAGTGAAAATTAAAAATACATACCTACATTTATTAGTATCAAAGTGTTACATTTATTATTTTTTGTTGTTTTTTTTTTTTTTCAAAATGTCCCAAAGATACCGAAAAGCCTGGGAAACTGAGCCTCAATTTACAGGTACCTATAGTTATTTTGTAAGTTAAAAACGTGTCCGTTTTTCAGCATGGATTGCTTCAGTTCCTGGTGAAGATACTAGGGTACTTTGCAAAATGGTGCAAATGTACAACGAAAGCTCACAGAAGTGATTTGATTGCTCACAGCAAAACTAAAAAACATTTGGAAGCCTTTAAATTTTTGAACCAGGCTAACTATTCAAAAAAGATAAAAAAGAATACCATCTCAGAAAAGAGAAAAGTGGCTGAGTTAAAGTTGGCTATATTTGTTTGTGAGCATTGCTCTATCAAGACAACGGACCATCTGGGTTGTCTTTTAAAAAATATTGATAGTTCGTCAGAAGTGATAGGGCAAATGAAAATTCATAGGACTAAATGCACTGCCCTCATCAAAAACGTCTTAAGAGGCCTTTTCATGAATGTGGGAACTATTTGTAGAACCCATTCATAATCCAAGGCTCAACCCATTGTGGATTCCAAATAAGGAATCCACAAAACTCAAAAAAATCACCCTTTTCTTGAAGTGTAGCTGTAGGTATTAGTGTATCGAAGAACTTGTTTTTTGTCGTCTTTCCGTGTATCTGTCCTTTGTTTGGATTTGTGTATATACAAATAATGTATCTCGTTTATTGTTGTTGCGTTTGGTATTCGATATGGGTTAAGTGTAGTTGTTGTTGTTGGGTGCAGCCTGCCGCGTGCAGGTACCTAAAGAGATTTATAATGTGAAGATGGAAAAATTTCAGAATAAAAGAATTTTGTACTTTTCGTATTAGACATCTGAAATTGGTTTGGGTGAAAACCAAAATTATTGAAATGTGACTGCGTTTTACTAAAAATTATTTAGTTAAAAAACAATGGTAACAGTAACAATGCCATGTTATATACCTTTTTGTAAAGCAAAACATTTCTTCTTTTATTTTATTTTTAAATAAAGTTGTTTCAGTGAAAAGTAAACTCATTATAAAAAAAAAAAATTCAAACTTTTTTTTAAAATGTAACGTAATTAAGTACCTACTTATCTATTTTTTTGTTTCCAAAATTCAATGCTCTTATTATTTTAAAGTCTAAAACAGGAAACCAGCTGTTTTTGTACTTTTTGCGAAAATCAAAAATGACGAATACGAGTTTTTTTTTAAGAAAAACTTTTCTTTAAGTTTTTGTGACAATTTTAAAGAATAAGAGGATTAACCTTCGTTTTATTGTTTTTATATATCCAAGAACTTACAAGTATATACAACAAAATAACAAAGTACTGGATTAATAATAATGTGTGCTACCTAAAGATACATAATTTCTTTTCTTGTGTATGTATTTATCTTTAGGTACCACATATTTTGTATTTAAGTTAAAAAACAGGTAGGACGCGTCGAAGCGGCGCCGTCGAATACAATAGCAAAAAAAAAATTCATATAGGTCGTCAATTTACAGGTGTTATGAATAAAAAAGGGTAGAATAGGAATCATGGCTACATGAAATTTGGCCCCAATGAAAAATGGCCCCAAAAAGTTGTATGGGAAACAAAAACAACAAAAATCGATGCAATTTTGTGGGATTGGCGTATTTTTTCATTTATTATTATTGGGGCTTTTTTTCATTTAAAATTTTGGGGCCAAATTTCATAATAAAAAATGGCCCCAATATTTTCAAACTTAAAATAATGAAAAATGGCCCCAATTTAAAATTGGAAATATAGCCTCAAACGAAATGAAAAAAAGCCCCAAACAAATCTGTTGAATAAGAAACTCTTAAATTGAAAATGAAAAATGGCCCCAATAATTTGTATGCAAACAGCAACAACAAATTTGGGGCCTTTTTTATTTATTTAGAAAATGAAACGAATTTCTTGAACGATTTTTAATTAAGTTCAAGAAATTCGTTTCATTTTCTAAATAAATAATCGTACAAGAATTTTTAAATTACTAATCGTACGAGAAAATCTCGCTACTTTTGAAATCAATCGCACGATGTTTTTGTACGATTATTTATTTAGAATATGCGTGTGGATTTTTCCATAAATAATGGTACAGGTGGCAAATACTAATCGAACTGTTTTTTTTTTTTCATTATTTTTTAGATATTTCCAATTTTTTTTTCATTTTGATGGAGAAAAAAACAAAGCAATCGGGTGATTTTTCATAATGAAAAATCACCCCAAAGTTTAAAATGAAAAAACGCCCCAATGTATGAAAAATCACCCTAAACCGTCGAAATAAAAAACAATTGTTGTTGTTGCTTTGTGTATATATTTTTGGGGCCATTTTTTCATCTTCACTTCGATTTTTTTTCAAATTTTGGGGCTTTCTTTCATAAACTTTGGGGTAATTTTTCCATTTAAAATTGGGGCCACTTTTCATTATGAAAAAAGGCCCCATTTTTGGGGCCATTTTTAATTTTTTGTTTTGGCCATTTTTCATTGGGGCCAAATTTCATGTAGCCAGGAAACATCACCATTTTATTATAGTCAAAAATAAATAATAAATATCTCTATCAACATTCTTTTTGAATAATGTTGTTCTTCTTCAAACAGAACAACATTATTCAAAAAGAATGTTGATAGAGATGTTGCATATAATAGATAACAACAATGCTGTCAACCGTAGATCGGATTGTGACAGTCTTAGTACTGTTTATAGCCAACTTATAAATAGGCCAACAAAAAAGAAAAAGATTCAAAATAGGTGATCGTGTTGCGTAATTGGACGTTTTAACTGTTGTTCGAGTAATGTTCTTTTTTAAAAATAACCAAATTACAATTTTTAAATGTAGTTTTAACTTTGTTTATTTATTTATTTTAGTTACTTTGCCTCAATTGTGTATACAATGTTTGACTATATCAAATATTAACTGTTTGAAAAAAGTTTTATTGTAAGTTACCTTGACGTCACATTTTTATAATGTGTAATAGTTGTATGCTAATGTTTGTATTACTTTTTATCTTTTGTCATTAACCAATAAAGGCCTGATGAAGAGTATAAACATACTCGAAACGTTGCGATGAAATAACATCTTTTATTTACTATTGACCTATTGACAAAATTCTTTTATAAGCAACTGCAACAGCAACCTGGCAAGGAATACATATTGAAATTACTATGTTCCTGATGAAAAGGAAATCTAATAAAATATTATATTCTTGGAGCATACAATAGATTTTTACTTACATTTGAAGTTTTCCGTTCTTTCTTGAGACTCCTGGACATTTCTTTGTGTATTGTGATTTATTTTTGTATGGTAAATTCAAATTTGATCTCAGATTTGGTCTCAAATTTCAGATTAAGCTCGCCCAAAGGAAATCAAACGAGATCTATTTTGTTTTATTATTTTTAATTTTTTTTTTGCAGAAATATAGTAATTTAAAAATGTATTCCTTGCTAGGTTGCCGTTGCCACAGCTGGCAGCTGGCCCAGCTTTGCCCTAAAACATCCGATCATTCGATCGGGTTTGTGGGCAGAACTTCTAAATTTCAATTTAACATAAAATGTGAGTTTTAGTATTTGAAAAATTCTATTATTTATAGTAAGTTACATTTAGTAACAATAAGTTACATTAGTTACATTAGTTACATAAGTTTTATTAGTTACGTGTAACTAATTAAAATTTCAAAGTTACGCGTAACTATCCAACGCTGGTTTCAATAGATTGGCAAAAAAATCATAGAACCGTACGGTTTTCAGTGTTAGATTAAGAGTTAATGGGAGCATTGAATTTTGAGAATAAAAATAATACTTAATTACGTAAAATTTTGAAAAAATTAGTTTTAAAATTATTTTTTTAAATTTTTTTTTTAAAATTTTGAGTTTGAAAATTAATATTTTGAAAACAGTTCAATAGAAGAACTTTGTTTGAAATTACAATAAATAAGTAAATTTTTGGCTTTACAAAAAGGTATAGCATGGGTTTGTAAGAGTTACCGTTATTTTAAAATTTTTTTTTTTCAAATTAAGGTCATGTTTTTAGAAAATTGCCCCTCCCGGCTAAACGGAGGGGAATAGACCCCCCCTCCCACACGAATTTTTTCTTATCTCAACCCATCCTACACGCTCTAGCTTTTTGGCACAACGCTCGTGAATCACCCTGTATATAAAAATGCAAAATGCATGCAAAATGCTAAACTCAGGATTTATTCATAAAACTCATAACTCATATTACATTTTCCATCCTTCAAATAATAATTTTCCGATTATTTTATTCACATCACCTTTCATTATTTTTCCCATAAATATTCAAGTTCAATGTCTTTATTTTTGCTGAAGTAACAAAACAGAATTATAAAAACCCTTGTAAATTGTTCACAATTGTTCATTGTATAAAATAAAGTATCTTACGCCGAAGCTCTGCCTAAATTTGAAATCCTTTTATTTTGAAACACTAAAGGTACTGATTAAAAATTCAAAGAACAAATATTCGATTGAAAAAAAGTTAAAAGAAAAAATAACAACAAAAGTTGTTGCTCCTTAAAAATACATATATAATTTGCAGTGTAGTTTTGCACTAAAAATTATATATAGTGTCGATTTTATCGAACAAAAGTGCGTCTTAGAAGAGTATCTAACTGATGAGCCCACCGTTCATGTTTGAGCGAAACGCACACAGGCCACGGATTTTGTATTTTATATTTTTTATAAACTATAGGTACTGTTTGGAATTATGTGTTGTATTTTTTTTTTTTACAAAACAGGGCCTTACAGCTTTATTAATTTTTACCTACGCATGAAATGCTTCCACCCATAATATACCAAACTACCACTTATCCTAACAAACCAAATTTAGGGAAAGTAATTTCATTTTACACTTTTTTCGCAAATCTTGAAATCTTATTTCGAATAAGAAAAACCACATTACCACCGAAATCATAAAATAACACAATCAAATAAAATAAACACACACAATTCCTAGAGCCAGTTCATAAAAATAACCAAACAAAATAGTCACAAAACACGTACCACACAAACACATGTAAGTAGCCATTTACATACATTTAATATATCTACCACATTGCATGGATTTCGTATACCTACCGTACTGTCTGCTGCCAAATTGAATCTATCCTATTGATTTTTTTTATTTTCCTCACTCTAGCGGCCACTTTGAGAAAGAATACAATCCACTGATTTGTGTCTGAACTAAAATTGTGAAATATTGTTTTCTGCTGAGTTGTTTAAAATGTATTGTTTTATATAAAATATATGTAAATTGATTTATTCTAGTGATTGAATTTTAATTTGGAAATAACAATTTGTTTTTATGCGTCATTTCAGGAGAGAAATTCAAATAATAAATGTCTGAAAATCCAAATTAAAACTGAGTATTTTTACAGTTTTTCAAATCAATGTAATTCTTAAATCTTTCAGTATTTTGAAATAATTTTTCCAACAATTTGAAGATCCTTTTATTAAATTTAAAATAAAATTAAATTTGATCAAATCCAACAAGTGGTTGTTGTAAAAAGTTGCGAACCGATAAGCAGTTTCAGCTAAAATTTGAAAATACATCAATACATTTATTTAATTATTTTGGGTTATATTCCAAATATCAAAAAAAAAATTTCATAGTTTTAAAAATAATAAATAGTACTTACATCTGCCGTTTAAATTTTTTTAAAACAAGCTCAAATGACTTCACAAAACTGCAAACCATATAGTCATTTTTAAGAATTTTCATCAAATATAGGGAAAGGCCTATTAAGCCCTTGCTTCTTGGGTGAATGGATCACCGATATTGGTAATTCACCTTATTCAATGATTATCGATGAAAGCACATCAGTCGATACCAAAAAAATGATGTGTATTATGGTTACGTACTTTAGTACAGGAAAAAAAAAGTCTTGACCACACTATACAGGTTGTTGGAAGTGAGGGCAGGTGATGCCAAGACACTTGCCGAGGAATTCCAAAAACAACTTGCAGCTGATGGACTAAAAATTGAAAAGTTGATAGGAATTGGTGTTGATGGGGCAAACGTGATGGTTGGAGCACACAATTCGTTTTCGTCTATTTTAAAGGAGTCTGTTCCAGAGCTTGTCACTGTAAAATGCATTTGCCATTCCCTCCACCTTGCAGCAGAACATGCTTGCAAAATACTTCCGCGACACGTGGAATTTCTGGTTAAGGAGTGTCACAACTGGTTCTCAAACAGCACCAAGAGGCAGATGGAGTACGCTGCAGTGTACAGGCTCATAACAGGAAAAGAACCTTTGAAAATACCAAGGCTGGCTGAAACACGATGGCTCTCAAGATATGAGGCCATAGTAAAAGTTGTTGAGCAGTGGAATGAACTAAAGCTCCATTTTGCTCTAGCCGGGAACAAGGAAAGATGCTACACAGCAACTCATCTTCATCAGCTATTGAGCGATGGTGTTGACAAGTTGTATTTGCTTTTTCTGTTAAATGTGCTCAGATCGGTTACAAGTGTCAACAAAGTTTTTCAATCCGCTAACGCAGATCCTTTGAAGTTAATGACTGATCTAAATGAACTTCTATTTCTAATTTTTTCGATGATTATTCCACCTGCTCGGTTGCAAACAGTCTCAAAAAGAGATTTGTTTAAGTTTAACTTCCGAGACATTGTAATGCGAGCAGACTGCATTAACTTTGGACACTACTTTTTGGAAGCGAGCAATGAAGTGAATAAGTCTGAGATGGATCTTTGTAAAGAGAGGTGCAAGGACTTTTTGATAGATTTATGCGAACAGTTACAAATACGCATACCTACAAACATCAGCATTTTAGAAAACATCATCATTTTCTCTCCTCAGTCAGCAGTTTCTCAAATCAAAGCGGACATAACATCGATTGCTGTGAAATTCCCAAATATTTGTCAGAACGTTGATGCGAATGGAATGTTCTTCATCGGGCTGAGTGGCGTGAACTGGAGAACCTAGAGATGTTCTGGATGGAAGTTTCCAGTGCTAAGAACTCTGCAGGCGAAAGCACTTACAAAAATCTTTGTAACCTCGTTTTTGACCTCTTAAGTCTGCCATTTTCTAATGCTTCGGTGGAGAGAGCGTTTTCGGTTGTCAACAAAGTCAAAAATAAATTAAGAAATCGACTTGGAATCGAAACAGCGGATGCAGTCTTGAGGGTTCGATATAGTCTTGGTACTCAAGGTTGCATCGGTTTCGAACCCTCAAAAGAAATGCTGGCTAAATTTAATTCAGAGACGATGTATGTTTCGCAGGACAACCACGATGAGGATGCATCTGAGGAAACATTGGAAGCATTTGCTTATGAGCTTAATACAAATAGTATTTAAGCTATTCATATAATTTATATTTATTTTAAGTTTATTAATATATTGAAGTGTTTCCTTTTTTTAAATTATTTTATAAAGTTTCATTTTTATATGAGTTCCTAGCTTTATCTCCTTAAATAAACGATAAAAACTGTGTTATGTATAAAAGTACAAGCTAAATATTAAGTTTATATACTTACCTAAAGCTTTTATTTATATTTAAAATAAAATTCCAATAGTAAAAGTAATTAAGAGTTGCAGTTGTCAGCATTATTTGTGAATTTGGATTTATTTACAATTAATAATTGTTATTCAGGTAAGGCTTTTTTAACACAAATAAGTTTTTTCGATTACTTATGATAAAATATAAGACTATAATTTCTTTCATGCGCAAAATAAACGATTCGGCTGCAATGCAAACGAATTTATTACGGTTCATACAAGGATTCGAAATTATCTCTCTTTTTTTTAAACGCTTTGAGTGTCAAACGTAAAACTACCTATAGTAAACAAAATATGGTGGGTTTTTTTTCCCTCCAGTACAAAATTGGTGGGATTTTTTTTGGAATCTGGTGGGATTTCAAATATTTCATCTGGCATCACTGCAAAAGACAGTTTAAAGAATGGAAGGATAAAAACTCGTCCCCAATTCCCCAAATCTGCACAAATATCCAACGAAGATTAGGTTGCGCGAAAGTAGTTGATCATTATTTTCCTCTCTCCTTTGATCCTCAAAAAGTATTTCATTTAATAGTTTACAGAAAAATATATTCCTTCTTTGACTGATTTCCACTTAGACTGGTAGAGTAACTGGGAGAATGCGTATGGCTGAATGTATGAATGTGTGGGTGGAAGCTCAGACTGGAAAAAGAATTAAGCTTAGCTGGTGGGTGTTCCATCTACCTTCCTATTAATGTTTTATCTACCTTCCTATTAAGTGCTCAATCAAATGTCACTTTGACAATTCATTTTTTCTTAGTGAATGCTATCTATCTATCGAGTTGTACACGAGTTTTAATAATATTATAATTAATAAAGAATATTAACAGTTGTTTAAAGAATATAATTGTTTTCTTCTTTAGCCCCCGCAACGCAACAGTGGCGACGAGGATTATTTTATTTTTATAATCGGATTACTCCGCAAATTGAAGATTAATATCTACAACATAACCCCACAATGCCGCCTAAGCCAATGGATCAAGGTGATCAAACATTTATGGATTTGTTTTCAGCGTTGATGACGAACCAAAACACCTTGATAGAGAAGCTTGCAGAGCAAGTGATGGCTGAAAAGCAAGAAAAGTCATCACCAGAGTACATTTTGGAGGTACTTAATAAGAACATTCAGGAATTCAGATTCGACGAGGAAAGTGGAGCTACGTTCGAACAATGGTACACTCGCTACAAGACTTTGTTCGACAAAGATGCCCATTCACTGGACAGTGCAACAAAAACCAGACTACTGATCAGGAAATTGGGAAGTGCAGAATATATCCGCTACAGAAATTTCATCCTGCCAAAAACACCAGAGGACTTTGATTTTTCTACGTCCGTCACAAAGTTGACCAATATTTTTGGTAAGGTGGAGTCTCTGTTCAGCACTCGATTCAACTGCCTTCAAACCATCAAAAGCAGTGCAGAAGTTTTCACACAGTATGCCAGTGCCGTTAATGTCAAATGCGAACATTTTAAAATTGGTTCTTTGACAAGCGACGAGTTCAAGTGCCTAGTTTTCGTTATGGGATTGCAGTCACCACAAGATACCGATGTTCGTTCTCGCCTTCCTTCATACATGGAAACAGAAGCTGCGGATAAAATGACGCTTGAGAATTTGCTTCTTCAATGCCAGCGCATGGCCAAACTTAAGCACGACGTAAGATTAGTGGAAGCAAGCACTAATCCTCAACTCGTTTACGCCGCCCACTCCGCCGTCGCATTCATCAGCCAAACCAACAAGAACTCACAAGCCGGTCCGAAGAAACCGACAACACCCTGCTGGGGATGTGGTCAAATGCATTTCATTATTGAGTGCAATTACAAAAACCACATCTGCACATCTTGCCAGCAGCGGGGGCATAAAGAAGGTTATTGCCGTTGTTTTCAGCGGAAAGTTTCCTCAAACGTCGAAACACCAGCCAGCAGTAAAGGCAAATCCAATAAAAAACATCGACACAGAAATTTTCAGCGCAAGAGCCAAAGAATTTCCGTTCATCAAATCGCCAGTTCACAAAGGAAATTCGTAAATGTGCTCATCAATGGCCATACAGTAAAACTACAACTAGATACTGGTTCAGACGTCACAATTATTTCATCAAAAACATGGAAACAAATTGGATAACCTTCATTGACACACAATAAGCAGTCAATTAAAGATGCTCAAGGTAATAAAATCAAAATGAGAGGTAAACTTACGGCTACAGTGACGTTCAAAAACAAAACATCAAATCTAAAATGTTTAGTCACTGACCTTCCACAACTTTCATTGTTTGGAATTGACTGGATAGACAAATTCGAAATGTGGAACCAACCTCTCGACCAGGTATGTGGTGCAGTAAAAATTGAAGACTCCCGAATACGACTCTTTCAAAACGAATTCGCGGATGTTTTTAAGGGCACCATGGGCCACTGTACGAAATTCAAGGCCAAAATGTACCTAAAGGAAAATGCTGTTCCTGTCTTTCGAGCGAAGCGCCCAGTACCGTACGCTTCATTACCAGCCATCGACGGAGAGCTCACCACATTGGAACAATCCGAATTTCTAACAGCTGTTGATTTCTCAGACTGGGCAGCGCCCATTGTTGCTGTGAGAAAAGCCAATGGAGGCATTAGAATTTGTGCAGACTACTCGTCAGGCCTTAATGACGCACTCCAGCCGCATCATCACCCTCTTCCACTTCCTGAAGACATCTTCATCAAGCATGCAGGTGGCAAAGTCTTTAGCCATATAGACTTATCCGATGCTTACCTTCAAGTGGAAGTTGACGACAATAAATACCCATCGGGGTTTATTCCGAGTAAATCGTCTGCCTCCTGGAGTTAAACCTGCGCCTGGAGCATTCCAGCAGTTAATGGACCTAGTACTAAAGGGAATAGATGGTGTTTCCCCATACCTTGATGACATCTTAGTATCAGCCAGTAACGAAGAAGAACATCTCGCACGACTTAAAAAAGTTTTCACCCGATTTCGTGAGTATGGTTTACAAATTAAACTAGAGAAATGCTTTTTCTTTAAAGATAAAAATCGTTATTTGGGTCACATACTCACAGGCGAAGGCTTACAACCAGACCCAGATAAGGCGAAGGCAATCATATCAATGCCAGAGCCTCAAAACCTCACACAGCTTCGTTCATTTTTGGGAGCAGTGAACTTTTACGGCCTTTTCATCCCAAAAATTAGCATGGTCAGCGCCCCACTCAATGCGCTTCTGAAAAAGGACACTAAATGGAAGTGGACCACCAGCTGTAGAGATGCCTTCAAGGAATTTTAAAATATTCTCTCATCGAACCTGGGACTGATGCATTACAACCCCAAACTGCCTATCATTGTATCAGCAGATGCATCCAATGAAGGGGTTGGAGCATGCTTATCACATCAGCTTCCAGACGGATCTTTCAAGGCTGTACAGCATGCATCACGTTCGCTCACACAGTCAGAGCAGAACTACAGTCAAGTTGAAAAAGAAGGCTTGGCGATAGTCTTCGCAACAAAAAAGTTTCACCGCATGCTTCTTGGACGAAAATTCGTCCTACAAACAGACCATAAGCCGCTGCTGTCCATTTTCGGGTCTAAAAAGGGCATTCCGGCTCATACGGCCAACCGACTTCAACGTTGGGCCTTGACACTGCTGGGTTACGATTTTGTAATCGAGTATGTGCGCACTAAGGATTTTGATAACACCGATGTACTCTCACGTCTTATCAGTCAATATGATAAAACCAATGAAGATTTCCAACAGTTCTGCAAATCCGAAGGCGTGGAACACATCCGCACTGCAGCATTCCATCCTCAGTCTAACGGGCAGGCTGAGAGATTTGTGGACACTTTAAAACGTGCCCTAAAAAAGATGAGGGAGGAGGAAACACCGCAACATGCACTACAACAATTCCTTTGCAATATATCGAACAGCTCCAAATCAAAACACGCCAAATGGGTTGTCACCAGCTGAGCTGATGTATGGTAGAAGAGTGAGAACAGCACTTGACCTTCTACGGGACGTCCCCAAGAATTCTTCTACGGTGAAAAATAAAAAACAAGAGTTACAGTTTAACTGACATCACGGAGCCAGATTTCGAAGCTTCAAACCTGGAGACCAAGTTTTCGTCAAAATATATCGTCGTAACAAAAGCTATTCGGAACCCAGGACAGTTCTTCAACAAAAGGGTAATTACAATGTTCTTGTCTCCACCAAATCAAGACTTGTTCGAGCGCATATCAACCAAATACGTGCCAGATCCAAGCAACTAGATCCCCAAGCACAGCAATCGTTTTCACCATCATCAACTCCTCTACACATTCTTATGGAAGCATTTTCTTTACCAACGCCAGCACAACCAGTAACCAGTTTATCTGTTGGACCAAGTTTTGACCCGCCTCAGACGCCACTTCGCCGATCAACCAGAGCTCGAAGAAGGCCTGATAGATACAGCCCTCCATGAGTCGCAAGTAAAAGGAGGAGGTGTTCCATCTACCTTCCTGTTAATGTTCCATCTACCTTCCTATTAAGTGCTAAAGCAAATGTCACTTTGACAATTCGTTTTTTCTTAGTGAATGCTATCTATCTATCGAGTTGTACAAGAGTTTTAATAATATTATCTCTACTATAAATAAAAGAGTAATTTTGTTTGTCTGTCAGTTTGTCTGTATATGGCAGATAAACTGACGACACACCACTTACCTCGCAATGCAGTTTATCCAAAGATCTTCCCCCATTCACTGGCCAGGTTATAGGCTATTTAAATTAAAAAATAAATTATTTTAAATAGGTTTAATTTAATAATATTTGAACTTACCTCTTAGATTTATCATGAGAAATTTTATATTTCTCAAATATTTTTGACGTTTCTCCTTTTCCTTTTTTTTCTTATTCGCTGTTTGTTTAGTGTGTTTTTGTTTACTTCTGCCGTTGCCTTGGATTTATTTCCAAATTGGTGTTTCGTTTTTTTACTTCTGCAGTTGCCTTTTGTTTAGTTTTGCCGTTGCCTTGTATTTATTTCCAAATTGTTGTTTTGGTTTGTTTACTTCTGCAGTTGCCTTTTGTTTAGTTTTGCTTACTTCTGCCGTTGCCTTGGATTTATTTCCAAATTGTTGTTTTGGTTTGCTTACTACTGCAGTTGCCTTTTGTTTAGTTTTGCTTACTTCTGCCGTTGCCTTGGATTTATTTCCAAATTGTTGTTTTGGTTTGTTTACTTCTGCAGTTGCCTTTTGTTTAGTTTTGCTTACTTCTGCCTTTGCCTTGGATTTATTTCCAAATTGTTGTTTTGTTTACTTCTGCAGTTGCCTTTTGTTTTGTTTTTGTTACTTCTGCCGTTGCCTTGGATTTATTTCCAAATTGTTGTTTTGGTTTGTTTACTTCTGCAGTTGCCTTTTATTTAGTTTTGCTTACTTCTGCCGTTGCCTTGGATTTATTTCCAATTGGTGTTTCGCTTTGTTTACTTCTGCATTTGCCTTTTGTTTAGTTTTGCTTACTTCTGCCTTTGCCTTGGATTTATTTCCAAATTGTTGTTCTGTTTACTTCTGCAGTTGCCTTTTGTTTTGTTTTGCTTACTGCAGCCTTTGCCTTGGATTTATTTCCAAATTGTTGTTCTGTTTACTTCTGCAGTTGCCTTTTGTTTAGTTTTGCTTACTTCTGCCGTTGCCTTGGATTTATTTCCAAATTGTTGTTTTGGTTTGTTTACTTCTGCAGTTGCCTTTTGTTTAGTTTTGCTTACTTCTGCCTTTGCCTTGGATTTATTTCCAAATTGTTGTTTTGTTTACTTCTGCAGTTGCCTTTTGTTTTGTTTTTCTTACTTCTGCCGTTGCCTTGGATTTATTTCCAAATTGTTGTTTTGGTTTGTTTACTTCTGCAGTTGCCTTTTATTTAGTTTTGCTTACTTCTGCCGTTGCCTTGGATTTATATCCAATTGGTGTTTCGCTTTGTTTACTTCTGCATTTGCCTTTTGTTTAGTTTTGCTTACTTCTGCCTTTGCCTTGGATTTATTTCCAAATTGTTGTTCTGTTTACTTCTGCAGTTGCCTTTTGTTTTGTTTTGCTTACTGCAGCCTTTGCCTTGGATTTATTTCCAAATTGTTGTTCTGTTTACTTCTGCAGTTGCCTTTTGTTTAGTTTTGCTTACTTCTGCCGTTGCCTTGGATTTATTTCCAAATTGTTGTTTTGGTTTGTTTACTTCTGCAGTTGCCTTTTGTTTAGTTTTGCTTACTTCTGCCTTGTTCCTTTTCTGTGATTTGTGCGGTTTACACATGAATGAATAATTTATGAAAGCAAAAAGCAAAAAGCATGTGTAAACGTACACTTACGCGTTGGTTGAGAACATGCATGAAAGTATAATAAGAGTCTGTTGTTCACCAACTTTTCATACGCCGGTAACAGTAGTTGCTAAGTTTTCGCATGTATTTAAGAAGAACTAGCCTTTACCCGCGGCTTCGCTCGCGTTTCAGCTGATCAAGAAGTAGACTGTAGGTTGAGGAGTATAGTCTTTCGTCATCTAGCTTCTTCTTCTTTTATAGCTTTATAATTTAATACCTACATTTAACCGTGATAAAAAGAAACCTATGTGCTATACCAGATTATAATCTAGCTCTATGAAAAATTTCATCCAGATCCGATCAGCAATTCTGGTGTGATTTCGAAAATTAAAACAAATCTATCCCACGGGAACCATACATTTTACCGGGAATAAAAGTAGCCAATATGCTATTCCAGACTATAATCTATCTCTGTGCTAAATTTCATTCAGATCCGTTCATCCATTCTGGTGTGATTTCAAAAATTAAAACAAATCTATCCCAAGGGAACCATACATTTTACCGGGATAAAAAGTAGCCAAAATGCTATTCCAGACTATAATCTATTTCTGTACTAAATTTCATTCAGATCCGTTTAGCCATTCTGGTGATTTCAAAAATTAAAACAAATCTTTCCCACGGGAACTATACATTTTACCGGGATAAAAAGTAGCTAATGTGCTATTCCAGACTATAATCTAGCTCTGTGCTAAATTTCATTCAGATCCGTTCAGCCATTCTGGTGTAATTTCAAAAATTAAAACATATCTATCAAACGGGAACCATACATTTTACCGGGAATAAAAGTAGATAATATGCTATTCCAGACTATAATCTATCTCTGTGCTAAATTTCACTCAGATGAGTTCAGCCATTCTGGTGTGATTTCAAAAATTAAAACAAATCTATCCCACGGGAACCATACATTTTACCGGGATAAAAAGTAGTCAAAATTCTATTTGAGACAATAATCTATCTCTGTGCTAAATTTCATTCAGATCCGTTCATCCAAATCTATCCCAAGGGAACCATACATTTTACCGGGATAAAAAGTAGCTAATATGCTATTCTAAACTATAATCTAGCTCTGTGCTAAATTTCATCCAGATGCGTTCAGCCATTCTGGCGTGATTGGAAAAATTAAAACAAATCTATCCCACGGGAACCATACATTTTACCGGGATAAAAAGTAGTCAATATTCTATTTCAGATTATAATCTATCTCTGTGTTAAATTTCATTCAGATCCGTTCAGACATTCTGGTGTGATTTCAAAAATCAAAACAAATCTATCCCACGGGAACCATACATTTTACATTGATAAAAAGTAGCCAATATGCTGTCCAGACTATAATCTATCTCTGTTCTAAATTTCATTCAGATCCGTTCATCCATTCTGGTGTAATTTCAAAAATTAAAACAACATTTAATTTATTGGGTTAGGTGAATTTGCTGCGATTGGGGCTAAAATTTTGAGACCAAATGCGCTTTTTTATACCTCCGATGATATGAATCAATTCATTCTTTTGAAACATCGCACAAACCATTGCGATGGCGTTGATGTTTGCGATAGCGAAACCCGAAAACCAACAAATGATGGAGTTGACTAACAAAAGTGACTCAAAACATTTTACAAAAACTAGGCCTATTGATAGTCAATTGTCAAGCTTCATCCAAATCCATCAGTTGTCGGCAGCAATGAACGGATTTTCTATGAATCGTTCGTAGTTCTTATGTAAATAGTCCTTAGGAGCGAAACCTTTGCTATACAAATTTTAGTATTATCAAGAGGAAGTAATTTCTATCACAAACGCTACATGCTAGCAGGGCCCGATCCAGCTTTTTCGCCGCCCTGGGCAAAAATTTAATTTGCCGCCCTTTTACAATGAGAACATATAAGTTATAAAATTGTTGGTGCATTTTTTGACCGACTTTTGAAAAATGGAGGTATTCGTTCCGACCCGCAAGAATGTATATTGTCGAAAATTTTCTTTTTTACAATTAAACATGACATTACGATCATAGAGGAGCCGACAAAATAGGTCGGACAATTCTGTCTGTCTGTCCGTCTGTTTGTATCGGACCGTACACCCTTAACGGCTGGACCGATTTGCTTCAATCTTGGTACACAGAACACAGTATTATTATAACATCTGATAGATTGATTTTTGGACCTAGCATTCTAGCTCCGAAATTAACGGTACCTGCCATGGGGTTTTTATTGATAAACTCATTTAGGTATCTCAAAAACGGCTTATACCATTTTGTTAAAAAAAAATTGAGTAAAATGTATGTTTTGGTTATTATAAATTTGTCTGAGAAATTCTTCATATGTATACGGATTAATAACTCCAATAGGGCCGAATTTTGCTTATCAGATTTTCTCCTAAGCTACTTAAAGGATTTCAATGACATTTTTTAAGCAAAAGGCCTTTTATAAACGAAATAACTTTGTTACTTAAAATTTCATAAAAAAATAAAGTTTTTTTTTGATTATTTCAAAGACAATTTAATAATTTTTAATTTTGTTTTCCTGATAAAAAGCAATAAAAGGCGTTTTTCTTTTTTAGTTCACAGCAGAGCCTGAGTTGTCGAACAAAAATAAGTTTTTTTTTTTTCTAAAAAAATCAAAACTGTTCAAGAAATCAGATGGCTTACTTCATTTTTCCCCCAAAAAAACGTTTTAACTAGCGTTTCTTAAGTGATTAATAAAATACTTTGACTTTATATTTTTGACGGACATATACCTTTAGTAAAAATTCTTTATAGCGAAACTTCAAGGGAACAAAAAATAAAAAAATTATAAAATTCGTTATAAAGAAATGTGAAATGTGCTTTGAAACCTCGTTTTCCTTTTTATTTTCAAAGAAAATTGGTATAAAAAAGAAATTAATGAAAGAAATTCATATCTTTTGTTAATATTATATATTCAATTTTTGATTGCGCATTTAAAATTTTGATTTTTATTTTATTATACCAATTTAGAAAATAAAAAATTTGCATTAGGTACCTTTAGTTTTATCACTTGTTTCAATAAAACTTCAAAAATTCTTAAAGGCAGTTCTCTTATCACTATAGTAGGGCTTTTCGTCTCGTCTGAAGTAAACTCTTTTCAAATTGCTACTGTTCTCCATTCGTATTGATCATATCACTGACAATAGACCTTAGTCTTCATCGGACTTAAACTAGATAACTGTACGTTTTTAATACATCTATACATTCGGTGGAACCTAACTTAATATGGGATATTTTTTTAAGAAGAAGTTGAACAAAATGAAATTTGCTATAAGAAAGTTCGTTATAAAGTAGTTTTACTGTACCTACATATTTATGTATGAGGGGACTGGGAAAGTAGGGAAAGATGAATATATTTCTGATGACGGATAAAATTTGTTGTGTGTTTCTTCGGTTACTTGAGAGTTGAGAGCACAGACCAATAAACAGACCGCCAACTCGTACTCCTCTTGCCTGAAACACCCTCGAAATATTTTTTCCTGTCTGTGAATACGTGTACATCTCTCTCTCTGTGCATTTTGTAATGGCAACTATACCTGTGTATGCCATTTATTTTTTAGGTGTGTTGTGTCTTGTGTGTTTGCTAAATGGGTTTTAAAAGCAAGGGAGAGCGTCACATTCTCAAAATAAATGGCATATCAGCTGATTTTTAGCTTGTAGGCAAAAAGAGAGACCATACAGTGAGTTGGCGGTCTGTATCTTATTGGTCCGTGGTTGAGAGACTACATTTACTTCAGCTCCCCACACACATCACACTTGTGTGAGAAAAATCAAAATTCTTTCTGATTTATATATTTTTTCCCATGATGATCTTAATAAGAAGGAAACAAGTAAACATTTTTTGGAAAGACATAGCTTTAATAATCCTCAATTTTCAAATTTTGCCGCCCTTGAAATTTGCCGCCCCGGGCAAATGCCCGGCGCCCCCCCCCCCCCCCCCCCTAGATCGGACCCTGCATGCTAGCTGTCACAAATGCTGTGAACCAGAGGGCAACTTAGAGGAAAGTCATCAACAGAGAACCATAGATTTTGTATACAATGAATGTACTCATTAGTGCGATATGTGAATTTTAAATACCTGCAACCCCTGGTTCAACCATGGTGTCCAAATCCGAACAAAGAATCGGAATCGATAACCTTTGTCCAAAATATCATCTGCATCAAAAAATTAACAGCTTGGACCATATTATACCGAAGACATTGTAAAATTTTAACTCTTCTGTTCTGGCCTTTTTCATAAGTTCAGCCGTCTTGGATATTTCGGAAATGTTATATCAACCTCGGTGCAAGTGAGTGTTACCATGCATTAATTTTTTTCTGCAAACTTTGAGGTTCAAAATTTGCACTCCAGGATATTCTGATGCCAGCGCAATTTGAATTTCTGAATTTCTCTTCACTAAGATATTAAGAACAGCTGAAAGTCGAGAACACAATCATTTTCGATTTCGGTTGTAACCCAATTTCATCCAAATTTGGTGGAAATGAGAAAATTTCGAAATGTGTTTTTTTTTTATAGGAAATGATGTAATTTCGAATCTTATTCGGAAATGTGCTAGGAAATTACATCATTTACCCCAACAAAATTACAGTATAAGATTAGAAGGTACCCGAAATTAAAAAAACAATAGCATCTCTGTTTGTTTTATTTACTCAACGAACATAATTTGGCAAAATAAAAATAAAAAACCCTTTTTCTTACAAAAATTATTTCTTGGTTTTTAATTTCATTTAAGAGATATTGAATGAAGACTTTCCTTGGGTGCCCGGGCAACGCCGGGTACTTTTTGCTAGTAATTAATAAAGAATATTAATAGTTGTTTAAAGAATATAATTGTTTTCTTCTTTAGCCCCCGCAACGCAACAGTGGGACACTTTTTGTTTGACCAGCCTAGCTGACAGAAAAGATTCTAAAAGAAAAAAAAAGAAAATTTAAATTGGAAAAAAGAGAAAAGGAAAAGTTTTTAGAAGGAAAGAAGAAAAGTTGAGAAGAATAGTTTTGAATATTGTGTAAGAAAGATTAAGTTGTACGAAAAGAAAAAGTAGTGGAAATAAGTAGAAGAAAAATATTTTTCGTTTTTTTTTCTTGAATCGCCAGAACGGGGTGATTTGAGAAAAAAAAGAATCATAAAAGTTCGAAAGGAAGGAAGAGGAACGGGAGAGAGAGGAGTTTGCAGTTTTATTCAAAAATAAAGATAAGTAGAGTGGTATTTAAGTTCTGTGCGTTAAATTCAAATTTGTAAAATTTTGCTTATTCGTTTGGCCTTTGGTTTTTTTCGTATATATTTAAAATCTCAAGATTGTGAGATTCGTGACCCCATTTCGTTTTATCTTTCTTGGCCGAGTACCTATTTAACTTTCCATTCTTGTGGTCTTTGATCATTTGTTTGTCTCTTCTTCGCTTGCCATTTTGATCTTAGAACAAAAATATTGTATTTATACCTTTTTTGAAAAGACTCTGGGTTTTTATCCCGGCATTCGCCACGGTTTCCCAGACCTTTAAATAAACCATTTAAATTCTCCATTCGAAAATTAAATTAAAATCTTTTATTTCATTGCAATTCCCCCAATACATTGTTTTTGGTACTTTTTTTTAACAAACAGAATACCTGGCGCCCACTTGAAATAAAGTACACCCTGTACTCTTATTTCCTTTTAATCAACTCTTGATTGTCTTCCGCATTTTAATATTAATTTGATCGCGTTTAATTCATCCAATTGATTCTCACATTATCAGTAATCTTTTCGAACCCACCCCTCGCTGAGCAGTCGGAAGGTGGTTGTATTAAAAAACACAATAGCTACTTGTTTTGATGAACTTTATTTTTTTCCATTCGCTCTCTCTTACCTGGGGTGGAAGGAATCGCTACCTTATCCTTCAGCAAGTTGCCTTGCATTCCAATTCTGGGATGGGGTGGAGAGCTCGTGGCCCTCAAGACGCATTATGTGTCCTGTCCCATGTCAAATCTGAAAAGAAGAGGAGAATTTAAGTTAATGTTTTTTTTTTGGTTTGGTTTGGTAGGCTGACGCGTTGCTCTTCAAAATTCCATGTGCCCTTGCAAATGAAATTTTGAGAAGCAAAATGCTGGCTCCCTATTCAATAAAATCATAAAAAAATTATTTCCAGATGTCATATATCAAATGATGAATAATCTGGTAATAGGGTTTTGACCATTTTAAGTGAATTTAATTAGAAATAATCAATAAATACTTACCATGCAAATCCAGCGCACACAATTTGCCAACTGTGTTTTGGTTTAATTTGACAGTTCAATTGCAAATTTGCAATTTTTTTAATGTCATGTAGCCGGCCTGCTTACACGCATGCTTAATTCGTTTTATCTAGTTTTTCGCTTTCGCTCAAAACAAGATCTTAGACATGCGCAAAGAATTTTCGCTCAGTTTTTTTTATGAATGAAATGAACGCATACAGTGAACATTTCATTCATGATTAAAACTGAACTGTTATGTTACGTCGATACGTTGTGTTTACGATATGCTTGAAGAGGTGTGTATTTATGTTAGTGTTTTCTTTTGTTATTTGTATTAATATTATATTAAGTATAATAGTAATGTAAGTATAAATGATTTAGGACAAGGATAGGTACATAAAAAGGATGTGTGGGTGTTTGAATTAATGATAAGGATGGGAGATTTTATCTTTATAAGAAAAAAAGAAAATTTTGTTGTCTCACTCAGATTTAGAGATAATTATGTACTATGCTTCTATGAAGAAGACTAGGTTTCAAGGAGAATTGATGGTCATTTTTGGAAAGAGTTCTGAGAAGAAAAGCTTAACCGCCATTAAACAAAAAATTCAAAAGAATGATTTAAAAATTTTTCTAAAAGATTTCTTTTAACATAATGAAAAAAAAGGATTTTTGTTTGATTAATTAAAATCAAAGTGGAACAAATTTACAAAATTTGTGAATTGGATAAATTTAAAGAAAACAAATAGCATTGAATTTTTTTGTACATATAGGAGGAAAATTTTTAGTTTACACAAAAATCGTGGAATCTTGATTTCAAAGAAGTCAAATCTAAGCAGAGGTATGTGATAAAGTGAAAACTTTTAAATACGTAATAAAATGTCTAATAAGGGTTTTTATATTAGGTTTAGGCGTATAATTTTGAAACTGCAAAGCCTCCAAAGCGGGCCTAAGCCTCTGCCATTTTTTTTTTGCTGTCTATTCAAAATCAAAGATCACCTAAACCAGTGAGGATAAGTGGCTTTAATTTATTCGATCAGAATAAAGGAAAAGCTATATTAATCTCAGGCTTCAAGTTTCAACAATAATATTGTACATATACGTATAGTATAATGTACATATATTCAAAGGAATTTTAAAAAAGCTTGTGGGAGTGGAGAGGGTGCTTCGCTGGACTGTGAAAGAAAAAGTGAATCAAGAAAAAGAGAAAAACTTTAAGTGAAATTAGAGTGCAAATAAGAAAGAAAAACAAAAGCAAGAAGAAGGAAAAGAATTTTGAACTTTAATTTGAATTTTTATTTTGTACAAGTTCAGTTTTTTTTATCTCGTTTTTTTCTACATGTACATATATAACAATTTTTGAAGTTTCTATTTTTTTGTGTTCAAAAGAGATAAGAGTTTGTGCGTTTTTTATGGAAATAGTTTTTTTAAATAATTTTTAAAAAAAAGTTAAAAGAGCAAACACAACATACACGATAACTGGTCAACGAAGTGCAGGCGGCAGGATGACGTGCCTCTTAAACTGTAAGTCGTTTTATTAAGATCAAGAGTCCTTGAAAAAAAGCAAGAAAGGACATACTTTAAAAATTATTTCACTTCAAGAATACAATCTTCAAGCTCAATCTCAAAACATATATTATTTTTATTTTTTTTTATCTTTAGTTTTTCTTTATCTAATAAACATTCATTGAATTTTATTTAAAGTAAGAAAAGACACGAGTGGAAGAATTCAATTTTCAATGAATTGCAAGAATAAATATATTATATGAAGTTTGAAATGAGCGTTTTGATGTACTAAGTTTTAAAAGCTAAAGGTGTGTAGAGGCTTGACAAAGCCGTCCATATGTATAGGATTCTGGTATGATGGACTGACATACTCATTTACTATGGACTAGTTTGCGACTGGTTGGTCAATTTAGGGGTTACTACCGAACATCGGCCATGGAAGTAACGTTCAGGAGGTATCTTTCAGACACTTGAGTGGGTTTCCAGGCCTTCGTCAATACCATCAGACGAGCGCTTGGAATTCAGTAGTACGATAACTGGAGGTAGATAAAAAAGTAAAGTGCTTTAGTTTTAGGGTTTAGAATAATGTAGATTTAAGTGATTATATAAGTTTAAATTCGTACCAACGAATTTAACTTTGGTGGAGGTGATTTTATTTCATTTTTATTATTATTTTCGGTGATGGGATTTCATTTTGTTATGATGATTTTTGATGATAGAAAATTTCATTTGTTTTATTATTTTGAATTTATGGTAGGTTTAGTTAGGTTAGTTTAATCTTAAAAGCACTATACTTACATGTTCCTTCGGGTAACGTCAAATTCCTTCGATTTGTGGTAACTTTTCATACCTTTTAAAGTAGCATCATTCCTTTTCCAATCTCCTCTTCCTTTCCTTTAACTTTCTTCTTTTCTGGCACGATAATTTTGAGTGTCGAGCAGGAGGGATAAGTGGAAGCGGCAAAGAACCAACCCCGTTTCCGTCGAGCATAGCCGTGCAACGACAAGCGTGCCGCCGCCCTTCTACTTTCCCAAAGTAAGTCCTCCGTGGAACCCTGACTCGCAACAGTTTCAGTGCAGTGTTGTAAAGTGGATTCGTCTTGAATAGGAGTTTTTTACTTAAGACTCTGTCTTCTTCTTTTTTCCTTGCTTTATATATTTCAAACTCTTCTAGTGCGTCAAGTAGCCTGCCCCTTTTACAAAGGTGCATACCAGAAACTTTCGTGTCAAAGTCCGTATAATTGTGGTTGTTATCTATTAGGTGAACACAAAAATTGCACAAAAACCTGAATAAAAGAAGAAATAAACCAACTATACAGTAAGAAAAAAAATATTAAAAAGAGAATTATACAAAACACACTTACAAATTCTCGTTGAAATCAATACAATAGTCATCAATTTTACCTCAAATTAGTAAACCGCACAAACAAACGGGTGCGGGTGGCAATGGTACAGTCAGCGCCGGATCTAGGATTTGTTCAAGGGGGGGCAAAAGTTGAATTTGGCGCCCCCCCCCCAGCAATTTTTTTTCTTTTTTAAGTTTACGTACAAAACTTGAACTCGTATCGTGAACCTGTTTTTATCTTTATGCTCTAATGCTTGATGCTGTTGACAATAGCTTATATACGATACATGTCATAAAAATCTGTGTGGCCCAACCTAAGAAAATAAGGTATTGCTAAGGGCTCTCATGTTACTGATTACTCAAAATGCAATCTTGGCGTATGTGCAAAATAAAAAGTTTGGGGTATGTGCCATAATCCAGATTGATTTGATAATGTTTCTATTTCAATAAACGACAGCGGAGAACCTGCTAATGTTGTTCATAAAAAGTTAAAAGGCTGTATGCTTATTTGTGATTCTGTCCGATATTTTGATTGCACATTTAACTTTTACTCACCTATATACAAAATCATAACTAATCCATAGAACAGCTTTAGTGAAATAGCTCAGTAGTACACAACAAAAATTCTTTTTCATTTTTACTTGCTCTAAGGGCAAGTATTATTTTCGTGCAGAAAAAAATAAAATGCACGACTGGGTCGCACGAACTTGCTCTAATGTGTGACAGTGGTATTGGGGCTTGAGATTTTGATAAAAATATATTTTTCAAAATTCTTAAATAAATACTTAAACTAATTTGAGCTGAAAAAAAAGTAAGCCATTTTATTTCTTTTATAAATTTGAATTTATGAGAATAAATTTATAAAAATCTGTGGAGCGGTTTTTGAGAAAAAATGTTTTTTTTGAAAAACTTTTTGAAAAAATTTTTCAAAAAAAATTCAAAAACGCCAGTTCATACATATTCAGCAAATACATTTATTTAAAATTTTTAGAAAAAATTTAATAAGCAGTTTTCAAAATATTAATTTTTTAAAAAAAAATGCTTTTAAAAATACAAAAAAATATTTTTCAAAAATATTGGTATGCAATACAAATTGAGCTACCTACAGCTATATGTGTGTGAAATTTCGAAAGAATTGGTTTAGTCGTTTTCGAGTTAGTCGAAAGCAAAAAAAACGGTCCTATGGAAAGTACCGTTCTTAGCCATTTTTTAAAACTTTTTTTTCAGCCATATGATTGGTCGTACCTAAAAAGCAACACTGATTTTTTTAAATAAAAATCGTTAGAGCCGTTTTTGAGAAAAATAAGCTTTAAAATAACGGTTGTATGGCAGGTACCGTTATTTTTTGAGCTAAAAAAAAAATTTCAATTTCCTTTCTGCACAATACATAAAAAAGTCTATATACCAAGTTTGAAGCAATTCGGCCCACCCGTTTGGGCTGTGATCTTCATACAGACAGACAGACAGACAGACATACAGACGGACAGAATTTTTAGACCATCTTTTTTCGTCTTCGCTATCATCGTAATGTCATGTTTGATTGTTATCTCAAAACTTTTTTTTTCGACGAATGCATAACTTGCCTTATAGTACCTATAATCGCAAGTAAAAATCGAGGTTTTAATCAAACATGACATTACGATGATAGAGAAGCCCAAAAAAGTGGTTTTCGCCATACCGTCGGTCGGTCTGTCTGTGCGTCTGTGCGGTTGTGTTGATGTATGCTTTTTCACGTCATGCTACACCCTAAACGGCTTGACAGATTTTGTTCAAACTTGGTATATAGCAGTTTGAAGAAAAATGGTTGTCGAGGTTTTTTTTTTGTTTTGTTTTAGCCCGGCTCAAACTGGTACCTTTCATGTAACGGTTTTTTTCATTTTGAATTTGCTCGAAAACGGCTCTAACGATTTTGATTAAACTCAGAATTTAACTTATCTAAGATATTTCTAACAAACTAACGTTTTTCGTTTTTGGCTTAAATGGTCGTAACGAAAATCAGATTTAAACGGCTTTTTTAAATGGCCATAAGTTCATCATACTATTGCACCCACAGAGCAGGTACGTACGACCCAGTCGTGCATTTTATTTATTTCAAACATTCAACTATTATCTTTAGATACAAAAAATTAGGACTTCTTTTGAAAAACTCGTACATTAGAAATTTTATAGTTCACTAGCTATTCCGACAGACGTTGTGCTGCCCTAATGAGCATCAGATAGCGCGATGATACAAACCATGATAGATACAAAAATGTTGAACATTGAGGGATAAGTTTGACTTCTTAATTATATTTATACCGTCCATTTAATTTGTCTAAGATATTAGAACATGGATGATTTTTTTTTAAACTAAATAAACTCAGAAAAGTACGTATACGCCCGAGTGTACAATACTGTTTTAGTGTTGTTTTTAGGTTGAGAAATGGGCAATTGCAACAAATTTTTCTTTTAAGTTCAATCCATTCTCTAGTTAACTTTTTTCATACTAAATCAACAGCAGTTTTAAATCAAATCATAACACAAGATAATTTGCATTTGAAAATATTTCAGTTTGGTTTTTCTGATCGCTATAACTTGGCCCCTAAGTCTTATATCCCTTTTTTGCTTTTAGCCCATTTCACCCTATTAACAGCTTAGTCTTGCCAAAGATTTTTATCACCTATTCCACGCGCAAATTACAACCTTTCAATCTTTGTGGTTTCTGAGTTAAGTCTTAGTAAACAAACAAATAATATAGAAGATTTTCAAGGACTCGGCGCGTCGAACCTTTCGTCACCGTGTGGCTAAACTTACATGATCAACTTTAACCAAACTTTCAAAAAAAACTGATGGAACAATAAAAAAGTTTTTTAGGTGTTTTTTAATCCATCAACATCGTAGCCATCCTTCGATAAAATTTGACTTTTTTGTAGCTAGACAGACGGGGGACAAACTATATTTTGACGTGAATATAGTATTTAGTTTTAACTGACTCCCGAAAGCACTTGAATCGCACTTTTCCCAAACGAAACATAAAAACTTGCAATTTCTGAATCCATTGACATCGTTTGTTATTAAATTCTTATTTTTTTAATAACGCTCTTATTTCAGAACATCAAAAAAAAAAAAAAAAAAAAAACTTTTATAGATCCAGTTGCTGAAACGAATCAAAAATATCTATCATCAACTCAAACTGAAATGATTTATCCATGATTCAATGCTTTAATAGCATTTAGTAAGTAATGCAGAAATAAATTATGATTTTAAGAAAGCTTCCTCATATTTGAAACTTGTTTCAGCAAATAAGATTTTGGAAATGGAATCTTACTTGTAAAGTATATACTTGAAGACATTTTTTTTAACTTTCGTTTCTTTCTTCATCTTTCAAATCTTGCGCCCCCATGAGGGGCGACGAATTTGTTTAAAGGGCGACGAAAGTGGTTTATTACATATTTTATATTTGGAACAAGAAATAAATAAACATAGCATCATTTCCAAATATTTTTTTTTACTCTCCTTTCCTTGTTCATCTTTTAATTTTGCGCCCTGCTGAAGGGCAACGAACTTGTTTATCATTTTCAAAAGTTAAAGACCTTTATTTTTTTTTAATCTCTTTTCTCTCTTCATCTTCCAATTTTGCACCCCAATGAGAGGCGACGAAAGTGGTTCATTACATATTTCTTTCATATTTGGAAAAAGAAATAAATAAATATTGCATTACTTTGGCGCCCTGTTCAAATGTTGAATACCTTTTTTTTTTGCTCTCCTATATATCTTCAACTTCGATTTGGCGCCCCCCAAGGCCAGGCGCCCGGGGCAAGTGCCCCTCTTTGCCCCCCCCTAGATCCGGCGCTGGGTACAGTCTATGTAGTACTTGGTTGCTTAACCTGATAGCTGTGAGCTCAAACCCATCCTGAGCAATAATTTTTATTTATTCCCCCAGTTTTAACTGGACGCCACCCGTGGGATTTTCGTGAGATGTTTATCACCTATAATCTCAATCCACTGTACCAACTTTTTTTCCTAATTCATTATAAAGGTAACTGTAAGCTTACCGAACCACAAACCAATTTACTGAACAAAGGGTTAAAGTTCAACACACCTAAAATAGACAAAAACAACATCACAAATGAGGTCGAAAATGCAGAAGCCACAATCAAAACCACACCAAGCCCAGACCAGGGCTGCCATTTCTCAAAAAAAATTTCGCAGTAGATTTGCAAAAAAAATGCAGTAGATGGAATATTTTCGCAGTAATTTTTTTTATTAACAAAAGATATTAGGTATATCAACAAAATAAATAAAGCATAACATAAATTTTTCTTCAAAACATAAAAAAGCAAACAAAAAAGCTATAAATTATACTTAAGGTAGGTTCATATTATCATAATATCAGTCTTTTACGTATGATTTTATATTTTTGTCCCTAAAATAAAGTGCAGTAGATTTTAAGGTAATAGATTTATTTTCAGGAAAAAATGCAGAAGATCTACTGCTATTACAGTAAAGTGGCTTCCCTGACCCAGACACACAAAACAAATTATGAGTATCCATCGATAAAAAAAAACTTAGGCGCATCATAAAACACAACATCGATTCAACAAAAACAACCAAAAGAGACACAAAGGAAACCTCAAAATAACAAAAAAATGTTTTTATAAAACAAAATAACAATGCAGTAGTCACAAAACTAGATAAAGGCAATGCAGTAGTAATTTTCAACAAAAAGAATACATATATAGAAAACAAACAAAATCATCACTGATAACAAAATAAAACAATTAACAAATTATCCAACGAAAAAATACGTATTAGAGATAAACAAATCAAAGAAACAAAAGCAATAGTCTATTAAAAACGCAACAAAAATGGGAATTTCGGGATTTACTCGAGCGCGTCAGATTTACATAAAGGGGATACCTTGCAATTTGTTGAGTACATAACACCGTATATAAGCCCTTTAGAAAGGAACGTGCATGTAGGGCAGCCGATCAGAATATTTAAAAAAAACTTATCGTTGGATATTCTCGAGCGCGTAAGATTAAGGTAAGCTAATTTAATTACATGCTGAAAATAATCTGACGATTTGAGCGTGACAAACTTGCAAAAAAAAAATCTTTACCTTGACAATCTCGAGCGCAGTCAAATATTTCTTTATTTCAAAGAAAAGAGTTCAAGAATAACGGAAAGTATATAATCTGCCAATTTGAACAAGCCGAAGTAGCAAATTTCGTTAATAAAGTTTAGTGCGTGCAGCTGCAATTAAGCATGCATTCTCCACTCCGCGCCTCACTTTCCCTTTCCCTATCACTTTTTCTCTAAATCCTACTCTCTCGTACAGTCCCAAACAGGCTTACCAGCTTTTTTTGAAAGAATATCGCTATTTTGATTTTTTTTTGGAAAAAAATATTTAAAAAAAAACGCAAAAACCGCAAATCGCTCAAATGCAAAAAAAAGAAAACATAATTTCATAATTTTTTTTATATATTTTTGGTAGATATTTAAAAAACAAATGAATAGAAAAAAAGTATAGCATGAGAAGAAATTTAGTTTAAAACATTTTATAAGCTATTAAATTTTACTTATTTTATTAAGTATATAATTAAAAAGAGTTGCAATGTTTGTGTCAATCAAAAATTGCATGAATTCTTCAAGCATATTTGAGGTTGGTTGAAAATATGTACATTAATAGTAGAACAGTATTCGGCAGGGGCGTATCGAGAGGGGGGCGTGGGGGTGTCTCACCATCCACGATTTTCCGAGTCGGTAAATCAGTCGGCAAATAAGCCGGAAAATTATCATTGTAGGTTTATTTACTGTCTTAAAATGTTTAATTAAAGCTGATTTTCAAACTGATGAATAACAAATACAGTATATAAGTTTGCACATTGTACCTGCTATTTCGGCTGTCAGAGTACAGTACGTTCTCTACTAACGCAACTCTCGACTCACGTATGTGCGTGACGTAGATGCGCAGAACGAAAGAAAAATGAAAACGGGAAGGCGCTATCTGGTTTAGTTGTAAAGTGATGTGCCAACTCGTAAATTTCTCAAACCGAGTTAACTCGAGTTGGAATTCAAGCAAACCGAGTTGCAACTCGAGTTGGCCAACTCGGTTTGAAACAAAATCGGTGAATACATGTCATTCATTGTTTTTGAGTATTCGATTTGGTTTGGTAAAAAAAATCGGATTTTTTCTGATTTTTTAGAGGTTTTTTAATCCATCGACATCGTAGCCATACTACAATGGAATTTGACACTTCATAGCTTGACAGATAAAGGACGAACTATATCTTGGACAGAGTAGTGTATTTCGTTCCAAATGTCACCCATTTGCTCTAAAATTGCTTTTTCCGGAGCAGTAAGAAAATTGGATTTCTTCTGATTTCTTAGAGGTTTTTTAATCCATCGACATCGTAGCCATCCTTCAATGGAATTTGACAGTTCACAGCTTGGAAGATGGAGGACGAACTATATTTTGGACAGAGTAGTGTATTTCGTTCCTAATGTCACCCATTTGCTCTCAAATAGCCTTTTTCCATGCAATAAAAACTGAATCGTTTTTCGGATCTCTTTGATGTAGTTACAATCTAATAGCGAGTTTCATTCAAATTTGGAAGAATTGTTCTCAAAATCGAGAATTGCCCTTTTCAATGAAACTTGTCTTGAATATCCATGTCAATTTGAATTTGACTTTTTGTCATTTGATTTTTGTCTTTTGTCATTGGAAGAAGTAATCATTGGTTAATTGATAGTTAATTGGATAATTAAAGTACATTTCGTCGCTTTTCCGGCAAAGTGGCATAAGTCGAAATTTGACGTTTTAGAGTTAAGAACGCAGAACTGATTTAAAAAAAAAACGCAATTTTTCTGTGTAATCGGCATTAACCTACTTCTTCTAGTTTCCGCTTTGTGAAAAAGTGCCGCTGTCAATTTTCACAAACATCCCTGTCTTTTTGTATGCAGTAATGACATTTTTTTATTTCTGCTGTTATCCTCGATAGGATCGGTTTTCTGTGTTCCAACAAAACGGCACAACTAAGAAAATGCCAAATAATAAAGCAGCAACCGGGTTAGATTTTTTCATTATTTGGACATTTTTTAGATTGGTACATTTTTCCGCAAAAAAAAACTGCGAGATTCTTCAAACTAAATTTTGAGAAAAGTCACACTTTTGTCTTATGCCATTAAGCTTAAAAATATATAAATGGTCTGATATAAACATTTTATCAGGCTAATGACATTTGTTTTTTTATTATAAGAACTCAAATGGTTTTTTTTTTCGAATTATGCCAATTTACCTTTTAAGATAATGTCTTATTTTTCCTGTCCTTTTTGCGTAATGCCAGTTTTACTAAACACTTATTAAAATCAAAAGAAAGTATGATTAATTGTGTATTATCTTTGTATATCTTTTAGAGCACCTCTTAGTCGTTCCCAACTACTTGTCAAATTGGCAAGAAGTAGCACGCAACAGATTTCCGAAGATAAGACAGTGTGGACGGTTACACACAATTTGCAAGCTGATCCTTTGAATCTACAGAGTACGGAGTATATAGAACCTGATGAACCTGGTGGTTCAGCACACTATGCAATAGAAACAAGTGCTTCAATTCATTCATCTGAATCTTATACTGATTGATCATCATCGTCAGATGAAGAATCTTCTACACAGCACGTGTTATCCAGACGTGAGGAGTTTCTCCACGGCAAAGAAAACATCGCCACCGATTTCTCTACAAATAGTCATCATAGATGTGAACCTGAATTCCTAGTTTCTCCGGAAAATTGTGAGCCTGGACCTTATGGTCCGAAATCGATGTTGTGTTTTACAGAAGAATAAGTTCATGATGGCTTTATATACCTATGCAGTCTTAGTTCTGCCTAATCTCAGGAGTGTTACGCATAAATTCTTCACTAAAGGCCACTCACAAAACGAGGGCGATTCCGCTCATTCCGTAATAGATCGCAACGTAAAACGATCATTAAAATCGGCTCCAATTTATGTTCCAGAATAAAAAGTCGGGACGTCCATATAAGGTGCATGAAATGGATCATACATCCTTTTACGACATCAAGAATCTATCCGAAAACATCGGATCTGATTACTCTATCGATGATAAAAACAGAAAATTAAGCTAGGAGACATAAAAATAATGATGTTTCAGAAAACTTCGCCTGGTGAAATTTTTATCAAAGCATCTTATTCTGATGACACTTTCAGTAAAATCTCAATAAGGAAAAATGCAAGGTCAATGGAAGCAATAAGTAATCTTATTTTGATACCATTAGAAAATACTAGCTTAGGTATTTCTTCCAAAAAGAAAGAAGGTCTGCTAAACCTTTAAAAAAAATCAAATTCCATTTTCCTACAAAGATTTTTACGAATCTCTCAAAAATTACTAACAGAATAAGTTATTTAAAGCTCAATAAAAATGTCGCAGTTAATTCTGTTCAGACGTTTTGACTGATTATTTATTTTTAAAATCAAGAGCTGAGAGAATTATAACATTTAATTTTTTATGTTCCTTTCATTATTTTTAATTACATAAGTTTTTCGGTAAACTAAATTCGGTTATGAAACTTAGTTAGAAAAACCTTATAAGGATAAGTTTAAATAATTTTTTGTTCATTTTTGTTCACATAAGAAAAAGTGCCTTTTTATGTTCCTATATCATTGCTAAACAAATAAAATTCAATTACAATAATACACCTTTTATTTTGAATTTTTATTTCATGTCTTTTAATTACGTGGAAAACGACACTTTTTCAAACAGTCAGACAAAAACATTGTGGAAAATAGGCCTATTTTTTTTCGAAAAACGGCACAAATCGATTTTTTTTTTAATTTGGGTTTTCTATAAATCTTTGTATACCACCTAATAGCAAAAAAATGCAATTTTTTCATGTATTCAACTTCCTAGTTTTATTTTTTATTAACAAGATTTTTTTTGGTTTTTTAATATGACAAAAACTTTAAATGGCTCTCCTGAAAATTTGCGAATTTTGAATCGTGTCACTCTGCCGGAAAAGCGATTTATTAAGTCCTTCGTTCATTATTTGTTTATTTTTGTTTTATTTATCAGAGACTGGCACAATTTCACAACAACCGACAAAAAATAACAAATTATTTGTCATATGACGTTTGATAGAAAAGTATTCAGATCGATTCTCCCAACCCATTAGAGATGCATACTTTCATGTTGAGAATCGATCTAGAATTGCACTTTATGAATAAATGAAACTGTCAAAAGTGAAAAAGATCAAAACTTTTGACAGAAAGAGCAATTTTTTTCGTGAATGAAACTCGCTATAACAAAACAACTCGGTTCAACTCGGTTTGTACCCGCTTCTAAATGTCACAATAGAATTAGTCCAATCTATTATGGAATGGGATCCTTTTTTTAAAGAAGATGTGGAATGTTATTTATCGGAATTGCAAATTCTACTTTTTTCTTGTGACGAATACTCAAATTTCGACGATATTACCAAACAGGTATTTAAATTAAGAAATTTGATTCCGTTAGCATTCAAACTAATTTCCTACTGTGACCTCGGCTTCTTATGAGCGGTCATTTAGTAAACTAAAAATAGTTTTAAATTACTTGTGTACGACCATGGGTAATGAAAGTTTAAATTCACGACTGGTGCTTTACTCCGCAAAAGATATAGTTGATGAAATTCAATTAAGCGAGGTTATTGAAAAATGGGCATTATTAAAACATGGCAGGGTTAAACTTTAAATTAAAATTAAAATTCATGTAAGATGTTTAAATTGTTTTTGAATTCGTAATTTCCATTTAAAGACTGAACTAATAAAATATGTAATTTATTTTCTTTTATTATTAAATATTATTATTTATTAATAAGTACCTAATAAATAATGTTTATTTATTTGTTTTGTTGTTAAAAATTATTATTTTTATAATTAAATGCTGAATTGTAAAATAATTCTTTTATGACTTTTATTTCTCTAAATGTATGATTTCTAGAAATATTAATTTTTTTTCAGATGCAGTCGGATATTTCGTAAAATTAATCGGCATTTCCAGGGTCAGCCGAAGAAAAGACGTAAAACTCCGGTTAAGGAAAATAACACTTAATTTATTACCTTTTATTCAATAGGTTTAGGTTACAAACAGAAGTTAATTATTTATTACAAATATAAGTTATATAATTCAAATAATGTACATAGATTCGGTATAGCAAATATACGTTATATAATCCAAATAATACTTTACAGTAATTCTTAAATCTTAACTTATAGTTATATTCACGGAACAAAAGTCTGGCTGTTACACGGAACCAATGTCCGGCTAGTTACACGGAACCAATGTTCGGTTAGTTACACGGAGCCAATGTCCGGCTAGTTACACGGAACCAATGTCCGGTTAGTTACACGGAACCAATGTCCGGTTAGTTACACGAAACCAATGTCCGGTTAGTTACACGGAACCAGTGCCCGGTTAGTTATACGGAACCAATGTCCGGTTAGTTACACGGAACCAATGTCCGGTTAGTTACACGGAACCAATGTCCGGTTAGTTAAACGGAACCAATGTCCGGTCAGTTACACGGAACCAATGCCCGCTTAGTTACACGGAACCAATGCCCGGTTAGTTACACGGAACCAATGTCCAGTTAGTTACACGGAACCAATGTCGGGCTAGTTACACGGAACCAATGTCCGGTTAGTTACACGGAACCAATGCCCGGTTAGTTACACGGAACCAATGTCCGGTTAGTTACACCATTGTATATGAAATCTATAGTAATATGGATAGCAGGATCGACTATGGCGACACCGCGAGCCTCCAAACCTTTTTTTCAAATTTCTCGTTTTGGAGAGAAAATGTAGGTGGAAAGGTTTGAATATGTGATAATTATCAGCTACATATATGTCTCCAAGCCCCATTATCTCTTGCTCGTTCCCCAGACTACTATAGATTTCATATACAATGGTTACACGGAACCAATGCCCGGTTAGTTACACTGAACCAATGTCCAGTTAGTTACACGGAACCAATGACCGGTTAGTTACACGGAACCAATGCCCGGTTAGTTACACGGAACCAATGTCCGGTTAGTTACACGGAACCAATGCCCGGTTCGTTACACGCACAAATGTACGGCAACAAGTAAGATATTTAATCGGTAGGAATTTAGGAATATAGGAACGGCAAGGAAAAAAACGGACAGGAGGAATATTCCGCTGAACTCGTGACAACACAGCTTCAAAATATTAGGAATCTCTCGGTACACTGCGTACCCCTGGTTTTCCGGTAGTGGAGAAAAGTCTTTGGCTCTAAATAGTATTCCTGTATATCACCATCGAGATTTTCTTCCAATTTCAATGTGCTAAATCACTTTCCTTTATGGAATATATCCACAATGACTATACACAAAATACAAATTCATATGTAAAACGCTACTGGTTTGGGAATACATAGTTATTTGACCTCAGGGACTATATTAAGCTGTAGTGTGGTAGCCACTACAGGGGTGTGGGTTGGGGAATGCCTTCGTCACTGTGGCTATGAACGACTGTGTATATAATAAATGATAGCGGTGGGAAAAGAAAAAAGTTTTAGTGGTTATGAACGACTATGTTCATATTAAATGATAGCGGTGGAGGAAAAATAAAAAGGTGACTTCGTCACACTCTGCTCCTCCTTCGGTGGATGAGGACTTTCTCGTTCTAAAAAAATCCAGCTGGGTCAATTTTTTTTTTTTTTTGTATTCAACAACTCTTTTTTATGTGTTATAAAGATAATTCATAAAATAACAAAAGTATAAGTCACTAAGTATAATTCAAAAAAATAACGATACTTCATAAAAAACAACAAAATAAATATAATTCCATAATCCAAAAATATCAAAACGGAAATAATTCTTTCTTAGCTCCTAACTTAAAATTCCTAAACAACCTTTACTTGTTGTTCCTTGACATCAACTGGACTGGAAAATTCACAATTTTGGTTTGACCTCCAAAAGTCAATGTTGCTGTGCCTGGTTTGTGTATCCAGACATGGATGCTACCAAAGGAGAATTTTATGAAAAAACTGCCTCGTCTTCCATTTGTTCTCTGCTGCGGCTAGTCTGACATGGATTTCCTGTTGCTGCCAAGTTTGGGATGGACGCTCTGCTAGTTTCTCCACCTTGTGGACATCGATTCGGCCTCGAAGATCAGCCACCAGAGTTAGATGGTCAGGAAGCCTTTCTACGTTTTGGACGATTATGTTCGGTTTCTTTTCTGGTCACTAGTCGCTCTTGATCCTCCTTGTCCTCGGAGATTTTCGTCGGTCATTGCAGGGTTGCAGGAGTAGGAGCGCTGTTTAAACGGTTGTTCGTTTTTGAGACGGAAAGTATGAACAGCAACGTTGCAGATGGGTGGCAGTCGGTCGAATGCAGTCAACTCGTTGCTCAAGAATTCTTTTAGCTGAGATTGGTCACTTGGGTCTAAGTTGTTGCTACCAATGAGTCCCAGCTTCACAGATCTGGAAGTGTCTATTCTGTTGGGTACACCCCCAATGTCATGCTTAACCCTGCTTTCCTCAGGAAATCCATTCCGATCACAGCTCAATCCATATGGTCCTCTAGCAACGAGAACTTTCCAGTCACCGATTGTTTGCCAAATTTTAGAGTTGCTAGATAATGCTCCCTAGCTAAAATCAGGTTCCCATTTGCTAAGTGTATTGCAGAACGCTGGTATCGGACGGGGGTTTTGAGTTGACGCAGAGTGTTTCGCAATGCGAGACTAATAAACGTCTTTGTAGCTCCCGTATCGATTAGAACATTCCTTATTTGCTCTCCGCTACTGACGGGGATAAAACAGCGGGGATCCGTCTGGCTCTAGCCAGATCAAAATAAGTAATCTTACCATTAGAAAATACTAGCTTAGGTATTTCTTCCAAAAAGAAAGAAGGTCTGCTAAACCTTTAAAAAAAATCAAATTCCATTTTCCTACAAAGATTTTTACGAATCTCTCAAAAATTACTAACAGAATAAGTTATTTAAAGCTCAATAAAAATGTCGCAGTTAATTCTGTTCAGACGTTTTGACTGATTATTTATTTTTAAAATCAAGAGCTGAGAGAATTATAACATTTAATTTTTTATGTTCCTTTCATTATTTTTAATTACATAAGTTTTTCGGTAAACTAAATTCGGTTATGAAACTTAGTTAGAAAAACCTTATAAGGATAAGTTTAAATAATTTTTTGTTCATTTTTGTTCGCATAAGAAAAAGTGCCTTTTTATGTTCCTTTATCATTGCTAAACAAATAAAATTCAATTACAATAATACACCTTTTATTTTGAATTTTTATTTCATGTCTTTTAATTACGTGGAAAACGACACTTTTTCAAACAGTCAGACAAAAACATTGTGGAAAATAGGCCTATTTTTTTCGAAAAACGGCACAAATCGATTTTTTTTTTTAAATTTGGGTTTTCTATAAATCTTAGTATACCACCTAATAGCAAAAAAATGCAATTTTTTCATGTATTCAACTTCCTAGTTTTATTTTTTATTAACAAGATTTTTTTTGGTTTTTTAATATGACAAAAACTTTAAATGGCTCTCCTGAAAATTTGCGAATTTTGAATTGTGTCACTCTGCCGGAAAAGCGATTTATTAAGTCCTTCGTTCATTATTTATTTATTTTTGTTTTATTTATCAGAGACTGGCACAATTTCACAACAACCGACAAAAAATAACAAATTATTTGTCATATGACGTTTGATAGAAAAGTATTCAGATCGATTCTCCCAACCCATTAGAGATGCATACTTTCGTGTTGAGAATCGATCTAGAATTGCACTTTATGAATAAATGAAACTGTCAAAAGTGAAAAAGATCAAAACTTTTGACAGAAAGAGCAATTTTTTTCGTGAATGAAACTCGCTATAACAAAACAACTCTTTTATTTCTCTAAATGTATGATTTCTAGAAATATTAATTTTTTTTCAGATGCAGTCGGATATTTCGTAAAATTAACCGGCATTTCCAGGGTCAGCCGAAGAAAAGACGTAAAACTCCGGTTAAGGAAAATAACACTTCATTTATTACCTTTTATTCAATAGGTTTAGGTTACAAACAGAAGTTAATTATTTATTACAAATATAAGTTATATAATTCAAATAATGTACATAGATTCGGTATAGCAAATATACGTTATATAATCCAAATAATACTTTACAGTAATTCTTAAATCTTAACTTATAGTTATATTCACGGAACAAAATCTGGCTGTTACACGGAACCAATGTCCGGCTAGTTACACGGAACCAATGTCCGGTTAGTTACACGAAGCCAATGTCCGGCTAGTTACACGGAACCAATGTCCGGTTAGTTACACGGAACCAATGTCCGGTTAGTTACACGAAACCAATGTCCGGTTAGTTACACGGAACCAGTGCCCGGTTAGTTATACGGAACCAATGTCCGGTTAGTTACACGGAACCAATGTCCGGTTAGTTACACGGAACCAATGTCCGGTTAGTTAAACGGAACCAATGTCCGGTCAGTCACACGGAACCAATGCCCGCTTAGTTACACGGAACCAATGCCCGGTTAGTTACACGGAACCAATGTCCAGTTAGTTACACGGAACCAATGTCGGGCTAGTTACATGGAACCAATGTCCGGTTAGTTACACGGAACCAATGCCCGGTTAGTTACACGGAACCAATGTCCGGTTAGTTACACCATTGTATATGAAATCTATAGTAATATGGATAGCAGGATCGACTATGGCGACACCGCGAGCCTCCAAACCTTTTTTTCAAATTTCTCGTTTTGGAGAGAAAATGTAGGTGGAAAGGTTTGAATATGTGATAATTATCAGCTACATCTATGTCTCCAAACCCCATTATCTCTTGCTCGTTCCCCAGACTACTATAGATTTCATATACAATGGTTACACGGAACCAATGCCCGGTTAGTTACACTGAACCAATGTCCAGTTAGTTACACGGAACCAATGCCCGGTTAGTTACACGGAACCAATGCCCGGTTAGTTACACGGAACCAATGTCCGGTTAGTTACACGGAACCAATGCCCGGTTCGTTACACGCACAAATGTACGGCTACAAGTAAGATATTTAATCGGTAGGAATTTAGGAATATAGGAACGGCAAGGAAAAAAACGGACAGGAGGAATATTCCGCTGAACTCGTGACAACACAGCTTCAAAATATTAGGAATCTCTCAGTACACTGCGTACCCCTGGTTTTCCGGTAGTGGAGAAAAGTCTTTGGCTCTAAATAGTATTCCTGTATATCACCATCGAGATTTTCTTCCATTTTCAATGTGCTAAATCACTTTCCTTTATGGAATATATCCACAATGACTATACACAAAATACAAATTCATATGTAAAACGCTACTGGTTTGGGAATACATAGTTATTTGACCTCAGGGACTATATTAAGCTGTAGTGTGGTAGCCACTACAGGGGTGTGGGTTGGGGAATGCCTTCGTCACTGTGGCTATGAACGACTGTGTATATAATAAATGATAGCGGTGGGAAAAGAAAAAAGTTTTAGTGGTTATGAACGACTATGTTCATATTAAATGATAGCGGTGGAGGAAAAATAAAAAGGTGACTTCGTCACACTCTGCTCCTCCTTCGGTGGATGAGGACTTTCTCGTTCTAAAAAAATCCAGCTGGGTCAATATTTTTTTTTTTTTTATTCAACAACTCTTTTTTATGTGTTATAAAGATAATTCATAAAATAACAAAAGTATAAGTCACTAAGTATAATTCAAAAAAATAACGATACTTCATAAAAAACAACAAAATAAATATAATTCCATAATCCAAAAATATCAAAACGGAAATAATTCTTTCTTAGCTCCTAACTTAAAATTCCTAAACAACCTTAACTTGTTGTTCCTTGACATCAACTGGATTCACAATTTTGGTTTGACCTCCAAAAGTCAATGCTGCTGTGCCTGGTTTGTGTATCCAGACATGGATGCTACCAAAGGAGAATTTTATGAAAAAACTGCCATTTGTTCTCTGCTGCGGCTAGTCTGACATGGATTTCCTGTTGCTGCCAAGTTTGGGATGGACGCTCTGCTAGTTTCTCCACCTTCTGGACATCGATTCGGCCTCGAAGATCAGCCACCAGAGTTAGATGGTCAGGAAGCCTTTCTACGTTTTTGACGATTATGTTCGGTTTCTTTTCTGGTCACTAGTCGCTCTTGATCCTCCTTGTCCTCGGAGATTTTCGTCGGTCATTGCAGGGTTGCAGGAGTAGGAGCGCTGTTTAAACAGTTGTTCGTTTTTGAGACGGAAAGTATGAACAGCAACGTTGCAGATGGGTGGCAGTCGGTCGAATGCAGTCAACTCGTTGCTCAAGAATTCTTTTAGCTGAGATTGGTCACTTGGGTCTAAGTTGTTGCTACCAATGAGTCCCAGCTTCACAGATCTGGAAGTGTCTATTCTGTTGGGTACACCCCCAATGTCATGCTTAACCCTGCTTTCCTCAGGAAATCCATTCCGATCACAGCTCAATCCATATGGGGTTCTAGCAACGAGACCTTTCCAGTCACCGATTGTTTGCCAAATTTTAGAGTTGCTAGATAATGCTCCCTAGCTAAAATCAGGTTCCCATTTGCTAAGTGTATTGCAGAACGCTGGTATCGGACGGGGGTTTTGCGTTGACGCAGAGTGTTTCGCAATGCGAGACTAATAAACGTCTTTGTAGCTCCCGTATCGATTAGAGCATTCCTTATTTGCTCTCCGCTACTGACGGGGATAAAACAGCGGGGATCCGTCTGGCTCTAGCCAGATCAAAATAAGTAATCTTACCATTAGAAAATACTAGCTTAGGTATTTCTTCCAAAAAGAAAGAAGGTCTGCTAAACCTTTAAAAAAAATCAAATTCCATTTTCCTACAAAGATTTTTACGAATCTCTCAAAAATTACTAACAGAATAAGTTATTTAAAGCTCAATAAAAATGTCGCAGTTAATTCTGTTCAGACGTTTTGACTGATTATTTATTTTTAAAATCAAGAGCTGAGAGAATTATAACATTTAATTTTTTATGTTCCTTTCATTATTTTTAATTACATAAGTTTTTCGGTAAACTAAATTCGGTTATGAAACTTAGTTAGAAAAACCTTATAAGGATAAGTTTAAATAATTTTTTGTTCATTTTTGTTCGCATAAGAAAAAGTGCCTTTTTATGTTCCTATATCATTGCTAAACAAATAAAATTCAATTACAATAATACACCTTTTATTTTGAATTTTTATTTCATGTCTTTTAATTACGTGGAAAACGACACTTTTTCAAACAGTCAGACAAAAACATTGTGGAAAATAGGCCTATTTTTTTCGAAAAACGGCACAAATCGATTTTTTTTTTAAAATTTGGGTTTTCTATAAATCTTAGTATACCACCTAATAGCAAAAAAATGCAATTTTTTCATGTATTCAACTTCCTAGTTTTATTTTTTATTAACAAGATTTTTTTTGGTTTTTTAATATGACAAAAACTTTAAATGGCTCTCCTGAAAATTTGCGAATTTTGAATTGTGTCACTCTGCCGGAAAAGCGATTTATTAAGTCCTTCGTTCATTATTTGTTTATTTTTGTTTTATTTATCAGAGACTGGCACAATTTCACAACAACCGACAAAAAATAACAAATTATTTGTCATATGACGTTTGATAGAAAAGTATTCAGATCGATTCTCCCAACCCATTAGAGATGCATACTTTCGTGTTGAGAATCGATCTAGAATTGCACTTTATGAATAAATGAAACTGTCAAAAGTGAAAAAGATCAAAACTTTTGACAGAAAGAGCAATTTTTTTCGTGAATGAAACTCGCTATAACAAAACAACTCGGTTCAACTCGGTTTGTACCCGCTTCTTAATGTCACAATAGAATTAGTCCAATCTATTATGAAATGGGATCCTTTTTTTTAAGAAGATGTGGAATGTTATTTATCGGAATTGCAAATTCTTCTTTTTTCTTGTGACGAATACTCAAATTTCGACGACATTACCAAAGAGGTATTTAAATTAAGAAATTTGATTCCGTTAGCATTCAAACTAATTTCCTACTGTGACCTCGGCTTCTTATGAGCGGTCATTTAGTAAACTAAAAATAGTTTTAAATTACTTGTGTACGACCATGGGTAATGAAAGTTTAAATTCACGACTGGTGCTTTGCTCCGCAAAAGATATAGTTGATGAAATTCAATTAAGCCAGGTTATTGAAAAATGGGCATTATTAAAACATGGCAGGGTTAAACTTTAAATTAAAATTAAAATTCATGTAAGATGTTTAAATTGTTTTTGAATTCGTAATTTCCATTTAAAGACTGAACTAATAAAATATGTAATTTATTTTCTTTTATTATTAAATATTATTATTTATTAATAAGTACCTAATAAATAATGTTTATTTATTTGTTTTGTTGTTAAAAATTATTATTTTTATAATTAAATGCTGAATTGTAAAATAATTCTTTTATGACTTTTATTTCTCTAAATGTATGATTTCTAGAAATATTAATTTTTTTTCAGATGCAGTCGGATATTTCGTAAAATTAACCGGCATTTCCAGGGTCAGCCGAAGAAAAGACGTAAAACTCCGGTTAAGGAAAATAACACTTCATTTATTACCTTTTATTCAATAGGTTTAGGTTACAAACAGAAGTTAATTATTTATTACAAATATAAGTTATATAATTCAAATAATGTACATAGATTCGGTATAGCAAATATACGTTATATAATCCAAATCAGGGATGCCAATGCTGAACCAAAAAATGAAGCAGATTGCCGAAAAAAACGAAGCAGATTTGAAAAAAGTGTAGTAGATTATGAAAAATACATAATATTTAAAAAAAAAAAAACAAATTTATAAGTATTTCGTATTCAAAACAATAACAGCCTTTTATTTTACAACTTCATAGGTACCATATGTAGTTTAGTTATTTTTAAAATAAATAGAAACTTTAGGTACATTAAAATAAACACATAAAGTAAAAAGGAACTTTTTGTTTCATTGTTTGGTGGTTTTCGCCATACCGTCCGTCCGTCTGTCTGTGCGGATGTGCGCTTTTTCACGTCATGCTACAGCCTAAACGGCTTGACGGATTTCCTTCAAACTTGGTTTATAGCAGTTTGAAGAAAAATCATTGTCGAGGATTTTTTTATTTTGTTTTAGCCCTACTCAAACTGGTACCTTTCAAGTAACGTTTTTTTTCATTTTTGATTTGCTCGAAAACGGCTCTAACGATTTTGATTAAACGTAAAATTTAACTTATGTAAGATATTTCTAACAAAACTGCGTTTTTTGTTTTTGGCTAACATGGTCGTAACGAAAATCAGGTTTAAACATAACTTCGAGACGGCTCGATTGAATTGATTCCAACTTCGTTTGGCATTGGTCTCTATAGGATGGTTTTATAAATTTTTCAGTGAAGCCTTTCCAAATGGTGGCTCCCATACAACGAGCCGTTCAGTTTTAGCCAACTTTTTTTGGTTTTTTATAATTTGCTCCAAAATGGCTCTAACGATTTTGATTAAATTTTGTGTGTTCTTTTAGTGTTCTTAAGAGAACTGCGTTTTTAGTTTTTGGTGAAAAATGCTAAAAATGGAGATCTGGTCTTAACGTCTTTTTTTCAATTGGCCAGAAGTTTTCAACGGTTGTATCGAATTCAATCAAACTTTGTTTGGTATAGTTTCTTACAACTCTCTATCAGATGGTATTGCATTTTTTTCGGTTCCTCTTTTTTAAATAGTGGCTCCCATACAAAGAGCCACTAGGTTTTGGCCAATTTTTTTAGTTTTTTTCTAATTTTTTCAAAAAAGGCTCTACCGATTTTTATTAAACTTTGTATTGAGTATACATAGAATGTTTTGAAGAAAACTGCATTTTAGTTTTTGGCTTCAAATGATAATAACGGAAATTTGTTTTTTACAATTTAAATTATTTGGTCATTAGCGGATATTTATATCATTTATAGCAACCAAAAGATGACATCTCAAATTGAAATATTCAAAGGTTTCTAAGTAAGTCAGGAATATCGGGCTTCCCAGTTTTAACCAAAATTTCGTTATTTTCCCCAAATTTTTCAAACATGCGTTTTTCATATTGCTCGAAGACTTTGTTTTCATCGTACTATTGCACCAACAGAGCCAGTACGTGCGACCAAACCGTGCATTTTATTTTGTTTTTACGTTGTTAAAATCTGAAAACCGTCTTTCGGCTGCTGCACTGCTGTGTGGTAGACAAGCTAGTGTAAGCATATAGTCAGGCAACACCAATGTATCTATCTGCTCTTTTTCTACACGTTAATAAGGTGTTTGGAAAATAAATTGTAGTATCTAGGAGGTTTTTGCGATGAGTGCATTCAGATTAAGCAAATGGGTTTTTCGATTTGCAAAAATGAATCAATTCAACACATATTATATGAAATTATGATCGTTATATAAAAATGAGAAAAACGAAGTAGATTAGAGTTGCTACGTAGTAGACGCATATAAAAAAATAAATGAAGCAGATCTACTACATATGTAGTAGATTGGCATCCTTGATCCAAATAATACTTTACAGTAATTCTTAAATCTTAACTTATAGTTATATTCACGGAACAAAATCTGGCTGTTACACGGAACCAATGTCCGGCTAGTTACACGGAACCAATGTCCGGTTAGTTACACGGAGCCAATGTCCGGCTAGTTACACGGAACCAATGTCCGGTTAGTTACACGGAACCAATGTCCGGTTAGTTACACGAAACCAATGTCCGGTTAGTTACACGGAACCAGTGCCCGGTTAGTTATACGGAACCAATGTCCGGTTAGTTACACGGAACCAATGTCCGGTTAGTTAAACGGAACCAATGTCCGGTCAGTTACACGGAACCAATGCCCGCTTAGTTACACGGAACCAATGCCCGGTTAGTTACACGGAACCAATGTCCAGTTAGTTACACGGAACCAATGTCGGGCTAGTTACACGGAACCAATGTCCGGTTAGTTACATGGAACCAATGCCCGGTTAGTTACACGGAACCAATGTCCGGTTAGTTACACCATTGTATATGAAATCTATAGTAATATGGATAGCAGGATCGACTATGGCGACACCGCGAGCCTCCAAACCTTTTTTTCAAATTTCTCGTTTTGGAGAGAAAATGTAGGTGGAAAGGTTTGAATATGTGATAATTATCAGCTACATCTATGTCTCCAAACCCCATTATCTCTTGCTCGTTCCCCAGACTACTATAGATTTCATATACAATGGTTACACGGAACCAATGCCCGGTTAAATACACTGAACCAATGTCCAGTTAGTTACACGGAACCAATGCCCGGTTAGTTACACGGAACCAATGCCCGGTTAGTTACACGGAACCAATGTCCGGTTAGTTACACGGAACCAATGCCCGGTTCGTTACACGCACAAATGTACGGCTACAAGTAAGATATTTAATCGGTAGGTATTTAGGAATATAGGAACGGCAAGGAAAAAAACGGACAGGAGGAATATTCCGCTGAACTCGTGACAACACAGCTTCAAAATATTAGGAATCTCTCGGTACACTGCGTACCCCTGGTTTTCCGGTAGTGGAGAAAAGTCTTTGGCTCTAAATAGTATTCCTGTATATCACCATCGAGATTTTCTTCCATTTTCAATGTGCTAAATCACTTTCCTTTATGGAATATATCCACAATGACTATACACAAAATACAAATTCATATGTAAAACGCTACTGGTTTGGGAATACATAGTTATTTGACCTCAGGGACTATATTAAGCTGTAGTGTGGTAGCCACTACAGGGGTGTGGGTAGGGGAATGCCTTCGTCACTGTGGCTATGAACGACTGTGTATATAATAAATGATAGCGGTGGGAAAAGAAAAAAGTTTTAGTGGTTATGAACGACTATGTTCATATTAAATGATAGCGGTGGAGGAAAAATAAAAAGGTGACTTCGTCACACTCTGCTCCTCCTTCGGTGGATGAGGACTTTCTCGTTCTAAAAAAATCCAGCTGGGTCAATATTTTTTTTTTTTGTATTCAACAACTCTTTTTTATGTGTTATAAAGATAATTCATAAAATAACAAAAGTATAAGTCACTAAGTATAATTCAAAAAAATAACGATACTTCATAAAAAACAACAAAATAAATATAATTCCATAATCCAAAAATATCAAAACGGAAATAATTCTTTCTTAGCTCCTAACTTAAAATTCCTAAACAACCTTTACTTGTTGTTCCTTGACATCAACTGGACTGGAAAATTCACAATTTTGGTTTGACCTCCAAAAGTCAATGTTGCTGTGCCTGGTTTGTGTATCCAGACATGGATGCTACCAAAGGAGAATTTTATGAAAAAACTGCCATTTGTTCTCTGCTGCGGCTAGTCTGACATGGATTTCCTGTTGCTGCCAAGTTTGGGATGGACGCTCTGCTAGTTTCTCCACCTTGTGGACATCGATTCGGCCTCGAAGATCAGCCACCAGAGTTAGATGGTCAGGAAGCCTTTCTACGTTTTGGACGATTATGTTCGGTTTCTTTTCTGGTCACTAGTCGCTCTTGATCCTCCTTGTCCTCGGAGATTTTCGTCGGTCATTGCAGGGTTGCAGGAGTAGGAGCGCTGTTTAAACGGTTGTTCGTTTTTGAGACGGAAAGTATGAACAGCAACGTTGCAGATGGGTGGCAGTCGGTCGAATGCAGTCAACTCGTTGCTCAAGAATTCTCTTAGCTGAGATTGGTCACTTGGGTCTAAGTTGTTGCTACCAATGAGTCCCAGCTTTACAGATCTGGAAGTGTCTATTCTGTTGGGTACACCCCCAATGTCATGTTTAACCCTGCTTTCCTCAGGAAATCCATTCCGATCACAGCTCAATCCATATGGTCCTCTAGCAACGAGACCTTTCCAGTCACCGATTGTTTGCCAAATTTTAGAGTTGCTAGATAATGCTCCCTAGCTAAAATCAGGTTCCCATTTGCTAAGTGTATTGCAGAACGCTGGTATCGGACGGGGGTTTTGAGTTGACGCAGAGTGTTTCGCAATGCGAGACTAATAAACGTCTTTGTAGCTCCCGTATCGATTAGAGCATTCCTTATTTGCTCTCCGCTACTGACGGGGATAAAACAGCGGGGATCCGTCTGGCTCTCTTCACTTTCACCCTTCACCATCCACAGAATCTAGGGCTTCGGATTCTGGTGACAGGGTTGGATTGGTTAGCGGGTGGCTGGTACTGGGACCTTGTACTGTGTGCATGGAAATAGTCTCGTTTTCAGCGTAATCTGGCATCAATGGCTTCGGTCGGGATTGGTCGGAATTGACCGGAATGGTTGACAGCATGGCAGACACAGCGGGGTGGCAAGAGCAATTTTTTTGATAACCGCCCATCCTCTCCACAAAAAGAACAAAACATTCGGAATGTGCGATTGCAATTGGCTTTGTCGTGTCCTCACTGCTTACACCTCCAACAATGAGTGTTTCTGTCGTATGCAGGGTTGGTGGCTGGAGGGATGCGGATGGGTGGCGGGACGTAACTTGGTTGCGGAGGACTTCTTTCTGGTGGGGTCCATCGGGTAGGACCGGATGTCGGTACGGCGGGACTGGGTCGGAGGTTTCGATCTTCACCCCGAATGTATTCGTACTCCTCGGCTAGTTCCATCAGGTCATCGACTGTCTGGAACTATCGGCGTTTAATGTACAACCTGTATTCCAGTCTCAGAATATCATAAATCCGCTCTAGGTTATCCTCATTGCTCAAAAGGGGATGTTGTTTCATCAGGTATAGCGCTGCTTGAATGAATTCCTTCGCCTTCTCCCACGGGCCTTGCTTCTTCCGCATAATTTCGTCTTCTAATTTGTGCACATACCGAGCGGGCAGGAAGAACCGTACAAACGAATCGTGGAATTGAGCCCAAGTCTGAAAAGTGGATCGATTCACCCGGAGCCACTCTAGGGCATTACCACGAAAAATTTCTGGAAATGTCCAAACAATATGATCGAGCGGGATGTCATAGCAGTTGGCCAGCTCCTCCAATCTTTCGATAAATTCAAATGGGTTTCCTGACCCCTCAAACTTCAGATCAAATTTGCGTTCCGTGTTCATGACTTCGGCTTTGTGTAGCTCGTGGCCAATCGCTCCGTGCGGTTATGCGGTACGAAGATTCGTTCCGCGGTGGTGGTGTATGTGGAGACGGTTGCACCTCCTGGCGAATTTACGGGTATGGACGGTCCTGCTTCAGAGATGTTTTGTTGTAATGGGGTGCGTGTCGGCACTGTACTACTTCTCCCGTCGTATGCACCCAACGGTGGAATGGCTTGCTCCGTCCTCATTGGCGGTTTTGTCTGGATATGTTTATGCTCAACGGTTTTTCGTTAAGGTGAAGAGTCTGAATCACCATATTCTCGGTCTTGTGTGAGCTTCTCTAGCTCAGCACACAGGTCCTGGGTTGAAGCTCGGGTTCTGGCTTCCTCGATGCTCTGGCTGAACAATTGTTTTCCATCCGTGGGCAACCAATGCAAATTTGCAGATCCATGGTTTTCTGTAATCGGACGGTGTTACCAGGTAAACGGTGTTCAGTATTCTTAAGTTTAAGAAAAACGGGACGGTATCGGTAACGGGTCTTAAGAATACGATGATCCGGGAAGCGGGTAGGTGATCGGTATTAGGGTCCTGGTAACTGGTAATCGGCACGGTGATGTTTCTGGTCTGGTCGGCTTTTCTGGTATAACCTTCATTGAGGTCCCTGCTCGGGCGCCAATGTAAGAGTTGTCCTTTTTTTGTCTATAGCTGGGGTAGCTTTAGCAGTTCCAGGGTCCGCCGAAGAAAAGACGTGAAAGTCCGGTTAATTAAAATAACATTTTATTTTTTACCTTTAATTCAATAGGCTTAGGGTACAAACAGAAGTTAATTATTTATTACAAATATAAGTTATATAATTCAAATAATGTATGTTTCGTAGCTCAAATGGACTGTATAATATCAATTAATCAGTATGTAAACGAAATGAAGCACGATAATTTAGAGTGGAAAAAATATTATGTAAAAAAACCACTTAGCACATTTTATTCTTCTCACTTCAAAATCCTGCTTAAGACTAACTCTCATTCGTTCGTTCTGCGAACAAGCACTCTATCCTTAAGTTCTTACGTTAAGCTTTATTTACGTTTAATTGTATCTTCTTATACTTATGTGACCATCGAATGTAGAGTTGCCAGGACTCATGCGATTCGATAAAGTCCCGTCGAAAACCTACGGTTTTCCACCCCTTTCGCTTTTATTTTACATATATCTCAAAAAAATTTATTTTAATTCATTCCAGCTCCTTGATTGGTAAGATGCACATCTTCTGTACCGGTGTCGTAAGTTGATTGCTCGCTGTTATTAGTCCATCCCTGCATGGTATTAGTTTTAGTATCCGCGCCCTCGCCCACGCCGATGATCTGAAATTTTCTTTCCTGATTATGCAGAGTTTCTTGCCATTTCTTTCTCTCGTATAGAGTAGATAAGTACTCTACCTTCCATCTGCTGCAGAAGAGTGCAAGCATACACTTGCGCTCCGTCCACAATTGTATGCCCTTGGTATTTGGCATCTCATTGGTTATAAACGTTAATGGTAAAACAAGCGGTTCACCAACCAAAATGTCCCGGCGTTGACGCCTGCAAAACATCAGGATCATTGCTTAATGGATGTAGCGGTCTTTAATTCAAGATGTCTTCTATCCCAGTAATTAATGTCAAAACCTGCTCATATGCCAAAACCTTCGCTCCAACAATTCTCGTCAAATGATATTTCATCGCTTTACCGCTGCTTCGTATATCCCACCTTGATGTGGTTCCGCAGGAGTCATAAACTTCCATGCCGTCTCTTTCAAACTTAAGTGTTCAAATGTATCCTTCACTAACCAACGCTCTTTGGCTTTTTGCAATTCCTTCGCTGCACCGACAAATGCTGTACCATTGTCCTTCCACACCTGCTTCTTGCTGTGAATCTTTGGAAACAAGCAATGAACGCCACTCACTTCAGATTTGATACCAAATCTATATGCACTGCACTAGTCTTAAGGCTAACAAAGACGGAAACCCAACATTTCTGTCTTATTATTTGCTCACCTGCTCTGTCGATCATCTTAGTTTCAAATGGACCTGCATATAGTCTACCCCTGTGTGTAGAAAAGCCTTCCCTGCCGTTACTCTCTCTGATGGCAAATCAGCCATCAATTGCATCTCAAAAAGTTGATTATACCGCACGCAAACCAAACACTTATGTAAGTAATTCCTCAGCTGACTTTGGAGCTTCGGAATTCAGAATCTCTGAAGAATATCCTGCATCATGACCTGCACTGCTCCATGATTCGTTGCTGTATGCGCATTATCCATGATCAACCAAGCCAATCGAGAACCATTTGGCACAATAGCTGGATGCCTTCTCTCGTATTCCATCTCTGCTTTTTCCAATCTCCCTGCTACTCTCAGAATCTGTTCACCATTTAAGATTGGCTTAAAGAATTCTATCCTGCTCTTTTCAGGCAAACACCTGTCCTTCTCTATACATATGATTTCTTTCGCAAAATACTTTTCCTGCTCTTTTGTCAACAGGTGACCGATTGATTTCATCTTCTCTTCAGATGGTTGCCCAGGTACTACTGTATCTCCTGCACTCTCATCTGCTCTATTCCTTCTTTTCACTTGACGTGCAGAACGTCTCCATCTCTTTCCATCTATCTCTTCTTCTTCCTTTCGTTGCTTTATTTTTGCTTTTTATTACATAGCTGATTACATTAATCGCCTTCTCTAATGTAGACGTGTATTCAATCAATGGAATACTCCTTCTCCAGCACTTCACATAAATAAATAAGGGCTCTGTAAATTTTTTTATCACGAAAATCTTCATCTCATCCCTCCCCCCATCTGAAACATTTGGCACAAACTTTTCAGATGACCAGCTCGACCGAGCTTTTGCCAACCGTTCCGTGCAACCACAACTTGTTATCAACCAATGCTGATGGCTTTATTCCTCTTCTTAGAATATCAGCTTATCCAATGCCGCGCTACGAGTGAATCTGTCCAAAGATCATACACGATACCTTCCCATTCTATTGTTTGAATGACGTTTACAATTAGCCGTCCCAATAGCTCCACTGCTGCTTGCTCTAAGCGCTATATTGCCACCGTTGTAAGTGGTGCAACCCGTGTTCTTGTTGTGATGAGATCTACTGTAGGCCTGCCGTACGTATCGTTCTCAGATAAATCGCTGCTCCATATGCCCTCTCAGAAGCATCCGAGCACCCATGTAGCTCTTTTCGTACTTCTTCTGAAGTACCTATCCATCTCCAAATTCTCACGTTCTCTAAATATATTATTTTCTACCAGAAATCTCTTCATCTCTCATTTATCTCTCTAGGGAGTCAACACAGCTAACTACGCTTCTCTTTGTTATTGCCTGCTGAGTCTCTGGTGTTTTTACCACAAACGTGAATTAATCCTTCTCAAGCGGCCACTTAAAGCCCAAAACTGTCGTTTTCTCATCATTATGGAACATTTATTGACTCCTTCTCTTCATAGTTCATGTCCTTTACAAGAGCTTTGGAATTGGATTTCCATTTTCTAAGCTCAAAACCTGCCCCTTTTAAAACATGATCGATATCTTTCGATGACTTGATCGGCTTCTCTTCAGAATCAGCACCTGTGGTGCAGTCATTCATATAAAATTCCTGCTTAATTGTCTTTGCAGCTTCTGGAAACTCCTGCTATGCCTCCCTTGCGCATTGCACAGCATTATAAGCTGATGCAGTGATACCATAGGTGACTATATTATATATAGCCAATATTCTCCCAAATTGTCCTGTGGATTTTTTCCAAAACATACGCTGCAAATCCTACTGTTCCTTTGCCACCTTCACCATTCTGAACATAATTTTAATGTCCGCAGTAATAGCGACACAATACCTGCGGAAGCGCATTGAAATTTCGTGCAGATCCTTCTGTAAGTTTTCTCCAAGCAATTGCACTTCATTTAATGAAGTACCTTTATTTGTCCTGCAGCTCGCATCAAATACGACCCTTAACTTTTTGGCGACGCAATGATGTGGTATATGGTTTTGCCATGCACTGTGCCAGTCACTGGTGTCATGTCCTGCTTCTTCATATTCTCTCGTAAACTCCAGGTGCTTTAGTTTCAACTCAGGATCTCCTGCCAACCTTCTCTCCAAAGCAAGGAACCTACGCTTAGCTGTAAGCTCTGAACTTCACTTCTCTTTCACTGATTCCTTCAAAAAATCGTCACAAGAAACCTGCCAAAATCATCACGTGAAAATGTTTTCATGAAATTTTGCTCCACCTGCTCCTGCTCTTTTAACCTGCTCAACAACATTTATATGTCATTTAACTGCCATAAACGCTTAAGCGATTCATGAAGTTGATTATTATCCATGCACACTGCCTGCGATACCTGCTCATTGTTCATGCTATCCTTCTCATTACCATCCTCTCCCATTATTATTCTGCCGAAAACAGTTTCTATCTCAAGGACACCACCTCGTCGATGCTCTAAGACAGAAGTAAATGCTTCTGCTATGAACCTGCAATATATATACATTACCTGCTTTCCAATAATGTGGATTAGCAAGAGATGCTGTAGCAATGCTCATCAGTGGCGATTTCAAGTTGTGTGTTGGCACTACTGGATGCCAAATAGCCTGCTTAGGAAGAATCCAAAAGTCCTGCTCTATTTAAACCAGATTGGGCTGTGCGCCCGTATCTAAAAGTGCTCATACCGGCCCATACTTCCTTCTACCCATCTCGATTCTTACTTGTGCCGTAGGCATCAAAGTAACTCTCTCCTGCTCTTGCTCATTATAATTAAAAGACATAAAAAGACGAAATAAATTTTAATCATACTTTTATTTTTGTTCTTAGAAGGCAAGCGCCTAGCTCTCTTAAAATACCCCCAGGACATCACCTGTTCCAAATCACATCCATCTCTCTTCCTGCTGTTCCTGCTACTTCTTCCGTCCTGCCCTTCTCCAACCGAGGGCATTTCCTGGGAGGCATAATTAGTCAATCTGCCTTTTGCTTATTTTCGCTTGTCTGGCTCCTTCTCTTCTTTTACTTTTCCTGCGCATATAGAACAGTTTCTGCACCCTTCCCAATCTCTTTCGTAGCACTATTTTGCATTTGCTTCCCGGGGCATTGACAGCACGGCCCTTGGAAGCAGTCCTTTGGGGCATGACACGTCTTAAGACAATTGGGGCAAAGTGCCTTTTCCTTCACGAGATCCTGCTTAGCACGAATGCTCAGTACTGCAAACTCTGGACAACGTCACATTGAATGATTCAGAAATTTGCACGAGTGGCAAGGCAACAGCCTCTTGTCACCTGGTGCTCCTGCTCTTCGGGCATTACTGCCAGCTGCTCGCATGTCCTCATACCTGCTCAAATTCGGATGCGCCTGAAGTTGTGACAACGGCTGCTCAAATTTCCTGCCATCGCTCCGCTCAATGCTTGTTCTGCTCTTCTTGGTATGCCTGCTATGCGTGTTCTTGGAGCCATTTTTTTAGCTTTTCCTGCAACACTGCGTGGGCAGCAAAGTAATTTTCTTTCGCTCCAGCAATCCTGCGTTGTATCTGCACCTTGACCAACATATCGTCGGGCAACACAATCCTGCTCTCGCTGATCTTGACCTGCGACCAGGCTTCTTGCAAGGCCTCAAGCCTGACCTGCGCTGCTGCCATCGTTCAAATTCCAAAATCTGGAGATTTCACAAAGGCAAGCATCTTGCTCACTGAAAATACACCAGCATCCAATATATATTGGTGATTTTTCTCCTGCTGTTTGTCAATCTTTTTTATTCGCTGCTCTTTTCTGTAAATATATAAAATCGTATTGCATTAGAAATGATGACTCAAAAATGTCCTACTCTGAAAATGAAAGAGATATTCATTTGCAATTCAATTTCCCAATATGCAGATACATAAATAAATAATAGTTTGCAGTAGGTACTAAAATTCCCAGTATGCAAAAATAAATAATAGTTTGCAGTAGGTACTAAAATTCCCAGTATGCAAAAATAAAACAAAATAAATAATAGATATAATAAAAAAAAAGTCGGCTCGTTGTTGCTGCTTTTGTCGTTGCAAATATAGTTTGTTTATTCTAAGAAAGGTATGTTGCATCGAGAAGCGAAATTCTTTTGTGGCTCATATTCCTGCTTTAAAAATATTTATTCTTTTTGAATTTAAGATACTTTATTCCTGCCGCTTGCCAGCTTTCCCTCTCTAAAAACTAGCACCGTCGTGCTTTGAGTTTTTTCCTGCCCCAGATATGTGTCCTTTTTTTTTAATAATAATTTGTTCATGGCAATTGGTGCAATTGCACTCAAGTTCCTCCTTCATACCTGCTCTCTCATGTTTGGTAACTCGCACATATGTGCTTCGAGTTGCCCCTGCTATATTTCGAGTCCTTCACAATTTTTCTCTCATATTTTTGGTAACTCGCACAAATGTGCTCTGAGTTCCACTCGCCCCTGTTTATATCTCGAGTCCTTCACAACTTCTCTCTCATATTTGGTAACTCGCACGAATGTGCCTTGAGTTCCACTCGCCCCCGCTATATCTCGAGCAACAAAGCTTGTCAAGAGAAAAAAAAAGTGACACACAAAAAAAACTTAACACCTATAAAAGAAATTAATTTTTGATCCCTACCAAACAACAAAGCAGCAACATCACCGCAATATATGTAGGTAATATTGAAAAAAAATCTTATTCATAAAAAAATGATATTAAAAAGGTATATAAGTCACACACGCACCAAAAGAGGAAAAAGAACATCCTGCGCACTTCACTCATTTCAAAAATTCTCATTCTCCATAGGAAAACAAATAAACTCAGATCGCCCCCTGCCCCTTCACACTAGCTATCATTGCTCATTCCCTCATTCACACTTGCGTTCACCGAAAACAAAACAAATGGAACCAATGTCCGGTTAGTTACACGGAACCAATGCCCGGTAAGTTACACGGAACCAATGTCCGGTTAGTTAAACGGAACCAATGTCCGGTTAGTTACATGGAACCAATGTCCGGTTAGTTACACGGAACCAATGCCCGGCTAGTTAAACAGAACCAATTTCGGGTTAGTTACAGGGAACCAATGTCCGGTTCACCGAAAACAAAACAAAATCGCTAACAGACACTGCACACACAAATCGGGGCACATTCAATGCAACGGGAAGAGAAAAAAAAGAAACCTGCTCCGTTGCAAAATAATCCAAAAAAACCACCACCATTCACACAATCAAATATTTACTTTGTCCTGTTTTAGGACTATATTTCAGTTCACCTTTTTTTTTGCTTTAAATAAATGTTATTTAAAATGTAAATAGGTATGTTAATATTATTATTGTATAGATATTGTTGTTGTTGTGTTTGTTGTTTTTTTTTAATTTTCTTTCTTTCGATAGACCGCTTTTGTTTTTTTTTCCCGAATGACGAAATTTGTCATTCTTCTCCTTCTCTTTGTCACAGTTGCGTATATACATACATTGCGCATATAATGTGTTTTGTGTATGCGTATTCCTTCACTCCGGCTCGCTGCTCATGAGTCGTAACTCGTAAGTGTGTATTCTCGCTCTGAGGAGAGAATACGTACATTCTTACCTGCTCTTGACGAAGAATTTTCATCGGTCGCCGCCGTTTGAAAAAGGGGAAAACAACAACAATAATTATTGCACTACTTACATGCTGGTTGGTACATATTGATCATTATTATAAAATGAAGTACCATTTTGCACATCGCCTGCTGGTGATACACGGTTTCCTGCCCATGCTCCTGTCGCCACAAACTGCTGCACACACTTTAATTTTTTGTGACACAATTGAGCACATTTTTATTATTTTTTTTATTTATTATTGTTTTTTTTTTAAGAAAATGAAACCTGCACCATTCCGACACTGGCACAATATCCGACGCTCGACATGGACCAATGTATCGTAGCTCAAATGGACTGTATAATATCAATTAATAAATATGTAAACGAAATGAAACACGATCAGGGGCGAACGCAGGGGGGGGTTTTGGGGGTTGAAACCCCCCCCGAAATATGTGAAATGAAAAAATAACCATTCATTAGAAAAAAAAAATAAACCTGGAAATATAAAATTTATTTGAAATTTTCATTCTGTCAGTGAAAAAATCTTTCCAAATACACAATCTAACCCATCAGAGATCAATTCTTTCGTGTTGAGAATTCATCTAGAATTGCTCTTGTTTTGGAATGAAACTTGCAAAAGTGAAGAAGATAAATTCTTTTGACAGAAAGAGCAATTCTTTTCTTGTATGAAACTCGCTATAAGTAAATTTGATATGTCGATGTGGAATTAGTGTTGGGTCGTAAACAACGGGACCTGCGACCGAAATATACGAAAATTCACTTCCCTTTTTACTTGCAAAATCATCCCATCGGTCGCTCAAAAACTAGCGGTAGTTGCGACCGAAATCTACGAAAATTCACTTCCCTTCTTACTTGTAAACACATTGCATCGGTCGCTCCAAAACTAACGGCAGTTGCGACCGAAATCTACGAAAATGAAAACTTGCATCACACGTACTAAAAGCCAGTCCCTACGTATAAGAACGGGATCGACAACGGCAACTAGGAAAGAGTATACTTTTGTATTGTATAAGCATAATACACATGAAAATTAAAATGAAATTGTAGTTTGAACTGTGAGGTCGATTTTCTGTTGATTCCTACATAAAATCGGTTGTTTATTAAAATAAATTAAAAGTTATTGTGAAAAAAATGAGTAATTCAATACTAAAGTTTTTTAAACCAGCAGCGAGTAAAAACAGTGCTACACCTACAGTTTCAAGTATTGGGGATTTAAACAAATTGTCTGGAGAAGGTCCCCCCACAAAAAAACAAAAACCTGAGGTGTCACAAAACAGTGGAAACCGTAATGTAAGTTCAATATAAGAAAATATTAGTTTTGTTTCCCCTGTGGTGCTGTTTCGTGCTCATGTGTATTTCTAATTGCCTTTTTTAACGGAACTGTTTAAATTGAAATTAATTTTGAACAATACACACGGAAGAGGTGTGCAATATTGTGATTAACGTTATATTAACGTAATATAAGTGTGTAAAAGAAAAAATCTTTTGGTTTCATGTTTAGATATTTTTTTTATTTTTGTATGAATAAAGGCACATAGGTGCACATATTTTGAAAAAAAAATTTTTTCATAATCTCATATGGGCACAAACTTAAAAATCATAACGTGTAACAATACATATTTATTATCTTATCCATAGAATTATGTAAACGACATTGCAAATTTTTGTCGGAAGCAATTAAACGACAGTGAAAAATATGAAGTTCTTGTTCATTGTTGGGTTCCTGATTTAGATTTTAATTTTCCGATATCTGGCCAAAGAAATTTAAAATTTCAGCACTCTTGGTTGCGCTCTTTTGTGTGGTTGACGTATTCTGCAGCAGAAGACGGTGCTTACTGCCGATATTGTGTTGTTTTTGCATTAAAGTCCGTCGGGAAAGGGTCTCATCAGGACACAAATATATTAGTACTGACTGCGTTTCGGATGTGGAAAAAAGCCCTTGAAAAATTTAGAGAACACCAAAACAAAAGTTATCACAAAGAGGCTATAGAGGATGGACAAAATTTTACGTCAATTTTCGAAAATCGAAGGCTTGATGTAGTCACCGAACTTGACACGAGCCGGAAAGTACAACAACTCGAAAACAGAAAAAAGTTGATTCCGATCATACGAGCTGTTTTTTTTGTGGCAGGCAAGGTATAGCTTTAAGAGGACATCGAGACCACGGCCTTGTATCAATTGATAAGCAGCCAGAAGAAAACGACGGAAATTTTAGGGCGTTACTGCGTTACGCAATTGAAAGTGGTGATAAAGTTTTGGCAGATCATTTAAATAGTTCGGGGGCAAACGCCAGATATATAAGCTATCGCATTCAAAACGAAATAATTGATGCTGCAGGAAAAATTATAACAATGAAAATTGTCCAACGTATCAACAAATCTGGATACTTCTCTGCTATTGCTGACGAAAGCACGGATATCAGTGGGGTTGAACAGTTTTCAATATGCGCTCGTTATGTTGATACAATCGACCATAAATATTTTATTCGCGAAGACTTTTTGTGCTTTATCCCGGTTGAAGACGTAACTGGAAAAGGACTAGCAAGTACGTTGCTGTCTGCAATTAAGGATATGGGCCTCAATCTAGCTAATATGAGGGGACAAGGTAAGTGTCAATAATTGGCTAGAATGATTAAGTATTAATGTTATCGTTTTTGACTGTTCAGGCTATGATGGGGCGCGTGCAATGAGTGGAAAATTCAACGGCTGTGCTGCCAAAGTAAGGGAATTATATCCACAAGCGATTTACGTCCACTGCGCGAACCATAACTTGAATTTGGCCATTACTCACGCCTGTAATATCCCACCAATACGAAATTGCATTGGGGCTATTAAAGAGGTTGTCAATTTATTCAGACTCTCAAACAAGGCAGCTCTAATTTTAAAAGACCAAATACATGCGTCTTGTCCAAAAGCAAAACAAACACGGCTTTTAAGATTTTGTGAAACCCGTTGGGTTGAGCATTTAGACTCCTTGAGTTTGTTTTTTGACGTATATGAATATATCTGCTGCTCTTTAGAGATCCTGGACGAAAAAAATTTGAAAACTGATGGAGTTAAACCGCATACTTTACTTACAGCAATACACAATGCCCAGTTCATTATTTCACTAACAGTAATTAAACCAATTTTTAGCCTTATGAAAAACCTTAGTGAATTTTTGCAAAAAAAAGAATGCGATCTAAGCTGCTGCATAGAATATGCAAACCACCTATATGAAGAAATTGCTGAAATGCGACAGAATTCCGAAGTAAGGTTCGGTAGCATATTTGCTGCAGCCAAAGAAATTGCGGAAAAAATGGATTTGCAGTTGGTAGTCCCACGAAATGTCGCAAAACAGAGGAACAGGGATAATTACGAAGGTGGTCCTGAAGAATATTTTCGTCGGTCTATCTATGTTCCTTTTTTGGACCATTTACTGACGCAATTGAAAAATAGATTTCTCGACCATCGTGAGCTGCTTTCCAAAATTCAAAATATATTGCCAGAAAAATGTTGCAAACTTAAAGAGGACGAAATAAAAAGGACTGTTGAGGTGTTTTCCCAAGAATGGACAGATGATATAAAAGTAGGCTTAGATGATTTTCTAGCCGAAATGAAGATGTGGCGCAGGTAAGAATGTATTTCTTTTATTTTCTTGATATGTATTTCATTGTTAAATTAACTATGGTTTCAGACATTGCTTGAGTATGCCAAACGTAAAACGGCCCAACAACTTTATAGACACCTTAAATGTTTGCGATTCGTCCTTATATAAAACAGTTCATTGTTTTATGCAGATCGGTGCGACACTTCCGGTATCCGTGGCTTCAAGCGAGCGATCCTTTTCATGTCTGCGCAGATTAAAAACTTATCTACGAGGAAAAACCGGCGAGGAGCGACTGAACGGTTTGATGTTGCTGAACATCTATAGGGATATTGAGGTTGACTATGAGGACGTTATAAATATAATGGCAAAAGTTCCAAGGCGCATTGATTTTATTTTATAAAATATTGATCATAACTAAAAATTTATGTATTTAGTTTTATATATATGTAAATACATACATACAGAGTAAAAAAAACTTACAAATATTAAAAACAAATTGTTCGTTTATATTTAATATATTTTTTTAAACCCCCCCCCCCCCCCCCCGAAAAAATTTCCTGCGTTCGCCCCTGAACACGATAATTTAGAGTGGAAAAAAAATTATGTAAAAAAACGACTTAGCACATTTTATTCTTCTCACTTCAAAATCCTGCTTAAGAATAACTCTCATTCGTGCTTGTTCGCAGAACAAGCACTCTTTCGTTAAGTTCTTACGTTAAGTTTTATTTACGTTTAATTGTATCTTCTTATACTTATGTGACCATCGAATGCAGAGTTGCCAGGACTCATGCGATTCGATACAAATGTACATAGATTCGGTATAGCAAATATACGTTATATAATCCAAATAATACCTTACAGTAATTGTTAAATCTTAACTTATAGTTATATTCACGGAACCAATGTCCGGCTGTTACACGGAACCAATGTCCGGCTAGTTACACGGAACTAATGTCCGGTTAGTTACACGAAACCAATGTCCGGTTAGTTACACGGAACCGCTGTCCGGTTAGTTACACGGAACCATTGCCCGGTTAGTTACACGGAACCAATGTCCGGTTAGGTACACGAAACCAATGTCCGATTAGTTACACGGAACGAATGTCCGGTTAGTTACACGGAACCAATGCCCGGTTAGTTACACGGAACCAATGTCCGGTTAGTTACACGGAACCAATGTCCGGTTAGTTACACGGAACCAATGTCCGGTTAGTTACACGGAACCAATGCCCGGTTAGTTACACGGAACCAATGTCCGGTTAGTTACATGGAACCAATGCCCGGTTAGTTACACGGAACCAATGTCCGGTTAGTTACACTGAACAAATGTCCGGTTAGTTACACGGAACCAATGTCCGGTTAGTTACACGGAACCAATGCCCGGTTAGTTACACGGAACTAATGTCCGGTTAATTACACGGACCAATGCCCGGTTAGTTACACGGAACCAATGTCCGATTAGTTACACGGAACCAATGTCCGGTTAGTTACACGGAACCAATGTCCGGTTAGTTACACGGAACCAATGCCCGGTTAGTTACACGGAACCAATGTCCGGTTACTTACACGGAACCAATGCTCGGTTAGTTACACGGAACCAATGTCCGGTTTGTTACACGGAACCAGTGTCCGGTTAGTTCCACGGAACCAATGCCCGGTTAGTTGCACGGAACCAATGTCCGGTTAGTTACACGGAACCAATGTCCATTTACAAGGAACCAATGCCCGGTTAGCTAAACGCACAAATGTACGGCTACAAGTGAGGTATTTAATCGGTAGCAATTTAGGAATATAGGAACGGTAAGGAAAAAAACGGACAGGAGGAATATTCTGCTGAACTCGTGACAACACTGCTTCAAAATATTAGGAATCTCTCGGTACACTGCGTACCCCTGGTTTTCCGGTAGTGGAGAAAAGTCTTTGGCTCTAAATAGTATTCCTATATATCACCATCGAGATTTTCTTCCAATTTCAATGTGCTAAATCACTTTCCTTTATGGAATATATCCACAATGACTGAGTGTGAATTATAAACACAAAATGCAAATTCATATGTAAAACGCTACTTGCTTGCGAATACATAGTCATGTGACCTCAGGGACTACGGACTATATTAAGCTGCAGTGTGGTAGCCACTACAGGGGTGCTGGTTGGGAAATGCCTTCGTCACTGTGGCTATGAACGACTGTGTACATAATAAATGATAGCGGTGGGAAAAGAAAAAAGTTTTTTGTGGTTATGAACGACTATGTTCAAATTAAATGCTAGCGGTGGAGGAATAAGAAAAAGGTGACTTCATCACACCGTTTTCAAAATATTAATTTTCAAACTCAATATTTCGAAAAAAATTTAAAAAAATAATTTTAAACCTAATTTTTTTCAAAATTTTTACGTTTTTTTTTTTTTTTTTTTTTTTTTTATAATGCACACGCGCTCAAGGGGTTTGTTATAGCCCTTTTAATGATAAGTCACAGCGCAAGCGATAGGAAGTTAGGGAAGAAGGGAAAGGAGGTGTCGATGCACATTAATCTTGAATGTTTGAAGTTCAAAATGGCAAGGGAAAATTGTGCCAGGCAATTCATTCCACATTCGTGTTGTACGGCTAAAGAAAGAATCCCTATATTTCACGGTACGTCCGAAATTGGGCTCAAGTGTAAACTGATGAGCGTTCCTGGCAAGACGAGTATTACGGGGGAAATGTTTAAGGGGTGGAACGCAACTGGCTACCTCGAGTGAGCATTTTTTGTAAGAGAATCTGTAAAATAAGGAAAGACATAAAACATTTCGACGATGTTCAAGGGATGGAAATGTTTCCATAATGCTTCTCTCTCCTATCAATTTTAACGCTTTTTTCTGAACTCTGTCGAGCAGGTGCAGAAAAGTTTGAGAAGCACCTGCCCAGAGATGGGAGTTATACTCGAGTTTAGGGCGTATAAACGCTTTGTAAATTGTAGCCAGATCAGAAGGGGTAAAAAACTTCTTGCATCTATTAAGAAAGCCTAAGCATCTTGCAGCATTCTTGGCAATCTCAAGTATATGATCATTCCAACGAAGATTGTCACTGATACACATACCGAGTACTGATAGCTTTTCGGCCTCCTCGATGCAAGTACCATTCATGGATAATGGCATAGGGGGTATGTTTAGCTTCAACGACAAAAGACAGCATTGAGTTTTCGACGCATTAAACTCCACACGATTTCTAGTACCCCAATTCACAATGCTGTTTAAATCGGAGTTTAATGAGCTTATCATACGATTCCGTTGTAATAACACGTCCGAAGGCGAAGGCCGTGAATTATCAAACGTATATGAAAAGCTGAGGGTTGAGTCGTCAGCAAAACAATTTAATAGATTAGAAGTCACAGACAAAAGATCATTTATAAAAATGAGAAAGAGAGTCGGAGACAGAACGGAGCCCTGGGGCACACCAGCATTTATTTTGTGGAGATCAGACTTGAAACCGTCTAATACAACTTGTATTGATCGGTCCAGAAGATAGCTTCTAACCCAACGAATAAGAGTATCATCGATACCAAATGCACGCATTTTCGATAAAAGAGCTTCATGCCAAACTCTATCAAATGCCTTTGAAATATCAAGCGCAATAATCTTGCTTTCGCCAAAGCGATGCACAGATTTGTTCCACTGTTCGGTGAGATATGCCATCAGATCACCAGTGGAACGATTGCTGCGAAAGCCGTATTGCCGGTCATTTAAAAGCTCCCGATCTTCGAGATATTTCTTCAGCTGACGATTTATCAGCGTTTCCATGACCTTGGAAAGAAGGGACGTAAGTGCAATTGGTCGGTAGGAGGAGGGGGAGGAGGAGTCACCTTTTTTTGGGACGGGCTGGACAAATGCTGTTTTCCATCTACTAGGAAAGATTCCTGAACGATAGGAGCGATGAAAAAGCTTACGCAGTGGTTTTGCCAGCGATGAAGAACACTTCTTCAGAAGAATAGGGGGTATACCATCTGGGCCAGCGGATTTGTGTATATCAAGATCTTGAAGTACTCTTGCTACTGTACGAGTGCGGAAAAATATCTGTCCCATAGAAAAATTAACGTTCTCAAGTACAGGAGGGGCATTGTTGCTTGCAGGCAACGTAGAACTTGCAGCAAAATGAGCTGCGAGCATATTCGCCTTCTCTGAAGAGCTGACAATAGGTTTATCGTCGACGATGAGCGTTGGAACTGATGATGACGTTGAGTTCTTGACGTTTTTTACAAATGACCAGAAGTTTTTACTGCCTTTGGGACATTGCAGAATTTTTTGCCGTAACTTCTGGTCATGTAAAAATTTCGTTTTGTGTATAACGGAGTTGCACGAGTTCCTAACTTGTTTGTGTTTCTTCCGATATTCCTCAGTTGGGTTGGCTTTGTAGGATCGGAAGCTTACTTCTTTCAACCTGATAGCTTCTTTACACTCTTCGGAAAACCAAGACTTTTCTTTTGGTTTGATACATTTTGTTCTGTGAGGGACAAAAGTTCTCATTCCAAGAAAAATCACTTCTGTAATCATTTCAGCACTGGCATCAATGTCATTATCGAGGAAGCATAATGACCAGTTAAAGTTGCGAAAGAAATTATTCAGACCATCCCAGTTGGCTTTCTCGTATTGCCAAACGGTCCTAGTGGGAATTTTTTCTTTAACTGGATGGTTGGAGATCGAGAAATTAGCTGAAATGACACAATGGTCCGAGGTGCCAAATGGAGAAGTTACTTTAATAGTATATTTATCAGGATGGGAAGTAAGGAACAAGTCAAGAGTATGGGCGGAATGCCCATCAACATCCGGTATACGAGTAGGCTCATCGACAAGCTGGGTAAGATGGTTATACTCAGCAAAGATCTCGGTATACCTTCCTTCGAGTGTTGTCTGGCCAGAATATCGGAGCCAACTTGAATTGTGTACGTTGAAGTCGCCCGTAATCACGACTTCAGTGTGAGGACAATGGGAAACAATTCGGGAAATTGAATCTGACAAAACATCTAACTCATCACAAGTAGACATGCTGTCAAGATTCGGACTCCTGTAAAGAAAACAGTAATGAATGATATGCTTGCGGACAGTGAATTTGAGCCACAGGAAATTAAAGTTCGTATTAGAACAATGCCCATATTGGGGAAGGCTCTGGCAAGCAATATCATTCCTAACATAAACGACAAGACCATGGTGGGAAAAAAGTAATGGCACTAAGTTATATCCAAACAAACAAAATTCTGATAAATCAGTATTCTGTCCAACCTGGGTTTCACTTAATGCCAAAACAGCTGGCCTGTATTGCACAGTATGGGCGTACACAGAAAAGAAATTCTTTCTTAGCCCACGAACATTTGAATATACAACACAAAAATCACTTACCATTTTGAAAAACTAAACACAAGAGATTCAACTTTGACGAAACTAATTTCAGCCGTGCAGTATAGGCCCATATTAATTCCAATTATAAACAAACTGTCCTAGGTGTTATGCCCATAAAACAATTTGCAAACGGGAATTAATATAGACAAAAAAAACACGAAAGAATATACATCAAATGCTGCTCACCATCCAATGCAAAACCTCTTGCGATAAGCCTCACAAGAGGCTTGCATTGCATAGAAAGCAACAGTTATGTGTGGCGCGGGTGGAGAGGATGGGTATTGTTGGATGCTGTGCTGCGAATGCGAGCGAGGTATTTGGTGTATATATTAATTTATTTTTTTTTTTTTTTCTTCTTCTTTTTATTTTCCACTGATTTATTCTATTTATTTTTTTCTAATTTTGGGTAAAGAAAAGGGCTGGATTTAGTTTTGATATTAATTAAATTGCACTGTGTATGTGATATATGAATTGGGTTTGGTTTATTTTTTTTTCGATTATTTTGGGTGACACACGCGCACAGAAGCAACGCGACCGCACACGACGAGTACTTGATCGACACCGTAATTAAGTATTATTTTTGTTCTCAGAATCAGGGCCCGATCCAGCTTTTTTGCCGCCCTGGGCAAAAATTTAATTTGCCGCCCTTTTGCAATGAGAACATATCTAATATATAAAAATAAGTTGCCTTATGTTCGGGGTCGATAAACTCGAGAATGGCTGGGCAGAATTTTTTAATGTTTTTTTATAAAGTTAGCTATCCTATTGAGGAAGGTCTTTTTGTGAAGATTGGTCAAATTTCGGTAAAGGGCAAACCGCAAAATGCATTTTTAGTGCATTTCGTCATATTAATAACAGCATTTTTTGTAGGGTCTTCTGAGTATGTCGACGAAGGTTTCCGGCCAAACTTCGGAAAAATAATTTGCCACAACTGCAGTTTTATTGCATTTTGTCAAAATACTAACAAATCTTTTGGTAGCATCTTCTGAGGATGCCTGCAAAGCTTTCTGTGAAGTTTGGTCAAAATTCTCTAAAGCGGTAGCGTGGTTCTTTTTGATCTAGCATTTTTGTCGACACATAAAGTATTTTTCCCGTAATTATAGAAAATTATTTTTTTTTTTTCAATGTGTCAATTTAATTTTAATAAAATTGGAATAAGTTTGAAATCTGCGATTTTGGACAAATCATCGGGATGAAGAAATATTACATCGAATGCGAAATATTTATTCAAACCAGAACTTGGATCTTAGCTACGATTCGATCTGAAAATAAAATATCATTAGCGCTTGCGTCGTCTGGGATTGCGCAAACTTTGTTAGACGGTGGTCGAACAGCTCACTCTGCATTAAAATTGCCATTGACATGTAAGTAAATGAATTTCAAACATGTAATATTTCAAAAACATCTGGAATGGCAAAGGTTTTACAGCAATGTAAAATAATCATTTGGGATAAGTGCACGATGATTCACAAGAAATTATTGGAAGCCCTTAATCGAACGTTAAAAGATTAACGAGGAAACCAACGTTTATTTGGTGGTGCATTGATATTGTTAGCAGGGGAATTTAGGCAAACATTTTTCCAATTTTTTCTCACGGACAACTTTATGTTGGATGTTCGCGAGTGGGTAAACCGTCCTTATTGTTTATTTATGCATTAAATGGGAAAACAAAAAACGTTGTTTATCAAAAAGCTCTTGAGTAATGCAAATGGTTCATTTAAAAAATTGTTAAATTAATTAATAAATTATATAAGAAAAATGATTGAATTGAGTTTAAGGCTGCATGATACACAACAATTTGTTTTCTGAAGAGTGAGGATGGTTTCCCAACTAGGAAACACGCCACATTATAATAGCTGACAGCAAATCAGTTGAAAAGGAAATTCGCGGAATTTGGCATTCTTTTCCTTTGAACGGTCCTTTCAAAATCCTTGCCACTATCACATTGTTCATCAGCTTCTTCACAATCAGTTGGGTTCCATTGCACAGTTTCGGGGCATAAAGGTTTCGTATCATTAAGATGACAGATCCAACTTTAGAACTCAAATGATGAGGCGGCATGCCCAGGCAAATCCAAAGAACACTTGCATATTCACACTCAATGGAATGGTTTGCACATACAGAAAAAAACGATGCCTGAGACATGAGATTTATTCATACGCCGCTGTTGGTTTCAGAATCACGGGAAGTGATTTCGGAAATCCGCTTGCTATATCACCACTTTTGCCATGACTGATTGCTTTGAAATGCTGCAAACAGGATTTTCTTTGATTCGCAGGTTTAACGAAAGCTTCAGTGCTCAGTGTGCTGTTCTTCCACCTTCCAACAGTGTTGCAGCAATTCCGGTAGATGCGAGAGCTAACGCAATTCCACTTTGAGCACGTGTTGCTGCTAATATTAATTAAATCAAGAACATTTTTCCAGTTCCGCCGGGCGGATCAACAAATAAAATGCACGACTGGGTCGCACGAACTTGCTCTAATTTGTGACAGTGGTCTAGGGGCTTGACATTTTGATAAAAATAAAATTTTCAAAATTCTTAAATAAATACTTAAACTAATTTGAGCTGAAAAAAAGTACACCATTTTATTTCTTATATAAATTTGAATTTATGAGTAAACTTATAAAAACCTGTGGAGCGGTTTTTAAAAAAAAAGTTTTTTTTGAAAAAAAAATTTCAAAAAAAATTCAAACACTCCATTTTTAGGTATTCAGCAAATACAATTAATAAGCAGTTTGCAAAATATTAATTTAAAATTTTTATTTTGTAGATGCTTTTAAAAATACAAAAAAATATTTTTCAAAAATATTGGTATGCAGTACAAATTGAGTTACCTACAACTATATATGTGTGAAATTTCGAAAGAATCGGTTGAATCGTTTTCGAGATAGTCGAAAAAAAAACGGTCCTATGGAAAGTACCTACCGTTGTTAGACATTTTTTAAAACTTTTTTTCAGCCATATAATTGGTCGTACCTAAAAAGCAATACTGATTTTTTTAAATCGAAATCTTTAGAGTCGTTTTTGAGAAGAATAAGCTTTAGCGTAACGGTATATGGCAGGTACCGTTATTTTTGAGCTAAATAAAATTTCAATTTCCCCTCTGTACAATACCTAAAAAACTCTATATACCAAGTTTGAAGCATTTCGGCCCACCCGTTTGGGCTGTAGGTGTCTATACATACAGACAGACAAAAATACAGACGGACAGAATTTTTAACTTTTTTTTCAAGACGAATGCATAACTTCCCTTATAGTACCTATAATCGCAAGTAAAAAACTTTTTGATTATAAATATTGTATTTAAAATTAAATATTTCTTAACTACACTTATGTGTGTTTTAAGTTAAAAATGTGTTTCCTGTCAGTTTTTAAATTGTAATTCATTTAATCCGTATGAAAGTAAGATTTGTCTAACCGAGCGAAGCCGGGTGGGTCAGCTAGTCTAATATATAAAAATAAGTTGCCTTATGTTCGGGCTCGATAAACTCGACAATGGCTGTGCAGAATTTGTCAATATTTTTTTATAAAGGTAGCTATCTTATTGAGGAAGGTCTTTTTGTGAAATTTGGTCAAACTTCGGTAAAGGGCAAATCGCAAAATGCATATTTAGTGCATTTCGTCATATTAATAACAACATTTTTTGTAGGGTCTTCTGAGTATGTCGACGAAGGTTTACGGCCAAACTTCGGTAAAATAATTTGCCACAACTGCAGTTTTATTGCATTCTGTCAAAATGCTAACAAATCTATTGGTAGCATCTTCTGAGGATGCCTGCAAAGGTTTCTGTGAAGTTTGGTCAAAATTCTGTAAGGCGGTAGCGTGGTTCTTTTTGATCTAGCATTTTACATAAAGTATTTTTCCCGTAATTATAGAAAATTATTTTTATTTTCAATGTGTCAATTTAATTTAAATAAAATTGGTATAAGTTTGTAATCTGTGATTTTGGACAAATCATCGGGATGAAATGACTGAAGAAATATTACATCCATTGCAAAATATTTATTCAAACCAGAACTTGGTTCTTAGCTACGATTCGATCTGAAAATAAAATAGCATTAGCGCTTGCGTCGTTTGGGATTGCGCAAACTTTGTTAGACGGTGGTAACAAGTCACTCTGCATTAAAATTGCCATTGAACATGCAAGTGAATGAATTTCAAACATGTAATATTTCAAAAACATCTGGAATTGCAAAGGTTTTACAGCAACGTAAAATAATCATTTGGGATGAGTGCACGATGGCAATCACAAGAAATTATTATAAGCCCTTAATTAAAATTTCCAATTTTTTCTCACGGACAACTTTATGTTGGATGTTCGCGAGTGGGTAAACCTTATTGTTTATTTATGCATTAAATACGAAAACAAAAAACGTTGTTTATCAAAAAGCTCTTGAGTAATGCAAATGGTCCATTTAAAAAATTGTTAAATTATATAAGAAAAGTAATGGTATTCAGTTTAAGGCTTAAGTTTCGGGGCATGAAGGTTTCAAACAAAAATTCAAAAACTCCAGTTCATAGGTATTCAGCAAATACATTTATTTATAATTTTTTGAAAAAAATCTAATAAGTCGTTTTCAGAATATTAATTTTTTAAATTTATTTTGAAAAAATGCTTTCAAAAATACAAAAACATATTTTTATAAATATTGGTATGCAGTCCAAATTGAGTGTAGGTACACCTATATACATATGTGTGAAATTTCAAAAGAATCGGTTGAGTCGTTTTCGAGATAGTCGAAAACAAAAAAAAGCGGTCCTATGGAAAGTACCGTTGTTAGACATTTCTTAAAACATTTTTTTCAGCCATATGATTGGTCGTAACTAAAAAGCTACACTGATTTTTTTAAATTAAAATCGTAAGAGCCCTTTTCGAGAAAAATAAGCTTTAACGTAACGGTTATATGGCAGGTACCGTTATTTTTTGAGTTGAAAAAAAAATTCAATTTCCCCTTTTGTACAATATCTAAAAAACTATATACCAAGTTTGAAGTAATTCGGCCCCCCGTTTGGGCTGTAGGTATCTATACATACAGACTGGCAGACAGACATACAGACGGACAGCATTTTTCGACCATCTTTTTTCGTCTTCACTATTATCGTAATGTCATGTTTGATTGTTATCTCAAAACTTTTTTTTCGACGAATGCATAACTTGCCTTATACATAGTAGTAGGTTTAAAGTTTAAAATATTTTGCCTGTCAGTTTTTAAATATTGCAATTATATTTTTTAAATTGTAATTCATTTAATCCGTATGAAACTAAGATTTGTCTAACCGAGCGAAGCCGGGTGGGTCAGCTAGTAAGTTATAAAATTGTTGGTCCATTTTTTGATCGACTTTTTAAAAATGGAGGTATTCATTCCAACCCGTAAAAATGTAATATTGTTGGAAACTGTCTTTTGGACAATCAAACATGACATTACGATCATAGAGAAGCCAAACAAATAGGTCGGACAATTCTGTCTGTCTGTCCGTCTGTTTGTATCGGACCCTACACCCTTAACGGCTGGACCGATGTGCTTCAAACCTGGTACACAGAATTATTATAACATCTGATAGATTGATTTTTGGACCTAGAATTCTAGCTCCGAAATTAATGGTACCTGCCATGTGATTTTTATTGACAGACCCATTTAGGTATCTCAAAAACGGTTTATACGATTTTGTTGAAAAAAATTGAGTAAAATATGTGTGGAGGATGGGCAAAAATGTATGGAAGCCAGCCTACGAACCAATAACAACATGCTATATATCAATGGAAAGGTTTTTTTGTGTACTTTGGTTTTTTGTATGGCAAGTAATCCCCAATCGCTGTGTGGAAAAAGTTATTCACAAAAAAGTAAGACTTCATTCACAAATAATAAGACTTTATTTGAATGTTTCATGAATATGTGAGTGTTTGAAGGTACTTTTTCCAAAAAATCCCTTGACATTTAGTGAAAATCCCACTCAAATAAGAAATACACCACGCCTTTTCTCTCTTTTGGCGGTACAAATCCCATACTCTGAGAACACTACACTGTTTTATCGAAATATTTTTTCCTGTCTGTGAATACGTGTACATCTCTCTCTGTGCATTTGGTAATGGCAACCATACCTGCGTATGCCATTTAATTTGTAGGTTTGTTTGTGAATAACTTTTTCCACACAGCGATTTGGGATTTCTTGCCATACAAACAATTGAAGTACACAAAAAAACCTTTCCATTGATATATAGCATGTTGTTATGTCTATAAAATTCTTTATAACGGTAACTCCAATAGGGCCTAATTTCGCATATCAGATACGCTTCGAAACCAACCAATACCAATTCAATCGATATTTAAGCGGCGCGGCGGCTGGAAATAAAAACAAATAAAATGGCCGCCGAACTGATTTTAAGTGTTAAAAAAAGCAAAAGAAAAGGAAATTAATGGGATATTAAATTCGTTTCATTAATAGTTCAGAGCGCTCTGAACACAATTGGTTCAGAGGACGTTCAGAGCGAGCTCGATAAACTCGAACTTTGTTCAGAGCTCTTTTCTGAATGAAAACAGAAAAAAGCGTTAAGTGCTGGAAAGTGCATTCTTAAAAAAATAAAATGCACGACTGGGTCGCACGAACTTGCTCTAATGTGAGACAGTGGTCTAGGAGTTTGAGATTTTGATAAAAATAAATTTTTCAAAATTCTTAAATAAATACTTAAACTAATTTAAGCTTAAATAAAAGTACGCCATTTTATTTCTTGGATACATTTAAATTTATGAGAATAAATTTATAAAAATCTGTGGAGCGGTTTCTGAGAAAAAAAGTTTTTTTTGAAAAACTTTTTGAAAAAAAATTTCAAAAAAAAAAAATTCAAAAACGCCAGTTAGGTAATAGGTATTCAGCAAATACATTTATTTAAAACTGTTTTTTTCAGCCATATGATTGGTCGTACTTAAAAAGCAACACTGATTTTTACTTGCGATTATAGGTTCTATAAGGCAAGTTATGGATTCGTGCAGAAAAAAAAATTTGAGATAACAATCACACATGACATTACGATGATGAAGAAGTCGAAAAAAGTGGGTCTGGAAATTCCGTCCGTCTATCTGTCTGTTCGCGCCTCTGGAGGCTGAACGGGTGGGCCGATTTGCTTCAAATTTGGTATTTAGGATTTATTTGGCCGTCCCTCGGAACAAATTTTTTATTTTTGCTCTAGGTCCAAAAGTAACAGCACCTGCCATGCAATCTTGAAGGCAAAAATTGATTTTCTTAAAAACGGCTCTAACGATTTTGATAAAACTTTCATAATGCTATTTTTGTAAGACAGTCTATCTTTGGGTTAGACATTTTTTTTTCAAAATTTGTCTAATAACGGTACCTCTCATAGAACCAATATTTTCAAATCAAATTTTCTCGTAAACTGTAAATTCGATTTCAATAAAATTTTGGCCACAGGAAGTCATTCATAATTGTATTAATATGGCATTTAAAAATTTTCAAAAACTTTTTTTTTTAATTTTTTATAATTTAAAAAAAAATTTTTTGGTTTTCGAAATATGTTGGAAACGGGTATATTGATTTTTTTTAAAATTATTTTTCAAATGTAAACTACAGATTGCCATATATTTGCATACTCAAATAAATTTCAAAATATTTTTTGAAAAAGTTTTTCAAAAATAACCTTTTACAAAAAAAAAACTGGTCGAACGATTTTCAATATTTTTTTTGCCTAGATTGACGTATAGCTTTCAAATTTTATTGCTTACTTAGTTTTTGCGAGAAAACTCTTAAACTAATTTAAAAAATAAAAGAATTTTTGAAATTATTTAATTTTTTTTAATATCCATATATGCAGTCGTGCATTTTATTTTATGTCGAAATCGTTAGAGCTGTTTTTGAGAAAAATAAGCTTTAACGTAACGGTTATATGGCAGGTACCGTTATTTTTCGAGCTAAAAAAAAATTTAAATTTTCCTCTGTACAATATCTAAAAAACTCTATATACCAAGTTTGAAGCAATTCGGCCCACCCGTTTGGGCTGTAGGTGTCTACACATACAGACGGTCGAAATTTGTATACCATCTTTTTTCGTCTTCGCTATCATCGTACATACATGACACAGTCAAAATTCTTTATGGCGAACCTTCAAGGGAACAAAAAATAAAAAAATTATAAAAATCGTTATAAAGAAATGTGAAATGTGTTTTGAAACCTCGTGTTTCTTTTTATTTTCAAAGAAAATTGGTATAAATAAGAAATTCATTTCTTTTGTTAAGAAATTCAATTTTTGATTGCGCATTTAAAATTTTGTTTTATTTTATCATACAAATCTTCCAGTTTAGAAATTAAAAAATTGCATCATCTTCAGTTTTATCACTTGTTTCAATAAAACTTCAAAAATTCTGAAATGCAGTTCTCTAATCACTATAGTAGGGCTTTTTCGTCTCGTCTGAAGTAAACTCTTTTCAAATTGCTATTGCTCTCGATTATTATTGATCATATCGCTGACAATAGACAATTGTCAAAAGTACCAATGACAGCTTTGTTTAAACAACTGAGGATTGAACTTGTTTTACCTTTGAAACTAAATAACTATACATTTCTCAAAACATCTATACATTCGATGGAACCTTACTAATATGGGATATTTTTTTAAGAAGAAGGGGAAAAAAATGAAATTTGCTTTAGAAAGGAGAGTTCGTTATAAAGTAGTTTTACTGTACCTACAATCCTACATATTTATGTATGAGGGACTGGGAAAGTAGGGAAAGATGAATATAATTCTGATGACGGATAAAATGTTTTGTGTGTTTCTTCGGTTACTTGAGAGTTGAGAGACTACATTTACTTCAGCTCCCCACACACATCACACTTGTGATTTATATATTTTATCCCATGATGATCTTAATTAGAAGGAAACAAGTAAACATTTTTTTGAAAGACATAACTTTAATAATCTTCAATTTTCAAATTTTGCCGCCCTTGAAATTTGCCGCCCCCCTAGATCGGGCCCTGCTCAGAATTCAATGCTTCAATTAATTTTAAATATAACCGTTTGGTTGTATGACTTTTTGTTGCCAAGATATTGAAAAATAACTGAACCTACTTTATTTATTTATTTATTTATTCAATCTACCGAGTAATTCAACTCTAACAGATTTCAGATTTCATATATATACATTATGTATTAATAGCTATTTATTTTTAAATTCTTTGAAATTTTTATTTTATAAAAATTTAAATCTAATAAATATAACTTAAATTTACTTCTAGGAATATACAAATCAACTTCTGAGCATACCGAGTTAAATAGTTTAATACATTTTGTTAAAATCTCATTAGAGCTGTAAGTATATAATTGAAAATGATTATACAACAGGTTTTTTTGTCTAATACTTCTTTCTCTGGGGCATAGAGATATAAAGATTAAAGAATGTCAGGACAAATAATTCTGTACGAGAACACATCATGAACAACCAATATGCAATTAATGTTTCTTCTTTTTTCTAATGTTTCAATCCCAATTAAAGCACAGCGGTTGTATATGATGGCATTCCGTTAAGATTCCAACTTAATTTTTTTATCACATATCGAGTAAAAGCCTTTTCTACTCTTTCTAAACGTAATTTTGTAATGGCACTACATGGACACCATACAATAGCACAATATTCAAGTATAGGACGTACCAATGACATAAAGATCAACTTAAGAGTGTAAGGATTCGAAAACATTAAACAGCTTCTTTTTAAAAATCCGAGTAAAGAGTTAGCTTTCGCCACAACATAATCAATGTGAAGTGAGAAGGAAATTTTTCTATCAAAAATGACACCGTAGTCCTTAACTTCTGTTACTTGTTTAAGATAAATATTTTATATTGAATACTGAAACTGCACAGGAAGGAGGGATCTATAGAACGAGAAAGATTGTCATTTCCTTATATTAAGGGTAAGGCCATTTTCAATGCACCAAGTAGCGATGACTTCCAATTTATTTTGAAGAATTTTACAGTCATTCAAATTACTTATTCGTTTAAAAATCTTTAAATCATCTGCGTACGTTAAGCACTTAGCATTTTGAAGGATGTTAGGAATTTCGTTAACAAAAATATTGAAAAGTAATGGGCCTAGAACATCAATTGGCCTTGAAAAGAAGTTATTTACCTTTACTATTTGTTTTCTGTCAGATAAATAGCTTTTTATCCATTAAAATAAAGAAGAATGTATTCCGAAAAGCTTTATTTTATCTAAGAGAAATTTGTGACAAACAGTGTCAAAATTTTTATTGAAATCGTAAAAGATTACATCCACTTGGCATCCAGATTCAAGGGAGTCGAAAAGCAACTTGGTAAATGAAATTAAATTTGTAGAAGTTGATCTTACTTACTTACTTACTTATGTTGGCGCCACTGGAGCGTGGTACTCCAAGGCCTTGCTGAGAATTCCCCTCCAGCCGGCTCGATCTCTAGCCTGCTGTCTCCAATTACGTACTCCAAGTTGACGGATGTCTCCCTCTACCTGGTCACTCCATCGAAGATGAAGTCTACCTTGGCTTCTGACTCCCTCGGGTTTGGCGTTGAAGACTTTACGAGCTGGAGCGTCGATGTCCATTCGCCCATGGCCCAGCCATCTTAGTCTTTGGATTCGAATTTTTCTGGCTAGGCTTATGTCGCTGTATAGCTCGTACAATTCATTTTTATATCTTCTTCTCCAAACGTTGTTTTCGCGATTTACGCAGACAGGACCATAGATTGTACGCAGAACTTTTCTCTCGAAGACTCCAAGTGAATTTTCATCCGATTGGGAGAGGGTCCATGCTTCCGCACCATTTAGCAGGACCGGGAGGATGAGTGTTTTATACAGTGTCACCTTGGTTCTTCTCGATAGGGCTTTACTCCTCAATTGCTAACTCAGTCCAAAGAAACAGCGATTAGCAAGAGTTAGTCTGCGTTTGATTTCAGCGCTGATGTTGTTGCCTGTGTTTACAGCAGTGCCCAGGTAGACAAATTCACTGACTACCTCGAAGTTATACCTATCAATGGTTACGTTCTGACCAAGTCGGTGGTGGGATTGGACTTTTGTTGATGAAAGCATATACTTCGTCTTGTCCTCGTTTATTTTCAGCCCCATTCTGCTTGCTGCTGACTCCATATAAGTGAAAGCACCGGTTACTGCTCGCTTTGTTCTTCCTATCACGTCTATGTCGTCACCAAACCTAAGTAATTGTGTCGATCTATTGAAAATGGTGCCTGATGTGCTGGCATGGGTGCTCCGTATTACATTTTCAAGCACAATATTAAAACAGCTGCATGACAGTGCGTCACCTTGTCTTAGCCCTCTGGTGGTTTCGAAGGTTTCAGTAGAGTCTCTACCAACTTGGACGGAACAGCGAGCATTCTCCAACGTCATCCTGATAAGGCGTATCAGTTTAGCAGGGATTCTAAAGTTAGACATGGCACGATACAGTTCAACTCTATTAACACTGTCGTAGGCGGCTTTAAAATCGACGAACAGGTGGTGGGTTTCGATGTTATACTCTTGGGTTTTCTCCAGGATCTGGCGTAATGTGAATATTTGGTCGGTGGTAGATTTTCCAGGTCTGAAGCCGCATTGGTAAGGACCTATCAGGTCGTCAGCAAACGGCTTGAGACGTTCACATAAAACGCTGGACAGGATCTTATAGGCGATGTTTAAAAGGCTTATGCCTCTATAGTTGGCGCCGAGGAGGCGGTCTCCTTTTTTGTGAATCGGGCAGCTGGTACTGAGATTCCACTCATCGGGCATACTTTCCTCCGACCATATTTTGCAGATGAGTTGGTGTATGCTCCTGACCAGGTCATCTCCAGCGTGTTTATAAAGCTCCGCTTGAAGGCCATCACATCCAGCTGCCTTATTCATCTTTAGTCTGGTGATGGCTACTTTGATTTCATTGTGGTCGGGCGGGTGTAGTTCGTGGTCGTCATCTAGATTAACTGGAACAAGTTGATCTTGGGCGGGATCTTGGCTGTCATCGCAATTTAGCAACCGGTTAAAGTAGTCTCTCCAGATGGCTAACATCGCCTGCGTTTCCACTATGGTATTTCCATCCTGATCTTTGCAGGGCCCAGGGCGGCTTGTGAAACCGGATGTAGACTGTTTCTCCTTTTTATAGAAGTTTCGTACCTCTATTCTGCAAAAACCTCTCTGCATCTCCTCGACTTCGCGTTGCTGGTGTTCTTTTTTCTTTCTCCTGAGTAGACGTTTCTACCAGATATAAAGCCGTGCTGGTTCGTGGATATTTGTTCTTTAAAATCAAAATAAATCTTATTTGTTACAATATACTCGAATAATTTTGTATGTCTTTTTTTGAACCTGCCTTATGAATTGGAACGATAAAAGAAACTTTCCATTGATTTAAGAATATTCCTGTAGACAGGGATACATTAAATACCAATTTTAGAAGAAACGATAATGTTGAGTAACAGTTTTTAAGGCAATCAGATGGAATACCATCAGGACCAGAGCTTGAATCGGATTTTATAGATAATATACTATCAGAGACGTCAATTTCAGAAATATGCAACTAGCCTAAGTTAGTATTTGAACCAATAACATTAGTTAAAATGGAGTTACTGTTTAATTCATTTTGATTAACGTAAACAGACTCAAAAAATCTTGCAAACAGTTCACATGTAACATCAGTTGTACTTGACTTTTCACCATTTAGTTCCATGTTTTCGGGAATACATAAGTATGCTTTTTTCCATTTATAAACGTCTAAAAGGCTTTTGGGTTCTTACAAATGTTTGATTCGGTATTCAAAACATATTGTTGGTATAAAAATTTGTTGAAGAATTAAAATTCGCGACGTGTAGTTGTTAAAATCGATTTTTGTTAGCTTCCGAATCATTTTTTTTTTTTTTTTTAATAGCTTAAAAGCCTTATTTTTAGCATTTCTTAAATTACTTAACCGTTTATTATACCATGGGGTATAAACAAGTCGAATCCATGATAAACAATGTTAAGAAATTTTTCATAAATTTCGTAAGGATCATGACCAGAAAGAGTATTCGACCAATCAATAAACCTAAAGTAATTATTTAAGTCGGCATAGTTATCTACCTTTCGCAAAATTATAAATTTTAACATTACTAATGGGGTTTTTTTCAGCACTCATCAAGCAATTTGCTTCAACGCATACATTCAGTGCTTTATGATAAACTGAATTTTCCATTAATGGAAGTATAACTTCATTTACAGAACAATTGAAAAAAATACTGTTAGAAACAAGGTATAGTAATCTATTTACAGATTTATAGCAAGGGTTTTTTGATTTAAATTAAAAGAAAACATTGAATCAATAAATTCAAATTCACAATCTTTTTTCAAATCATAAGGAAATAAACATTTTCAGCCTCAGAATAGACCCATTTCACCTCACCCAAATTAAAGTCACCCAATGCAATCAAGTGTTGGTAATCAGACAGCTGATCTGCGATTTATTCAATATTCATTGCATGGGTTTCGTAAACATGCAGAATGTTCTTTGGAGGAATGTAGCTTGCAATAATAAAAAACTCGAACAACACATCTGTCACGCTCTTTAAACCAACCGAAACGCATAGTTGCTCCACGTTGTTGCATTGAATTGGAACTGAATAACTTTCAAGCAGTGTTGGATAGTTACGCGTAACCAGTGTTGGATAGTTACGCGTAACTTTGAAATTTTAATTAGTTACACGTAACTAATGTAACTTATGTAACTAATGTAACTAATGTAACTAATTTAACTAAATGTAACTAACTATAACTAATAGAATTTTTCAAATACAAAAACTCACATTTTATGTTAAATTGAAATTTAGAAATTCCGTCCATAAACCCGATCGAATGACGATAGACTACACTGTCTTATGGCAAAGTTGGATGATTAATATTGCCGTCGGGCCAGCTGTGGCCAGGGCAACCTGACAAGGATTACATTTTGAAATTACTATTTTTCTGCAAAAAAAAAAAAAAATAAAAATAATAAAGCAAAATAGATCCCGTTTGATTTCCTTTGGGCGAGCCAAATCTAAAATTTGAGACCAAATCTGAGATCAAATCTGAATTTACCATACAAAAATAAATCACAATACACAAAGAAATGTCCAGGAACCTCAGGAAAGAAGGGCAAACTTTAAATGTAAGTAAAAATCTATTGTATGCTTATGCTCCAAGAATATAATATTTTATTAGATTTCCTTTTCATCAGGAACATAGTAATTTCAATATGTATTCCTTGTCAGGTTGCCGTTGCCCTTGCTAATAAAAAAATTTTGTCAATAGCCGATTGGGATTCAGGATGAAATGTGATTTTTTATTTTTTGTTATTAAGTTAGAGTTAGTTTTATTTAGTTACAGTTAGTTGCATTAAGTTACATTAGTTACATTAGTTACGCCAAATATTGGGCGTAACTAGTTCATATAAGTTACGCGTAACTAAACGCGTAACTTACTTCATGTAACTTACTTGCCAACACTGCGCGTAACTTTGAAAATTTAATTAGTTACACGTAACTAATGTAACTTATGTAACTAATGTAACTAATGTAACTAATGTAACTAAATGTAACTAATTGTAACTAAATGTAACTAACTATAACTAATAGAATATTTCAAATACAAAAACTCACATTTTATGTTAAATTGAAATTAAGAAGTTCCGTCCACAAACCCGATCGAATGACGATTGACTACACTGTTTAAGGGCAAAGCTGGATGATTGCTATTGCCGTCAGCCCAGCTGCCAGCTGTGGCAACGGCAACCTGGCAAGGAATACATTTTTCAATTACTATATTTCTGCAAAAAAAGTTTTAAAATAATAAAACAAAATAGATCTCGTTTGATTTCCTTTGGGCGAGCCAAATCTGAAATTTGAGACCAAATCTGAGATCAAATCTGAATTTACCATACCAAAATAAATCACAATAAACAAAGTAATGTCCAGGAATCTCAAGAGAGAGGGGAAAACTTTAAATGTAAGTAAAAATCTATTGTATGCTCCAAGAATATAACATTTTATTAGATTTCCTTTTCATCAGGAACATAGTAATTTCAATATGTAGGTATTCCTTGCCAGGTTGCCGTTGCCCTTGCTAATAAAACAATTTCGTCAATAGTCGATTGGGATTCAGGATGAAATGTGATTTTTTTTATTTTTTATTATTAAGTTAGAGTTAGTTTTATTTAGGTACAGTTAGTTACATTTATTTACACTAGTTACATTAGTTACGCCAAATATTGGGCGTAACTAATTCATATTAGTTACGCGTAACTAAACGAGTAACTTACTTCATGTAACTTTTACTTGCCAACACTGCTTTCAAGGGACGATCGAACAGCAATAATTAATCCCCCTCCTCGCTTCTATGAGTTTTGGCAGTGGTCTTTTCTGTACACCGTATAAAATTGATCAAAGATCTCAGCTGTTGAAATGTGTTGGTGTAACGGAGTTTCGGTGACGACTACGACGTCATACTCATGCAGAGAGGCGGCTAGGAAAAGATCATTAGTTTTTGTTCGTATGCCTCCTGCATTCTGATAGTAGATGTTGACTGTGTGAGCCGATGGAGATGATGATGATGTTGAAGATGATGATGATGAGATGGTGATGTTGAAATGTGTTGGTGAAGATGATGAAAACTGATGATGGCATGTGACAGGAGAGAGATGAAAGGGCATGTTGTCATTTGTTACTATTAGACGTTCATCTGTTGAGAGTCGCTCTTGTTTTTTGGAAAAAAATTGGAAATACCTCACATGAATATTAAGTGGCCAATTTTCTGGAGTGAGTCGGCAGTAGGTTATACCGAAAAACGAGAGAGATGCAACCCTTTTTTTGATGATATGACCTCCACATTATTTGTATAAGTGGAATCATTACCGATGACTTCCTTCCGTCGAACTGCTTCTTTTATTTTTTTGGGAGCAATATTCCAGTTAGGCTGAGTACGTTCAACCTGAGGAGTAGGTATAGTACTTGGAGTAGAGGCATTGATCCCAGAGACAAATATAGAATTACAGTTATCACTGGGATTTGCAGAGTTCAAAACAAGCACTTCACTTTCATTAATAAGAGAATTGTTCTTTAAGTTCTCTTTTTGAGGATCATCATGTGGTTTTGAAATTGTGACGTGTTTTGGAATTGAAACACTGTCAATTTTTCAACATTTTGTTCAAAGAAAAAAATATTTAATGGTTTTCTTTGTAGGTTCTGTAGATAGGTTCTATTTTTTTTGAATAGCTTGGCAACAAAAAGTCATAGAGCCATACGGTTTGCAGTGTTGGATTAAAAATTAACGAGAGCATTGAATTCTAAAACAAAAATAATACATAAATACGTAAAATTTTGAAAAAAATTAGTTTTAAAATTATTTTTTTAATTTTTTTTCAAAATTTTGAGTTTTAAAGTTAATATTTTGAAAACGGTCCACAAAAATAACTTCATTTAAAATTTCAATAAAAGAATAGGTTTTTGGCCTTACAAAAAGGTATAGTATGGCATTGTAAGAGTTGTAACGAAGAAAAATATACATTTTACGATTAAATATTATTATCATTGATAAATAATATAATAATCTTTGGGAGGAAATGAATAGTGAGCATAACCCCTTTGGGAACACATCCATTTTTGGTTTACCACACCGGTAAAGGGGCAAAAGACAAACCTAAGGTCAGCCTCACATCAGCACCATTCAACCGAAACCATGCACCGAATGTATTGTCCTGTGGCAACGTTGCTGCAATAAGCTACCTATATAATATGCTGATATGGCAACTCTGCACTACAATCAGATATCCCAACCAAAAATAGGTAGTTGCATATGATATTTTATAGATGATTATTATCTTCATTGTTTTAACTCACCATTAATATCTTCATTTTTCTCATATACAATATACCCACACACATCCCAGCTTAGCTAAACACTCAATTGTTGATATTTTGATATATATATATACATATACAATATAATATATATATATATTAGAAATTATATATATATACACAGCTGCTCAAAAAAATAGGTGCAATTATTTTTTTTTATATAAACTTAATTTTTTAATATGTTTTGTTTATTTAAATATTATTTTAACATTAGTTTTCATTGGACTATCAATACTTAATGAAATATTAAAGTTTGAGGCTTTTAAATTAAGTAATTATAAATTTTATACAATAAAACCGACGGTGTAGACATTTGCGCTTGGACAAAAAAATAGGTGTATCTTCGTAAATTATGAATAATGATAGTTTGAGTGCAAAATTTGTTGTATTTTATAATAATTTTCGTTTACCATTCTCTTATAACCCGAGTATACGACATTGTTATCCAAAACTTTTTAAAGTCAGTGTGGTATTAACTCTACAAACTTTTGGCATCTTTCTTGGGGTATAGAGTACCATTCACTCTGAACAGCATCCCACAATCGGTTCCAGTTTGGAAAATATTGGCATCCTAGTTTCCGCATAAGCTCATTCCTCAAGTTTTCAATCGGGTTGAGATCTAGGATTGACTTGGCCATGAAACGATTGAGACTTCTTTCTCTCGAAACCAATCCTTCACAAGATGCGCCGTATGTTTTGGATCATTATCCTGCTGAAATTTCCATCGGAGAGGCATGTTTTCTTCGGCAAATGGAAGCATAACATCTTCCAAGATATCCCTATAACCGTATTTGGTTAATACGTTATTAATGCGGAATATGGGACCCACACCATACCAGGAAAAACAGCCCCACACCATTATATTTCCTCCCCCGTGTTTGATTGTTTTCCGGGTATAGTGAGGGTGGTAGTCCTTTCCTTTCCTTTTGGTCGCCTGACATTACGCCCCGAATCTGATGAGAACAAATTAATTTTTGTTTCGTCACTCCAGAGGATATTTCGTCATTTTTTCGCTCCTTCAGGTCCGTTCCAACTTCTATGGTTTAAGGCAAATTCTTTTCGGGACCTTATATTATTTGCTTTTAGTAAAGGAACTTTCCTGGCAACTCTTTCTGGTAGGTTGAAGCTCTGAAGCCTTCTGCGAATTGTGCGGGCACTGACTTAATTATTGATTTGTGCTCCTATTGTCCTTGACGAAGCAAAAGGTTTAGATTTAGCCAAAAGGAGGACACGGCGATCAGTGGTGACTGATGTTTTTTTCGGCCTCCCACGATTTTCGCGCACTAATCTGGCCTTGAGTGCATTTTTCACAAAATATTGGGATCTTCCTAGGGCTTCTGCTATAAATTTGTAAGTCTTACCTTCATTTCTTAGCTGTAAAACTACCCGTCTTTCTTCCGCCCAACAGTGGACGTTTCTACCCATACTAAAAGTCTAATAAACTATTATTTATTATTATTTATTATTTTATTTATTAACAACTATCATTTATGGAAAGTAAAATTATTAAAAAAAGGTTACCTTGAAATTTAGTATTTTTTTGAAATAACAAAGACATAAACTGTGGGTTTATTTGGAGAACACCTATTTTAATGACCAACTTCTTAAAAACACCAAATCCTAATGCAACGAAGAAAATAGAACAGCTCAACATAACACACACAAAATGCAGTAAGCTCAGCATCAGTGTCAACAGAATAACCGTTTTTTCTTAAAACAAGAACTTTTTGTAAGGCCTGCGATCAAAAAACAGTTATTTTGCATCAAAGACAACAGTGGTGCGAAAAAATTTGATCACACCTATTTTTTTGACCAGCTGTGTATACAGGGTGTCCCGACACTCAACGTCAAGCGGGCACCGGGTGAAAGGTTAGGATATGTCCGTACTGGGAAAAGTAAGGCAAAAAATCCATCTCGCTTTGTTTAGTAAAAATAGTAATATTTATAAAAATTATAAAAATCGTTACACTAGACCACACTTTTAGGTACTGTGGTCACAAATTTTCATGTTTTGCGGTGTTTATTTTGTATGTAATCCTTACTAACTATGCTATTATTCCCAATTAAAAATCCAAAAATAAATATCGTAGTTTTCGTAAGAAAAATAAAATTTGACTGAGCCATGGTGAAATTTTTTGTTTTAAACTTAACTCTGATACTTCATACTTTAAAACAAATGTACCGCACTACCCTCGGCAAGTTATATAAAAAGTTGGCCCATTTTACCAAGATTTTAAACTGGTACAACACTTGCTAATTATTCACCCATAAAAAATATTATTAAAATTTAAACCGCTGTAGAGCATTATAAATAAGGACTAACAAATTGGAAAATTCTACCCTTGTTCAGAAAAACACTGGCCAACACAACAACAAAAGATGCAACTTCCTGGCAATATCCATCAAATTCCTGAAAACAGAACAAACTAACGGATTGCAGCTGCATACAGATCATTCTAAAGTGAAAATCACAAAAAAGCAGCAGACTTAAAATTTCTGTTTACACGATCTGCTTTCAGTACAGAACGCTCTTACTTTTGTTCGCAATTTCGAATAATCGTTGGCTTTTTTATAAGCATAATTGTTTGCTTTTGTTTTGACCTGGATTCGATTAGTGTTGTGTTAATAATTATCTAAAAATTGTGTTATAATTATAATCTAGTAATAGAGAATAAAAACCTGTGGGAAACGACCTAATATGAGAATTAACAATAACAATAACAATAACAATAACAATAACAATAACAATAACAATAACAATAACAATAACAATAACAATAACAATAACAACAACAATAACAATAACAATAACAATAACAATAACAATAACAATAACAATAACAATAACAATAACAATAACAATAACAATAACAATAACAATAACAATAACAATAACAATAACAATAACAATAACAATAACAATAACAATAACAATAACAATAACAATAACAATAACAATAACAATAACAATAACAATAACAATAACAATAACAATAACAATAACAATAACAATAACAATAACAATAACAATAACAATAACAATAACAATAACAATAACAATAACAATAACAATAACAATAACAATAACAATAACAATAACAATAACAATAACAATAACAATAACAATAACAATAACAATAACAATAACAATAACAATAACAATAACAATAACAATAACAATAACAATAACAATAACAATAACAATAACAATAACAATAACAATAACAATAACAATAACAATAACAATAACAATAACAATAACAATAACAATAACAATAACAATAACAATAACAATAACAATAACAATAACAATAACAATAACAATAACAATAACAATAACAATAACAATAACAATAACAATAACAATAACAATAACAATAACAATAACAATAACAATAACAATAACAATAACAATAACAATAACAATAACAATAACAATAACAATAACAATAACAATAACAATAACAATAACAATAACAATAACAATAACAATAACAATAACAATAACAATAACAATAACAATAACAATAACAATAACAATAACAATAACAATAACAATAACAATAACAATAACAATAACAATAACAATAACAATAACAATAACAATAACAATAACAATAACAATAACAATAACAATAACAATAACAATAACAATAACAATAACAATAACAATAACAATAACAATAACAATAACAATAACAATAACAATAACAATAACAATAACAATAACAATAACAATAACAATAACAATAACAATAACAATAACAATAACAATAACAATAACAATAACAATAACAATAACAATAACAATAACAATAACAATAACAATAACAATAACAATAACAATAACAATAACAATAACAATAACAATAACAATAACAATAACAATAACAATAACAATAACAATAACAATAACAATAACAATAACAATAACAATAACAATAACAATAACAATAACAATAACAATAACAATAACAATAACAATAACAATAACAATAACAATAACAATAACAATAACAATAACAATAACAATAACAATAACAATAACAATAACAATAACAATAACAATAACAATAACAATAACAATAACAATAACAATAACAATAACAATAACAATAACAATAACAATAACAATAACAATAACAATAACAATAACAATAACAATAACAATAACAATAACAATAACAATAACAATAACAATAACAATAACAATAACAATAACAATAACAATAAATAATAATAATAATAATAATAATAATAATAATAATAATAATAATAATAATAATAATAATAATAGAAATTATAACAATAATAATATCAAGGAAAAAAAAAACGTATGAAATAATGAAGAACAAAAAAAAAATGTTATAACTTACCAAACAAATTAATTACCACCCTATGTTCGATACAAATATCGACAGATTTAAACAAAATTAAATGTACATACATACATACATACCTACCATAAAGGGAGCAATCGTAAAAGAATTAGCCACTCAACAAATATTTTTTACATTGCATAGAAAATTGCAAATTCGATGACCTCGAATAGCGACAGAGGCCAATTACCCCGTGAAGATGGTTGTACATAAAGGATCGCTAGCTTGTGGTGCGACTTCCATCCAGCTATAAATTTGTATACATAACAGCTGGACCACTAGCTAGTGGGGCGATTGTCCAGCTAATCATTGCTGATATGTAAATGATGGATGCACCGCTAGCGGGTGGTGTGATCTTCCAGCTATTTACATATGTGTTAGCCACTGCCACCGGCGAAGATTGGCACCTGTTGTTCGAGATAGGCAGTCAGTTGGAAATTTTGATAGAGTGCGGTCGGGCGATAAGAAATCGACTACGACAAATCATCGGGTGCATTCTTTTTGGTGTATGAGGCGGTTAAGATAATTGTAAAGTGCTATTAAAACCGCATAGTTTTTTTTATTACTAACTGCGAATTTATTTAATAATTCAAAAGCAAGCTATACAAAAAAAAAAGTGATTTGGTTTTAAGTGCGAACTAAAGAGTAAGGAGTGAAAAAACGTAAAGGGTACAAGAATAAAGTGTACCTACTCTACCCGCCCCTCCTTCTGCCCTATCTATATCGTGGTAAAATTAAATTTAGCTACTTACCCACCTGTGAATAAAGAAATAAAAAAATAAATAAATTAAAAGACTCAACGAGAGCCACATACTTACCAGATATTACCCACCTGAAAAAAAAGACAACAACAAAAAAATAAAGACAACGAGATTATAATACTTACCATTACCTACCTGAGAACACCTACCGAAAAATAAAACATTAAAATCTACAAATCTGGAGATCATTGGATGCGGATCATCATCAGAAGCGGATAACCCAGTGTAATAGTGTATTCCTATCCCATAAACCCTTCACCTACCCCGCTGACCTTCAAATTATATACCTACCATTTTTGCCCCTACCCAACTTACCTCTGTACCTGGAATTTTCAGTGTGTGCCCTTCTTCCCTTGTTGCCCTTCTACCTCCCTCATATCTACCCTTTTTTGGGTATCCTGGTGTTAATTGTGTCGCGTTTTATGTTATTTTTCTTATTTTATTAATATTAGTTATTATTTTTTTTTTTTATAAATTTTCTTTAACAAGTGGCGTACCAAGAAAAAGGAAAATTTTTGAAATAAATAAATAAATAAAGTATCAAAAAAAAAGTGAAGTAATCAAAAAAAGAAAAAGAATTAGTTTATATGTGTCATATTAGTGGAACCTTGAGCACCCATCCCACCCCCTAACCAAAACAAAGTTAAAAAAAAAAATACCCCAAACAAAACAATATAACGATTCATTTCAGTGTATTCGGGATTTTACCAAGGCGGTGCACCACATTGGCAGTCCGGACCATCCTGTAAGTTGAAAATAAAGTCATATACATATATTTAGTTTTACATGCTACAAAAACATATTTATGGTAATCACAGTACCTATTATATACCAGTTGTTTTTTTTTTGGTTTGTATTTGCTTTAGGGAGTGATTTGTTTATATTGAGGGGTCCTTAGTTCAATAATCCTAGATGGTTTAAATTGTTTTTTTTTTTTGAAGATCACATTGAATTAAAAATTTTTTTTTGATTACCTTCAGTTTCAATACATTGTTGCCACATTGTTTTTTTTTTTATCTTTGCAGAAATAAATTGTTTTTTTTTTTTATATGAATTTTGTTTCTAATTATAATCATAATAATAATAGTCTAAATAAAAATCATGATAGATTAAGAGCATGAAATTGATAATTATATAACTTTATTTCTTTAATTAATTTTTTTTATTGATGTACATATAAATGAATCAATTTCAAATTTTCTTATAAATTATGTTATAAATTTTTTTTTTTAATAAATTGTTCTACATTTGAATTTGAATAGTTTTTTTTTTTTCTTTTTTTTTGCAAAATTTGAATTCAGATTTGTTCTGAGAAAATATGGATTGACGTTTTATTTAGGTTTCACTATGGGAAGTTCTTTTTTTATATTTTTTTATTTTCATAGATTCTCTTTGTTATAATATGGTGGCCTAAACCTACAAGGTCAGAGGTGGAAGTGGGGCAGCGGAGATGAAGACTGGGTAAGGGTGAACGTTTAGGTTTGGGGCTGCTGCATACAAAACTGAGGAGGCAGTGGCCATGGTGGTATCCTAGGATACATGGGTGGGTCATTCCTCTGGAGGGTCATCAACACCTAGGACCCTCCCCTCTCCCCAAATAGATCGATTTTTCCCGGTTTTTGGACGACTGACGGCTTCACAACATATATGTGAACCAAACACTTAATTTCGTATTTTTTTTTTATTATTGGCATGATACGTAACTACGTTCAGGGCTAGGGTAGCAAGAACCCCCCTTCCGACGAGCTAGGATGTGCAGCTGCTAGCATGCCTCGCTACCCAAATCCTGGACACCCTCTCCTTCCTGATACCCATACACATACACATACACATACACATACACATACACATACACATACACATACACATACACATACACATACACATACACATACACATACACATACACATACACATACACATACACATACACATACACATACACATACACATACACATACACATACACATACACATACACATACACATACTCATTAACATACACATACACATACACATACACATACACATACACATACACATACACATACACATACACATACACATACACATACACATACACATACACATACACATACACATACACATACACATACACATACACATACACATACACATACACATACACATACACATACACATACACATACACATACACATACACATACACATACACATACACATACACATACACATACACATACACATACACATACACATACACATACACATACACATACACATACACATACACATACACATACACATACACATACACATACACATACACATACACATACACATACACATACACATACACATACACATACACATACACATACACATACACATACACATACACATACACATACACATACACATACACATACACATACACAAACACATACACATACACATACACATACACATACACATACACATACACATACACATACACATACACATACACATACACATACACATACACATACACATACACATACACATACACATACACATACACATACACATACACATACACATACACATACGCATACACATACACATACACATACACATACCCATACACATACACATACACATACACATACACTTACACATACACATACACATACACATACACATACACATACACATACACATACACATACACATACACATACACATACACATACACATACACATACACATACACATACACATACACATACACATACACATACACATACACATACACATACACATACACATACACATACACATACACATACACATAAACATACACATACCCATACACATACACATACACATACACATAAACATACACATACACCTACACATACACATACACATACATATACATATATCGTTATACCCATATACATACATATATTCTTATACTGCCCGGACCAGCCTCATGTCCCTGTAGGCATGGGGTTGTAACGGTGGTAAGGGTTGGGGAGGGTTACTAACACCGGTTCGTTACAGGTGGCGCCCAACGTGGGGCCCGAAATCGTCCAAACTTTTCAACATCTGGGGAGACGTCTGATCAGGTATACAATGGGTGGTCAGGTTGTATGCCCCAACGGAATTCGACTTTGCGTTTCATTCCTTTCGAAAGTAATTACGTCCGCTATGAGGGGGTGTTTACCTTCAGTATAGTGTTGCGATTACTGTTTCAATGATTCAATAATAAGATTTTTTTTTAAACCTTAAGGCCTAAGTTCGGAGATTGTTTATCCAGCTTCAGTTGCTTAAGGTCGCTAAAATTAAGTTTTTTTTTTTTTAAACGTAGGGCGCGAAGCTTGTCTGACCTCTTGGCGGAAAAGCCAGTCAATCATTGCAAGCACTCACCCGGCCTTAATTCGTGATCAATATCAAACTCGAAGAGGGGTGTATCCCTGTCATTGCTCAGTACCTGGTCAGACTTCTCATATTCTTTGGGGAGGGAATACTAATCTTCATCGACGGCCATCTCCTTCCCAAGTTTCTGATTCTTTTTATGCTGCGCCACTTTCACCTCGACTAGATGATTATAGTGATTGATTTTTTTTTTCTTCTCGTAAATTTATACGAATATTTTTATAAATTTTATTGTTCTTTTTATTTGAATTTTAAAAATTTATTATTTTTTCTTACTTTCGCCTCTTATGATTTATTCTGAAAAAAAATATATAGAATAGAAAATATTAAAAAAACCTTTAACATTTTTTTTTTGAATTAAGCTAACTTTTCTTTTTCTTTTTTTAGTAATGCTTTGAAGCTTCTTTACAAGAAAAAAAAAAAAAAAAAAAAAAAAGAAAAAACTGAATTTTTTATAGCTAGTGAATTTTTTTTCTTATTTCAAATTTTTTTGTCCTCGTATCCTCATTTTTATTTCCTTTTTGTTATTGAATCTTAACTCCAAAATATTTTTTTTGAATTCCTTTATTCTGCCAAATTCCCAATTCATCCCTTCCAAATCCTTACCAAAATTTTTTTAAAATGTCTAAAAGACGAGGGGGTACTGCACCGAAACCTAGGGGTAGTCTTCGGGGCCGTGTTTTAAGGTCACAACTGACCGATTCGTTTGCAGACCTTGCCTCACCTCAGGTTCCGTCACCTCGACTCGCGGGAGCCAGAAGCAAGGAGGGAGCTGCCTCATTGTCACCTCAAGCAGATGCGGAAGCCTCACACAGCGGGGTCCCTAGAGCCCGCGATTCCTTAGGTGGGAACGAAGAGCGTTGGAAAGACTACATCCGTGATGTTGTCACAGCTGCTGTTGGAGCGAGTCGATCTGAGGATTTTCATTTTCTTTCCGGTGAGTTGGAGAGGACTAGGACGGCCCTTCGGGACGAAGTGGCCGGTATTGTTCGTGAAACATTATTGGCGCCAACTCCGGAAGTCAACCGCCCTACAACCTCCAGTGGGCCCAGCCAGCAGAAGGACCTTCTCTGCCTCACCCCGCGCAATCGTTCTCCTGCCCGTCAATCCTCACCTCCTAGGAACCAACCACCACTTCGACCGCTCATACCTCCACGTGGAAATACCAGAGCTGAAACGTCAAATGTGGATGATTTCTTTCGCCAAATAGACAACCTGAGCTTGAGTGACCCTATGAACTCTACTCAACCGCAAGCTCGTCATTCAGGGTACAGGTTGCAAAATTTTCATAAATGGGGGTTGAAGTTTGATAACCGCACGATGTCAGTAGACGACTTTTTATTCCGGCTGGAACGATTAAGGTCAAGCTATGGAGCCACGTGGGATGAAGTCGTACTGAACTTCCACCATTTCATATCTGGTCCGGTAGAATCCTGGTTTTGGGTGTACCTGAAGGCAAACCCTGACGTCACCTGGTTGGTGCTAAAAGACGCCTTGATCGAACAGTTCAGGAGCTTGGAAACGGATTCTGAGCTTTCGAGGAGACTCTACGACAGACATCAAGGCCCATCGGAAACTTTCGACGATTTTTACTCGGCAATACAAAAGCTGAACGGCAGGTTGCGGACACCAAAACCCGATGCAGAAATCATCGACATTATAAAGAACAACGTTCGTCGGCAGATGGGAATGCAGCTGATAACGTTCGATGCCAAAAACTTGGGTGAGATGGTCCATGTCTGCCGTAAGTTCGAAAAGTATCTCCTCGATCGCGAAGTTCAAAGATCACGACTTGGTCCAGTTCCACCTCGTCGTAGAAATGCGATCTCTGAACTAGATGCTGAAAAAGGGGAAGAAGAAGGGCTACCACTACCCGGGATCGAGGCATTCCACCATAAGACAGAAAGAAATACCCGCACTTATGTCTGTTGGAACTGCAAGGGTAAGGGCCATTCATTTAATGAATGCCCTGACCCCCCAGGACCATCGTTCTGTTATAAGTGTGGCTGGGAAAATACCACCTATCCGCAGTGTCCTCGATGTTCGGGAAACGAGGCGAAGAGCAGTTGGAAACCCCGGGGGAATTGCTCTCTGGAGAAGAACCCGGACGGCCAGCAATAAATTCATGTAATCCTATCCTTCCCCCCAGTAACTCCAAATCCCTTACTGAATCCGATAACTCCCCTACTCCAACTAACCCTGTTCCTACAACCAGAATCCTTAAGAGACCGTGCCCACCCCCGGAAGCTGAATTTCAACCACCACCTATTGCACCTAGGAGACCGATGAAAACATTGCATGAAAGATGGCAAAACTATCTGGATGTGCGAAAGCGAATCTTCGGGACCCAGAACACCATCGTTTCTGAGAAAGTGATGAAGCTGAGAAAGAAGTTTAGAGAAAAGAAGGAAGCGTACAAAGCCATAGAAGCCACCACCTTATGTAACTCCGAGGATCCTCGTCCCTATGCGACGGTCCACATTTTTGGTGAACCTCTCCTAGGGTTACTCGACAGTGGCGCCAGTATAAGCTGCTTGGGAGCAGATGGATTAGAATTTCTTCGCAAACACGGACAAAATGTCTCTAAACTTTCTTTCGAAGTGAAGACTGCTGATGGGAAACATCAAGCCATAGTAGGTAAAGTCTATGCGGAGGTTTCCTACAAAGGGATGACGAAGAAAATTCCCCTGTATGTAGTTCCGTCACTACAGCAGAAACTTTACCTAGGGATTGACTTCTGGAGGGAATTTGATATCGCTCCTCAGCTGATCTCTGAGATTTCCTCAGTTTCATGCCCGAATGAAACAGACCCGAACGCTCACATACTTACCGATCAGGACTCCAAACGGTTAAAAGATGCCATTAGTCGGTTCCCTTCCTCTGCTGTAGAAGGCCTTGGAAAAACCACGCTAGAGGAACATATTATTGACACAGGGGATGCAGAGCCCATTAAGCAGCGTCATTACCCGATTTCTCCAGCGGTGCAGAAACTGCTATATGAGGAGTTGGATCGTATGCTTAAGCTCGGAGTTATTGAAGAAAGCAACAGCGCGTGGAGTTCTCCTGTAGTGTTAGTGCGAAAGCCCGGGAAAAATCGCTAATGCCTCGATTACAGGAAGGTCAACGCAAAGACAAGGAAAGATGCGTATCCACTTCCTCATATAGAAGGATTGCTATCGCGCCTTCCAGGTACACATTTCATTTCAAGTGTAGACCTGAAAGACGCTTTCTGGCAGATCCCACTGGAGAAGTCCTCTCGGGAAAAGACGGCCTTTACGGTGCCCGGCATGCCCCTGTTACAGTTTACGGTTATGCCATTTGGCCTATGCAATGCACCACAACGCATGGTCAGATTGATGGACAAAGTGGTACCCCACCAACTGAGAGAACAAATCTTTCCGTACCTGGACGACTTGTTGGTGGTATCAAGCACGTTCGAGGAGCATGTGAAGCTATTGGATATCTTGGCAGGTCGACTGAAGGAAGCGGGACTCACAATCAACGTCCAGAAGTCAAAGTTCTGCTTCAAGGAGCTGAAGTATCTTGGATACATTGTCGCGGATGGATGCCTTAAAACGGATCCAGAGAAGGTCACAGCCATTTCGGAGTTTCCAGTGCCTACTTCAGCAAAGCAAGTGAGACGGTTTCTGGGATTAGCAGGATGGTACCGACGTTTTGTAAAGGACTTCTCTACCCTTGCAGGGCCCATCACCGACACATTAAAAAAGGGGAAGAAGTTTACCTTCACAGATGAAGCAATGGAAGCCTTCAACAAGATTAAAATGGCCCTGACAACCGCCCCACTCCTGGTGAATCCGGACTTCACGAAGGAGTTCCTGATCCTCTGTGATGCATCGAATACCGGCATCGGATGTGTGTTATGTCAGCTGGACGAAAGTGGTAGTGAACGACCAATTTACTACCACTCTCAAAAACTCAACTCGGCCCAGCGCAATTATAATGTGACCGAGCGTGAATGCCTGGCTGCTGTCATGGGAGTTCAGAGGTTTCGAGCTTACGTCAAAGGACACCCATTCAGAATCGTGACGGACCATGCAAGTTTGAAGTGGTTGATGGGTCAGAGAGATCTAAGCGGTCGGTTAGCGAGGTGGAGCTTAAAGCTTCAGGGATTCGACTTCACTATCGAACATCGTAAAGGATCCCAGAATGTAGTGCCAGATGCACTTTCACGAGTGTATGGGGTAGACGCTCTGGCTTGCGATGACATATTGAAGAAAGATCCCTGTGATGTGTTGCATATAGATCTTGCGGATCCTAGTTTTCAATCTACGGACTACCGCAAGCTCATAGACAGCATCATAGAACAAAAGAATGAGCTACCTGATCTTCAAGTGTCGGAAAATTTCGTCTACAAGAAAGTCAAAAATTGCACAGGGAATCCTGTAGAGGACGACCTAACCTGGAAGCTTTGGGTTCCTGAACCGCTTACTGATCGTTTGGTTGCTCTGGCGCATCAGCCACCACGAGCTTCGCATGGAGGAATTGCCAAGACTTTGTACCGACTTCAGCAACAATTCTATTGGCCTAACATGGCAGTACAGGTAAAGACGTTTATCGGGGGGTGTGATATCTGTAAGGCCTCGAAAGCTTCAAATACAACGCTAAGACCGCCTATGGGCAAAGCATTTTTAGCCGAGAGACCCTTCCAGATGTTGTACATCGATTTCCTGGGGCCATACCCACGCTCGAGAGACGGGAACACTCACATTGTGATTGCGTTGGACCAGCTGACGAAGTTCGTTGTCGTCAAGGCTCTTCGAAAGGCCACGACTGATACTGTGCTCCAATTCCTGCATGAGCAAGTCTTTTGCGTTTTCGGAGTACCGGAAACCATTCTCTCGGACAACGGCAAGCAGTTTATCAGTCGAGACTTTGAGAAGTGCATGACGACGTACGGCATAACACACGTCAAGACAGCTTTTTACTCCCCGCAAGCAAATGCTAGCGAGAGAGTAAATAGATCAATACTCGCTGCCATCAGATCCTACATAGACCCAGATCAGAAGAATTGGGACAGCTATTTGCAGTCCATAGCGAGTGCCCTTCGCACAACAGTTCATTCAGCGATCCACATGTCGCCGTATGAAGCCCTGTTTGGACAGAGATGCGTGGAGCATGGGCTGGACTATAAACTACTCCGTAAGCTGCAGGGTCTGAACAATGCAAATGTAGACGTAGTTTCTAAGGCATCGCAAATGAACATAATGCACTCCTTTATAAAGAATTCGCTTGCAAATGCCCATTCGGAATACGAAAGCCGATATAACCTACGAAGTAAGGAGGTAAAATTTGCGGTGGGTGATATTGTCTTTCGGAGGAACTTTGCGTTGAGTGACGCATCGAAAAGATTTTGTGCAAAACTGGGTCCAAAGTTCACAAAAATGAGAGTGGCAAAAGTGATCGGAAGTAACCTGTATGAACTCGAAGACCTAAATGGTAAAAAAATGGGTAAATTCCATTGCAAAGACTTAAAAAAATAATATCGCCCGGCATCCAGTCTGAGCATGAGACCCGCACCAGGAATATGCTGTTTCTTCTCTTGCCCGTTCAAGTCGATAGATCTCGTTGAAAGGACAAGCTTTGTGGGAAACGACCTAATATGAGAATTAACAATAACAATAACAATAACAATAACAATAACAATAACAATAACAATAACAATAACAATAACAATAACAATAACAATAACAATAACAATAACAATAACAATAACAATAACAATAACAATAACAATAACAATAACAATAACAATAACAATAACAATAACAATAACAATAACAATAACAATAACAATAACAATAACAATAACAATAACAATAACAATAACAATAACAATAACAATAACAATAACAATAACAATAACAATAACAATAACAATAACAATAACAATAACAATAACAATAACAATAACAATAACAATAACAATAACAATAACAATAACAATAACAATAACAATAACAATAACAATAACAATAACAATAACAATAACAATAACAATAACAATAACAATAACAATAACAATAACAATAACAATAACAATAACAATAACAATAACAATAACAATAACAATAACAATAACAATAACAATAACAATAACAATAACAATAACAATAACAATAACAATAACAATAACAATAACAATAACAATAACAATAACAATAACAATAACAATAACAATAACAATAACAATAACAATAACAATAACAATAACAATAACAATAACAATAACAATAACAATAACAATAACAATAACAATAACAATAACAATAACAATAACAATAACAATAACAATAACAATAACAATAACAATAACAATAACAATAACAATAACAATAACAATAACAATAACAATAACAATAACAATAACAATAACAATAACAATAACAATAACAATAACAATAACAATAACAATAACAATAACAATAACAATAACAATAACAATAACAATAACAATAACAATAACAATAACAATAACAATAACAATAACAATAACAATAACAATAACAATAACAATAACAATAACAATAACAATAACAATAACAATAACAATAACAATAACAATAACAATAACAATAACAATAACAATAACAATAACAATAACAATAACAATAACAATAACAATAACAATAACAATAACAATAACAATAACAATAACAATAACAATAACAATAACAATAACAATAACAATAACAATAACAATAACAATAACAATAACAATAACAATAACAATAACAATAACAATAACAATAACAATAACAATAACAATAACAATAACAATAACAATAACAATAACAATAACAATAACAATAACAATAACAATAACAATAACAATAATAATAATAATAATAATAATAATAATAATAATAATAATAATAATAATAATAATAATAATAATAATAGAAATTATAACAATAATAATATCAAGGAAAAAAAAAACGTATGAAATAATGAAGAACAAAAAAAAATGTTATAACTTACCAAACAAATTAATTACCACCCTATGTTCGATACAAATATCGACAGATTTAAACAAAATTAAATGTACATACATACATACATACCTACCATAAAGGGAGCAATCGTAAAAGAATTAGCCACTCAACAAATATTTTTTACATTGCATAGAAAATTGCAAATTCGATGACCTCGAATAGCGACAGAGGCCAATTACCCCGTGAAGATGGTTGTACATAAAGGACCGCTAGCTTGTGGTGCGACTTCCATCCAGCTATAAATTTGTATACATAACAGCTGGACCACTAGCTAGTGGGGCGATTGTCCAGCTAATCATTGCTGATATGTAAATGATGGATGCACCGCTAGCGGGTGGTGTGATCTTCCAGCTATTTACATATGTGTTAGCCACTGCCACCGGCGAAGATTGGCACCTGTTGTTCGAGATAGGCAGTCAGTTGGAAATTTTGATAGAGTGCGGTCGGGCGATAAGAAATCGACTACGACAAATCATCGGGTGCATTCTTTTTGGTGTATGAGGCGGTTAAGATAATTGTAAAGTGCTATTAAAACCGCATAGTTTTTTTTATTACTAACTGCGAATTTATTTAATAATTCAAAAGCAAGCTATACAAAAAAAAAAGTGATTTGGTTTTAAGTGCGAACTAAAGAGTAAGGAGTGAAAAAACGTAAAGGGTACAAGAATAAAGTGTACCTACTCTACCCGCCCCTCCTTCTGCCCTATCTATATCGTGGTAAAATTAAATTTAGCTACTTACCCACCTGTGAATAAAGAAATAAAAAAATAAATAAATTAAAAGACTCAACGAGAGCCACATACTTACCAGATATTACCCACCTGAAAAAAAAGACAACAACAAAAAAATAAAGACAACGAGATTATAATACTTACCATTACCTACCTGAGAACACCTACCGAAAAATAAAACATTAAAATCTACAAATCTGGAGATCATTGGATGCGGATCATCATCAGAAGCGGATAACCCAGTGTAATAGTGTATTCCTATCCCATAAACCCTTCACCTACCCCGCTGACCTTCAAATTATATACCTACCATTTTTGCCCCTACCCAACTTACCTCTGTACCTGGAATTTTCAGTGTGTGCCCTTCTTCCCTTGTTGCCCTTCTACCTCCCTCATATCTACCCTTTTTTGGGTATCCTGGTGTTAATTGTGTCGCGTTTTATGTTATTTTTCTTATTTTATTAATATTAGTTATTATTTTTTTTTTTAATAAATTTTCTTTAACAAGTGGCGTACCAAGAAAAAGGAAAATTTTTGAAATAAATAAATAAATAAAGTATCAAAAAAAAAGTGAAGTAATCAAAAAAAGAAAAAGAATTAGTTTATATGTGTCATATTAGTGGAACCTTGAGCACCCATCCCACCCCCTAACCAAAACAAAGTTAAAAAAAAAAATACCCCAAACAAAACAATATAACGATTCATTTCAGTGTATTCGGGATTTTACCAAGACGGTGCACCACATTGGCAGTCCGGACCATCCTGTAAGTTGAAAATAAAGTCATATACATATATTTAATTTTACATGCTACAAAAACATATTTATGGTAATCACAGTACCTATTATATACCAGTTGTTTTTTTTTTTGGTTTGTATTTGCTTTAGGGAGTGATTTGTTTATATTGAGGGGTCCTTAGTTCAATAATCCTAGATGGTTTAAATTGTTTTTTTTTTTGAAGATCACATTGAATTAAAAATTTTTTTTTGATTACCTTCAGTTTCAATACATTGTTGCCACATTGTTTTTTTTTTATCTTTGCAGAAATAAATTGTTTTTTTTTATATGAATTTTGTTTCTAATTATAATCATAATAATAATAGTCTAAATAAAAATCATGATAGATTAAGAGCATGAAATTGATAATTATATAACTTTATTTCTTTAATTAATTTTTTTTATTGATGTACATATAAATGAATCAATTTCAAATTTTCTTATAAATTATGTTATAAATTTTTTTTTTTAATAAATTGTTCTACATTTGAATTTGAATAGTTTTTTTTTTTTTCTTTTTTTTTGCAAAATTTGAATTCAGATTTGTTCTGAGAAAATATGGATTGACGTTTTATTTAGGTTTCACTATGGGAAGTTCTTTTTTTATATTTTTTTATTTTCATAGATTCTCTTTGTTATAATATGGTGGCCTAAACCTACAAGGTCAGAGGTGGAAGTGGGGCAGCGGAGATGAAGACTGGGTAAGGGTGAACGTTTAGGTTTGGGGCTGCTGCATACAAAACTGAGGAGGCAGTGGCCATGGTGGTATCCTAGGATACATGGGTGGGTCATTCCTCTGGAGGGTCATCAACACCTAGGACCCTCCCCTCTCCCCAAATAGATCGATTTTTCCCGGTTTTTGGACGACTGACGGCTTCACAACATATATGTGAACCAAACACTTAATTTCGTATTTTTTTTTTATTATTGGCATGATACGTAACTACGTTCAGGGCTAGGGTAGCAAGAACCCCCCTTCCGACGAGCTAGGATGTGCAGCTGCTAGCATGCCTCGCTACCCAAATCCTGGACACCCTCTCCTTCCTGATACCCATACACATACACATACACATACACATACACATACACATACACATACACATACACATACACATACACATACACATACACATACACATACACATACACATACACATACACATACACATACACATACACATACACATACACATACACATACACATACACATACTCATACACATACACATACACATACACATACACATACACATACACATACACATACACATACACATACACATACACATACACATACACATACACATACACATACACATACACATACACATACACATACACATACACATACACATACACATACACATACACATACACATACACATACACATACACATACACATACACATACACATACACATACACATACACATACACATACACATACACATACACATACACATACACATACACATACACATACACATACACATACACATACACATACACATACACATACACATACACATACACATACACATACACATACACATACACATACACATACACATACACATACACATACACATACACATACACATACACATACACATACACATACACATAAACATACACATACCCATACACATACACATACACATACACATAAACATACACATACACCTACACATACACATACACATACACATACACATACACATACACATACACATACACATACACATACACATACACATACACATACACATACACTTACACATACACATACACATACACATACACATACACATACACATACACATACACATACACATACACATACACATACACATACACATACACATACACATACACATACACATACACATACACATACACATACACATACACATACACATACACATACACATAAACATACACATACCCATACACATACACATACACATACACATAAACATACACATACACCTACACATACACATACACATACATATACATATATCGTTATACCCATATACATACATATATTCTTATACTGCCCGGACCAGCCTCATGTCCCTGTAGGCATGGGGTTGTAACGGTGGTAAGGGTTGGGGAGGGTTACTAACACCGGTTCGTTACAAACCTTACGTGAAATGCCGTATTCCTACACAGCTGAGGAATATGCAAACATGCACATTATTTACGGTGAATGCGGTTGTAATGCCTCTGCTGCCGCCAGATTGTATCGCGAAAAGTACCCAAATGTGGCGCGTCACCCAGACCACCGTGTGTTCATCTATGTACACATTTCATATTACCAAGGACGATTGCCTAGTACTTGTATGGCCGGCGCCGCCGCCTCAGGCGGGAGACCTCGAGGACACAACGACGACGTAGTTATGAGTGAAATTATAAATGATCCCAGCACTTCAGCACGTGCAATTGAAAAGTCAACTGGAGTTCCGAAAAGCATTGCTCATAGAATCTTAAAAGAAAACAGCTACCACCCGTACCATGTACAACGAGTACAAAGTTTGTTACCTCGTGACTACGCTCCTAGAGTCAATTTTTGCAGAACAATGTTGGCCAAAAATAGTGAAGACCCGCCATTTCTCAACCATATTTTATGGACCGATGAATCGACATTTAAAAAAGACGGTTATTTGAATTTGCATAATTTACATGAGTGGCACAGAGAGAATCCACATTTTATGCGTGAAGACCGCTCTCAATATCAATTTAAAATAAATATTTGGACCGGAATTTTAAATGGACAAATAATTGGACCATATGAGCTGCCAGAAAATCTAAATGGCGAAAACTACCTGCATTTTTTACAAAATGAACTGCCGAATTTGTTAGAAAATGTACCATTGAACATCTATCGAGAAATTTGGTTTCAACAAGATGGTTGCCCAGCACATTATGCTCGTCTAGTACGGGATTACCTGAGTACTGAGTATCCCGATAGGTGGATTGGGCGCCTTGGATCAATTTTTTGGCCTCCTCGTTCTCCGGACCTAAACCCGCTCGATTTCTTTTACTGGGGCTGCATAAAAGAAAATGTTTATGATAAACCAATTCTAAATAGAGACGAACTACGCCAAACAATTCTTGAAGCAGGAGAAGATATTAATGCAAGGAGATTTGAACGTCTGATGAACAGATCTTTTCTGCGGCGATGCAGAGCCTGTATTCGTGCCGAGGGTCAACAATTTGAACATTTGCTTTAGTGTAAAGTGCTTTTAGATAAAATAAATGTTTTAAATTTTTTTCATTTGTTTCATTAAGATTTATGAATAGATAAAGTTTTCAGTAATACATCAATAGGGAACAATACAATAGTTTCCAATTTTTTAGTCCTAATTTATAATGCTCTACAGCGGTTTAAATTTTAATAATATTTTTTATGGGTGAATAATTAGCAAGTGTTGTACCAGTTTGAAATCTTGGTAAAATGGGCCAACTTTTTAAATAACTTGCCGAGGGTAGTGCAGTACATTTTTTTTAAAGTATGAAGTATCAAAGTTAAGTTTAAAAAAATAATTTCACCATGGCTCAGTCAAATTTTATTTTTCTTACGAAAACTACGATATTTATTTTTGGATTTTTAATTGGGAATAATAGCATAGTTAGTAAGGATTACATAAAAAAATAAACACCGCAAAATATGAAAATTTGTGACCACAGTACCTAAAAGTGTGGTCTAGTGTAACGACTTTTATAATTTTTATAAATATTACTATTTTTACTAAACAAAGCGAGATGGATTTTTTTCCTTACTTTTCCCAGTACGGACATAACCTACCCTTTCACCCGGTGCCCGCTTGACGTTGAGTTTCGGGACACCCTGTATACAGGGTGATTCACCAGCGTTGTGCCAAAAAGCTAGAGCGTGTAGGTTAAGTTGAGACAAGAAAAAAATCGTATGGGAGGGGGGTCTATTCCCCTCCGTTTAGCCGGGAGGGGCAATTTTCTGAAAAATTGACTTATTTTGTAAAAAAAAATATTTAAAATCAACGGGTTCGTTTACAACACCGTGTTATACCTTTTTGAAAAGCCAAAACTTCTCCTTTTATTTTGTTTTTAAATGAAATTGTTTTAACGAATAGTTTAAAAAATATAAATTTTCAAACTCAAAATTTTGAAAAAAAATTTGTTAAAATAATTTTAAAACTAATTTTTTTTCAAAATTTTACGTAATTAAGTATAATTTTTGTTCTCAAAATTCAATGCTCTCATTAATCTTTAATCCAACACTGGAAACCGTATGGCTCTATGACTTTTTGTTGCCAAGGTATTCAAAAATAACCGAACCTACTTCTTCACAAAAACAAGAAAACCTAGCCTTACGGGATGGGATGGCACAAGTGATCATTTAGCCAATTTGTTCGTGTTTTTGTGGTAGAGGTAGGTTCGGTTATTTTTGAATACCTTGGCAACAAAAAGTCGTAGAGCCATACGGTTTTCAGTTTTGGATTAAAGATCAATAAGAGCGTTGAATCCTGAGAACAAAAATTATACTTAATAACGTTAAATTTTGAAAAAAATTAGTTTTAAAATTATTTTTTCAAATTTTTTTTCAAAATTTTGAGTTTCAAAATTTATGTTTTTTAAACTATATATATATATATATATATATATATATGGAGAAATTAGTGTTCGTGTGTGACTGAATATTGTCCTGTAGTCGTTCTGTTTATTATATCTAACCAAAAAAAAGTTGTTCTAACATAGTGTTTTTTTCTTTTGATTTAGGTAAATAAAAGTGAAGCTGTTTTTTTTTGGAAATCACCCCTTGCCTTTCATACGTACTCATTTTTCACCCATCCATCACCATAAGCAGGAAGTATATTTTACATTTATATTACATACCTACCTAGTATAGACATAATTTTTTTTTCTTGTTTGTTGTTGGCCTTGAAAGATTTTATTTCAATCATAGCCAGGGCCGGCACCATTTTAAGTTTAGTAGTGAAATAGTATTTTTTGTGTGTAGTAGTTTTTTTTTAGTAGTTACTATTTTTTTTATTAAGTTTTTATTGCGGTTTATTTTATATTTATTATTATTGTTAAATTGATTTTAATTTTGAATTTTTTTTTAAGGATTAATTTCTTATTTTTTTTAATTATTCGTTTGTCGTTTGAGCTTTTTCTGATTCATTCCGTTTTATTTTTATTCAAAATGGATATTAATAGATTAGCACAAGACGAGCTTGCTTACGAAATGGAGTGTAGGGGTTTAGACGTAGGGACGGTAGATGAGATGAGGAAATCTCTTAGGTCTTCTAGGTTATTAGAAAAGAGGAAGTCGTGGGTTCCTGCTTTGTATCCGTTCACATTTGAACAGGATCAAAAAGCATTAGAACAGAAATTAGTTGAGATAGGTCAGTTGTTGTTGAATCCACCTAAATCTAGAAAACGTAAAGACTATTTTAAAGTTCTAACAAAAGTTGAGTGGGGATTAGGTAAAGTAGGTAGATCCCAGCCAATAGGAGAAGATGAGGTCAAAGCTAGGAAAAAGTTGAAAAGCAAACTTGTTTTGGCATTGGCAGAGTTAGAAGATAGTCAGGAATTAGAGGAAGACATAGAAGAAGATTACGAAGATGAAGGTCCAACCGAACCCACAAAGAAGTTGGCGGACGGCCAAACTAACACTACAACGAATAAAACAAAACAGAACAACAACATAGAAAATGATAGGAGAGATAGTGTAAAAAGGGTTGTAGTCACTAATGAAAAATTTGAAAATTTGTCGAAGTGGGAGGTGAAGTTCACTGGTGAGCGTTGTGGTTCCTCAGTGAACTCATTTCTTGAGAGAGTAGAGGAGATCCGTTTAGCTAGAGCGGTGACAGAAGGTCAAGTTTTTAGGGCAGCAGTAGATTTGTTTACTGGGAAAGCTCTTATTTGGTATAGGGCGATTAGGGTTTCAGTTAATTCGAGGCAAGAACTTATCAGAGAGTTGAAGCTGGAGTTTTTGCCACCGAATTACGACGATTCGTTATTAGATGAGATTAGGCGTTGCACACAAGGCAAGGATGAGTCCATCGGTGTCTATGTGGCGACGATGCAGAATTTGTTTGGCAGGCTTTCTGAACCAATTTCGGAACGGAGGAAGCTGTCAGTTATTCAAAAGAATTTGACACCGTTCTATCAGACCCAACTTGGATTGGCGAATCCTAGTTGTGTTTCTGATTTAGTTTTGTTAGGGCGTAATTTAGAAGCAGTTAGGGCTAATGTGGAATCTTATGTTCCACCTCCCAGTGTTAGGAATAGGACGTTGCTAGAACCGGATCTAGCATACGTAGGTATTGATGCTCCTACAGTTTCGGTTGTTTCTGAGAACAACGAAACTAGTCGTCAGGTTCGTTTTCAGGCTCAATCGAGCCCACCCATTCAAAATTCTCAAGTTGGTGATGGGAGACCAACTATGAGATATTTTAATTGCAATGGATCAGGCCATTTTGCAAATAGGTGTTCCGCTCCTAGGCGTTGTTATGGTTGTGGTAGGCAGGGAGTTGCTAGAAGTAACTGCCCTAATTGTTCTAGGAATTTCGGTCAACATAATCAACAGTCGCGAAACATGGTTTCGAATAACTAGTCGGGAAATGCGAGACGCACTCTCGGGTCAGTAGGATGAGAGCGTCGTTAAATTCTTTTAGGTTGCCTACTGGTAACCAGTCGGCAATTCATTTGGGTTTCACACTAGAGCAGAGTGGTAGAGATCAACGGCCATATTTAGGCGTTGAAATTTTTGGCATCAAAATGCTAGGTCTTTTAGATTCGGGTGCTTCACGCACAATAATTTCTAGGGACGGATGGGAAATTTTTAAAGATTTAGATTTAGAGTTAGGCAAAACTAGCATAGATAAAGTAACTTTAGCGGATGGTGCAGGTATAGGAGTAGAGGGAGTTATATCGCTTCCAATTAGGGAAAAGAGAAAATAGTTTTAGTAGAGTGTCTCGTCATTCCCCGCCTTCCTCATAGATTAATTTTAGGAGCAGATTTTTGGGCTCTATCGGGTGTGGTCCCGGATTTAAAATCGAGGGAATGGACGTTTTCGAACCAAAACTCTTTGGCTTCGATGTCCGTGGCGGAACATTTAACAGAATTGACAGAGACACAACAAAAAGAGTTAGATAGTTGTTTAGAAAAACTTTTCAAAGAAATGCCAGAGGGGTTAGGGTGCACACATATGGTGTCGCACAAAATTAGAACAAAAGCTGAGCCGATTAAACAGCGGTACTATCCGGTGTCGCCAGCTATTCAGAAGTTTATAGATAGGGAATTAGAAGAGATGCTCCGAGACGGAGTCATTGAAAAATCTGACAGTCCATGGGCTTCACCCATTGTCATGATTAAAAAGAAAGATGGCACGTATAGGTTTTGTGTAGATTTTAGGAAGTTGAATGAGGTAACAGATAGAGACGCATACCCCCTCCCTTATATTACGGCCATCTTAGATAAGTTAAATAATGCTAGGTTTTTAAGTTCACTGGACATTAAATCTGCGTATTGGCAGATCCCAGTTGAGGAGGATTCGCAGAAGTATACTGCATTTACGGTTCCAGGTCGGGGACTATTTCATTTTTTGAGGATGCCGTTCGGTTTGCATAATGCACCCGCAACTTGGCAACGTTTTACTGATACGGTCCTTCGACCTGAGTTAGAACCATATGTCTTCGTCTATCTCGATGACATCATCATCGTGACAGACACTTTTGAGAAGCATATGGAAATTTTGAATGAGGTTTTTGATAGATTAATAAAAGCAGGTTTAAAAGTAGGTAGGGAAAAATTTAATTTTGTTAGGCCTTCTCTAAAATGTTTGGGCTATGTTGTTGACAGAAACGGTCTCCACATGGACCCAGAAAAGATAGAGAGTATGTTAGGAATTACATCACCTAAAAATGTGAGGGAAGTTAGGAGCTTCATCGGCACGGTATCCTGGTATAGGAGATTCATTCCAAACTTTGCTAGTTTGGTGAAACCGTTGTCTGAATTGACGAAGAAGAATAGAAAATTTGATTGGAGTAGGGAATGTGAGGAGAGCTTTAGAAAAGCTAAAGAATATTTGGTAGCGGCACCCATTCTAACGTGCCCGGATTTCACGAAGCCATTTGTCGTTCAGACGGATGCTTCGGACTTTGGGATTAGTGCGGTTCTTAGTCAAAATTTTGACGATGGCGAGAAAGTGATTTGCTATTTGAGCAGATCACTTAATCGTTGCGAGCGTAACTATTCGACCACAGAAAAGGAGTGCTTGGCTGTTCTGTGGGCGATAGAAAAGTTACGACCATATTTAGAGGGTGTGAAATTCACGGTTATTACCGATCACTACTCTCTGATATGGTTGAGCAAGTTGAAAGACCCAGCAGGTCGGCTGGCTCGATGGGCTGTACGTATGCAGCAGTTCGATTTCAACATTGTTCACCGCAAAGGGAAGGATCATGTAGTGCCGGATATGCTCTCCAGGAGCGTACCAGTTTTATCTGGGATTTCAGAGCCTACAAAAGATCCTTGGATAGAAAAGATGATAGGAGAGGTGGAAAAGATACCATTGTCTTTTCCAGCCTGGAGAGTAGAACAGGGAAAATTGTTTAAGTTTGTTAAGGCAAATCATATAGTAGTTCATGATAGTAATAGTGAGTGGAAGTTAGTAGTAGCAAAGAATGATAGGAAAAAGATCTTAGAAGAAAATCACGAACATCCGTTAGCAGGGCATATGGGGGTTAAGAAAACTTTTTGTAGGATAGGAGATAAATTTTATTGGCCAAAAATGAGGTCAGATATAACTAGGTGTGTTAGGAACTGTAAAATATGCCAAAACGAAACCTATTAGTGAAAAACCAGCTGGGTTGATGACGGAGAGGAAAGGGGTAACCGATCCGTGGGAAATGATTTGCATTGATTTGGTAGGTCCACTTCCGAAATCGAGTAAGGGTTTTGTCTACATTCTAACGGTCGTCGATTACTTTACCAAATTTCCATTGTTGTTCCCGTTGAGGTCTGCAACAGCGAAGTCTGTTTGTAAGGAGTTGGAAGACAATGTCTTCTTGTTGTTTGGTGTTTCAAAATGTGTTGTTTGTGATAACGGTCCACAGTTCAAGAGTAGAGAACTGAAGTCTTTGTGTGATAGCTATGGTTCCACAATTAGGTTTACGGCGAATTACCATCCTCAGGCTAATCCGTCAGAACGGATTAATCAAATTATCAAGAATACTCTTAGGGCGTACGTTTCAGAAAACCATAGGTCTTGGGATGCACAGTTAGCAAAGGTGGCGTGTTGTATACGCACGTCACATCACGAAGTTTTAGGCGTGTTGCCTTACTACGCGAATTTTGGTCGAGGGATGGTGACTTTTGGCAAACCCTTAACCACCATTCCGGATGTTAGGAGTGATAGTACGGATGACACAAGGGAAAGGTTTAGGTTACTTAGGGAAGAGATAGGGAAAAAATTAGAATCGGCATCCAAGATGGCGGCAAAAAGGTACAACCTTAGGCGAAGGGATGTACAAAATTTTCCAAACGAATTGGTTTGGCGACGTAATTTCAGTTTTTCTGATGCAGCAAACTACTACACGGCAAAATTAGCGCCTAAATTTTTAGGTCCGTTTCTTATAAAGAAACGCGTGTCTCCATGGACGTACGAGCTCAAGGACGAAAAAGGTACCTTTCGAGGAACCTGGAACGTCGAAGATCTGAAGCCGTACTACAACGATTCCTCGGAAAACTCCGATACTTAGTCGCGTAGCAAGGACTAGCTGCGCTAAGAGTTACTGAGAGCTTCACAGCTCTGTGATGTGCATTAACTCTCGCCCAGAGCGATTGAGATGTAGATGTGTTGTGCTGTAGTGTATTCCATTTGGTTGTGTTGTTTACCTCTCTTTTTATCCTTTTTACTTCGCTTTCTTATCTGAAAGCCAGTTTTCTTCTTTGGTAGGTAAGGGTGGAATTTGTTACGGTAAGATTTACCGCAACAAAAATCATTCTTTTGGTTCTTAAAACCTTGTCAGATCATGCGCTTTTGGCACGGTTGAACTCTCGATATTTGTTTCCGCTCCATCCCAACCATTCCTTTTCTGACCCACATTTTGAGTCCGTTGTCCTCTGGGAGTTTTGAGAGTGACTCAGAGAGGATAACAAAGCAGGTTATTTTCCATCGGGTTGAGCCAGCGGACGAGCTGGAGACTTGCCCGCAACGTATTCTAATTTAATCGTGCTGAGCCAGTGGATGAGCTGGAGACTCACACGCATCAGTCTATCGTGTTGAGCCAGCGGACGGGCTGGAGACTCGCACGCATAGTAAAGAAAGTGATGAAGCTTTCCAACGAGTTCGAAAGAGGAGCCCACAACAACACAACAAAGTGTGAATTATAGTCACACCAACATAAATTTAGAATGGCCGAGTGCCCACCGTAAAGTGTCGGATATCAAAGAAAGATCGTAATGATGTGTTTTCCCCTTTTTAAATATTATCTGCGCGGAGGTCTACGGAATTAAGATTATTCTTGTTCATTTTGTACCATTTTAGTTGGAAAATGGTTAGGATTCTTTACAACAAAAATATTCTTCTCAAAGCAATTAGTTTGGGCCGGTTTGGGCTGGCCGTTGTGTCGTAGTTTTTCACTTGCCTTTTGAAATAAAATATAATTGACATTATACGGCTGAACACGTCCACTGAGCCTACGAGGATCGCATCCTCAACGCATAGGATCGCGTGCAATGGTTGTATCACCGCTCTCAGTCGCACGTCTCTGTATATATGGGCGAGATGCTGCTGTATAACTGAGACAAGAACACCACCACGCAAAATATCCGAAGAGGATGGCTATATGGTCGGGGCGAAGTGGACAAGCCAAGCCTCCATTTTGAATGGGAATTCAATTATGGATTTTAAAAAAGATAAGGAGAAGTTTTTGAGAAAAAAAAGAATTTTGAAGTGAAGTGAAAAACTAGTGTTTCGAAACGAAGATTTGCGATTAGAATTGTGGTATAAAGAATATATAAAGTTTAAGGTTTCTGAAAGTAATACTGCGAAGAAATGGAGAAGGATATTCTGGTTGGAAAACGTTCAGAAGCTAAGTATTTTGTGTCTGGTTGTGACCAGAATTTTAGCTTGTCTTTTGGTTGTTTAAATTGCGTAAATTTGTTTTTATTTGTGACCCTGTGTGGGGCAAATGAATTGTTGATAACGTAGGCCTTCGCTGACTATTCGTTTTCTCCCAAGATTGTGGGACCCGTGACCTTTGTTCTATACCATAGTGATCTTTCTTTGTAGCTATTTGACACAAACCGTTGTTTGCTTCTTTTTATTATTTGCTTTTATTTTATTTTCAAGAATTAGCCTTCTGCTAATCTCAAAAAACTATTGTTCTTGCTTTTTGTGTTGATTGAAAAGACTCTGGGTTTTTATCCCGGCATTTGCCACGGTTTCCCAGACCAAAATAACTTCCCAATCAAAAAAACATTCTAACTTCCCATTGGGATTAATAATTCTTCCGTCTTATTCTTTGCAATTGAAGACTTGTTCCAGATTTATATTGGTAAGGCAAACACCATAAAAGTTTCCTGGCGCCCACCCTGTAACGTAAATATACTTATATTTACGTTCCACTCCACCTTCTATTGAACATTCTTTTGATTCATAATTTTTTTTTTTATTCTAACAATAAAATATACCTACCCTACCAATAATAATTTTCCATCATACACGATCGCATTGGTTGTATTTGTTTTTTTTTTATTCGACGAATCCCCCTTGCTCACTAGCCGGTGGAACTGCATAAAACTATTGCAGTTGTTGTTGCAATTTTTCTTTATCCATTTTCTCTTTTATTTTGACATTTCGTCAATAACGAAATTTCTTTGCGGGGTGCCGGTTGCAGATTTGTTTACTCGTTGATCTTCTTAATAATTAATTAATATTGGATTCGAATTAATCCAAAGTAACAGGGTTTATTTGTTTCGTCTTCCTAATTATTCTCTTCATAAAGTAATTTAAATTCAGTTTCCTTACGTAAATAATATTGCAACAAAGTATATATATATAAATATATATATATATATATATACATATATATTATATATATATATGAATATATATATACAGGGTGATTCACGAGCGTTGTGCCAAAAAGCTAGAGCGTGTAGGTTGAGTTAAGACAAGAAAAAAATCGTATGGGAGGGGGGTCTATTCCCCCCCGTTTAGCCGGGAGGGGCAATTTTCTGAAAAATTGACTTATTTCGTAAAAAAAAAATATTAAAAATCAACGGCTTCGTTTACAACACCGTGTTATAGGTACCTTTTTGGAAAGCCAAAAACTTTTTCTTTCATTTTGTTTTTAAATTAAATTGTTTTAACGAATAATTTTAAAACACGAAACAATTTATTGGCTAAATGATCACTTGTGCCATCCCGTAAGGCTAGATTTTCTTGTTTTTGTGAAGAAGTAGGTTCGGTTATTTTTGAATACCTTGGCAACAAAAACTTGTAGAGCCATACGGTTTTCAGTTTGGATTAAAGATTAATCGAAAACGCCCCTTGTGTCTTAAAAATTTGAAGCAATAACTAAGCTTTGATCATTAGTCAGTATTTAGGCATATGTGTAAAACTACAGCTGAATCGAGCAGTTTTTAAGCGATCTTACCTGAACAAAGGTATTTTATCAAAATCACGCCTTTAAAAGTGGGCGTATTGAAAAAATTAACACAAGAAAATGTAGAGATATATTTTTCAAATAACAAACTGAAGGAAAAACTTTTAAATTTAATATTGGTAGTACCTTAAATTTTTAAAACTACGTTTTTCGTTCTTTCATGAAAAGTGGGCGTAAGACACACCCAAAATTCAAAAATTTCTTTTTATACACAAACTTTTTAGTTTCTACTAAGAGACGCAAAATTTTGGCTTACAGATTCATTATAAATACCGTTTATGTACAAAAACAATTTTTTCTAAATTCTAGTAAAAAGTGGGTGTCAGCCACGCCCAACATGAATTGTTTTGATTTCATACACAAGATGTGTATGTGCAAGTAATACCCACAAAATTTAATGTTTTTCGCTTTAATATAACAATTGTTATTTTATAAAAGCAATAATGATGGTTTTGTATGTCAAATGGGCGTCAGCGAAGCCCAAACTGAAATTTTTTATTTAGTTGGAAGAAGGTTAACCTAAAGCTTACGTGTGCAAAATTTAAGCGTTATGCTTTTATCGTAACTGTACAAAAAACATAATTTAATTTTACCAAATTGAGCTTGTTCAACAAAAATGGCTATTGTGGGCGTGTTTGTGGGCGGATTTTGCTGGTTCAAGAACTTAGCCTTACTCTTGAACCAAAGATTATACGTCTATACCAAATTTCAGCTTTCTAGCTTAAAAATTGCGATCTCTAGAGAGTATACATACGGACGGACGGACGGATGGACGGACAGACATCGCTAAATCGACTAGGCTTTTGATTCTGAGTCAGAATATATATACTTTTCTATACCTAACGGTATTATTTCTCTATGTTACAAACTCCACACCAAATACAATATACTCATTCTATGGAATAGGGTATACAAAAGTGATTCAAGTGTGAGCTCTGCTCTACACATCTACTTGTGTACCGAAATTTAACTGAATCTATTTAGCTTTCCAAAAGAATAACCGAAATCGTCTTACTAGAGGGTAGTGCCATACGAGCACTTCAGGTAAATAGCTAATACTGTAATCGGTAGGCGTGAGGTGTGGAATATTATACCAACGCTTCCATTCTTTGTAATCCTCAACAAACATGTACACAACAATGACAACAGATAAGTGTCTATTGATATCCTAACAAAGAGGATCCTGACATTTAAATCCCTGCATAGGAATATTCAGGAGGTAATAAGAATACCTGCCAAAAGAAAGGAAGCAATTTATACTTTAAACGTATCAGGAGGGTAGCTGTAAAATAAAGATTGGAAATAAATGCATATACAGTTCACATATGTTTTCAAAATGCAATATAGTCATAAATAATTAAATATGTTTTATCGTAAAAATTAATATTATCAATTTTTAATAGACACCATGTGGTGCCACCGACGCTTGGAAAAAAAATATTGGGGATATTTGACCACTTGCAATTTTTTAACACAATTTCGGCAAAAATGAGCTTGTTTGATCCATAAATACAATAGATCACGGTCCTGCCCATCTTCCATGCCATCTCTTATCCGTTTTGTAGCGAATGGATTTTGACTGTCGAACATGTTGTTGAAAGTCAATTTCGCCTATTTTTGGTCATGCAGAATGACACAAAACGTCTGGAAATTTGGAAGACTAACCAAGGAATTGGATGATAACTTCTAATTGTCAACACGTCATACGTCAACATTTCCATAATGTAAGAAGATGTTGAGGATACATCAACAGAAGATAAATCCCGCAAATAGTAGTACTTGACGTACTGATACAAATTTATAACAAATTATCTCTGACACATCGTGCAGTTGCAGATGACTGTATGGTTAGTTCTCGCTGCTTTTATGTTTCCACCTACTCCGAATCGGACATCGCCCTTGGGAATTTCACCACATAAATGACAACCATGAATGCAAATTGTCGCAAGGTACTTTTTATCTACCATGATTGTTAAGTGTTATACATGTCATATTCACCACCATGTCGGCCTGGTGAATAGCGCACTGACACTACGGAACGGATTCAAATACCTACTTCGGAACGCACTGACATTTGCTGAGCAAACGTCTAATTGGACATAAAATCCGTAGGGAAATTTTCGAAAGGAACATACGCAAGAAATTTTCTATCAGAACATACCAAATGTGATGGAACTGGTCCATGAAGGAAATTATTCTGATAGGCAAATATTTCGAGAAAGGGAATATATTTGACGAAGGAAAATTCTCCGAGGGAGGGAATTATTCCAAGGAGGAAATTATTCGAAGTGAAATTTGAGCATCGGAAATGTAGGGTGAACGCCATCTAGTGACTGGTGTGATCATGAGAAATATAGTGAAATCGCTTAAGGCGATGATCACACACCAAAAAAAATTTTGGGGTTGTTGTCACACTGTAATTAGGGTCTGTCCAAATACTTTCCCTACAGAGTTAGCATTTTTTTAAATAATTTTTTTTCAAATTTAAGTCATGTTTTTAGAAAATTGCCACTCCCGGCTAAACGGAGGCAAATATACGCCCCCCATACGATTTTTTTCTTGTCTCGACCCAACCTACATGCTCTAGCTTTTTGTGACACCTTATACCAATCACCCTGTATAGAACAGTGCCGAAGCCTTTGAAAATGGTAAAAAGTGAAAAAAAATTATAGTACATATTATAATTATTATTATTATAATTTTTTTAATTTTTTTTTTCAAAATTTTGAGTTTGAAAGTTAGTATTTTGAAAACGGTACACAAGAATAACTTCATTTAAAATTTCAATAAAAGAATAGGTTTTTGGCTTTACAAAAAGGTATAGCATGGCATTGTAGGAGTTACCATTTTTTAAATAATTTTCTTTCAAATTTAAGTCATGTTTTTAGAAAATTGCCACTCCCTGCTAAACGGAGGGGAATATACCCCCTCGCATATGATTTTTTTCTTGTCTCGACCCAACCTACATGCTCTAGCTTTTTGTGACACCTTATACCTTATACAGAAGCCTTTGAAAATGGTAAAAAGTGAAAAAAATTATAGTACGATGCAACCAACTGGAAAAGCAAGAGAATATGTACATATATTAATTATGAAAGGAAAAATAAATTACGGTCGATCTGTGGGGGGGGGGGGTTTAAGGGTTTCTAAGGAAAAACAACGGTCTATCTCGATAATATTTTTTTTAATTTTTTCGCTTCAAAGTTAAATTAAATCTTACATTTTTCGAGTAATTTAAGTGTACGTTTTAATAAATAGCTCAACATTTTACATAATGGTTAAAAAAAATTTCGGATTCGAGATTTTGTTGTTGGTATTTTGCATTTTCTGAGAAAATTTACCATGGTAACGTATATTTTCTTTACATCATCGAAAAGAAAATTTCAAGATTTCACCTTATTTAAAAAAAAGCAAATATTTTGACGTGAGATTTTTCGATTGAAAATAAGGGTGTTTTTTCGTTATTAAATCAAAATTTGGTGAAAAAATTAATATTTTTAATCAAACAAATTGCAGTGTGTTTGAAGCATAAAACCACAAGTTTTTGTTAAATTTCGTGAAATGAAAGTGTTTTTTGTAAAAGATAAAAATAATAAACCAAACATTTTGTTATTTGAATTTTGTACATACACTTTATGTGAAACAAGCGTATTAACAAAAGTTGTAGATCTTTTTATTACCTACAACCTTGCGAAATAACTTTTTTCCATAGGACTTGTAGTTTAGCTGCAAATCGAGATAGACAGTTTTTTTCCTTAAAAACTATTTTTCTGAGAACAAAATGTTGAAAAATTGACAATGTTTTAATTCCATAACAAAAACACTATTGTTCTTTTCAAGCGTTGTCTAAAATCTGACAACAAAAATCAAAACAAAGTCTCAAATTTTCGCACATGTCAAGTGAAAATATCTTTACCTTCCTGTAAAAATCTAAATCCACCCCTTTGCGATAAACCCATAAGCAATTTTAAAACAGGTCAAATATTTGCTGACCTACCATACATTTATTACTTTTATTCGTTTTTTGAAAATGATAGGTATTTCCTTCATTTATGTACATAGGCCAACGACATATTTTAAATTATAACTCATGAGTTATAACCTCGCTACAAATTTGCTTAAAATTGACTTCAAATAATAAAACGTTTCTACACAATATGACTCATCTCCTAGTCCTATGTATATATCCTTCCTCCATTATCACGGAATAATTATGGAAACGATTTATCTCATAACTTCTTTACCTAACCTACCCAAAATCTAATAAACACAAATTCTAAGCAACACTACCAACGACCTTGCAGTCAAAAAAAAAATATCAAAAATTTGTTGTTGAATAATTCTATACGCAGGATCATATAGTTCTTCTCACAATATAAGAACCTGCTACAGGAGAGGAACCCAAAAAAATTCCAATAAGTCCACCGATTAAGAAAAAACAGCGCATATAATAAATGATATTTTTCTGTCTCCTTTTTTTCCCTTTGACATGATACACATAAATCTAGACATAATACTTTGCTTACCAAAGAAAAAAAAAACTCCAGTCAAGTCAATAGGAAAAAAAATGTGAGAGCTCTGCTCATGTAAGTCACGGACCAATATACAGACCGCCAACTCGTACTCCTTTTGCCTGAAACACCCTCGAAATATTTTTTCCTGTCTTTGAATACGTGTACATCTCTCTCTGTGCATTTTGTAATGGCAACTATACCTGCGTATGCCATTTATTTTTTAGGTGTGTTTGCTAAATGGATTTTTAAAAGCAAGGGAGAGCGTCACACTCTCAAAATAAATGGCATATCAGCTGTTTTTAGCTTGTAGGCAAAAAGAGAAACCATACAGTGAGTTGGCGGTTTGTATCTTATTGGTCCTTCATCACGGACAAGACTCCTTTTGTAACAACAAAGAGAACAAAGAAAAAGAGAATGCACACCAGTGCCAGATTTGGCGGTGGCATTCTTTCGAACTACCAATGTCTATGTATGCGTGGTGCAAGAAATTTACTGGTCAAAAACGTGAAATAGACGACTTTTCAAAAATTAAAACTAAAAACAAAGTAAGAAAAATTATATTTATTTTAATTGCAACTAATACACAAAATACAAAAAAAAATTAAAAAAATATGTTAGCATTGTATTGGCTCCACATTCCTCACAACGGAACTACAAATGTTTTTACATTCAAATGCTTTTTTAAATATGTGAGGATTTTTTTTTTTAACGATAGCTTACAAAGGATATATGGTGTTTTGATTTAAAAACTATTTACAAGCAATACAACAAACTACTTTCCAGTCCCAGCAGGGTAGCTTGCAAAGTATTGTAAAAAAAGAATGTTTTTGATTCTGTGTATACAAAAATATTGTAAACATAAAAAAAAGTACAAATAACTGCAAATATTTTTGGGCTTTGAATTAAAGTTAACTTGACTTCTCTTAATCTTATATTTTGGAAGTTCTATCAAATATTACATTCATACCACAATACAAATTAGCCCTTTTTCATAGTTTTGTATATTTTTTTTTGGAATAAATAAATAAGTAAAAAAAAAAGAAAACCAGTACGATCATTTGACATCTATTTGCTCTTGGAAACAAATATGAAAAAAATAAAAAAAGTTTTAATTGTACAAGCCCCATTGATTGATAAATCTAGTGATTTTTTAAGATTTCTAGCTGTTTTTAGGAGCAAAAATTTTTTTTAATTTGTATAACCAAAAAAATATTTTACCTAATATATTTCAAATCAAAAGCCGTTTATTTCATTAAAGTATTTAAGAAAATGAGAACGCTACAAAGCTTAGCGCAAAGCACCAACCAATTTTTTGTCGGGAAACTTAACCTTAATGCTTTGGTTTTTTCTAAAATAGGTAGTTTTCTTTAAGTTGAATATTTTCTTACGGCGGTCGCGTACTGGTTTTGGAAAATCTCTGTGGATAGATATTCCAGTGCTTTTCAGTTTGCCAGCATTTGACATTATTGTTCGCACATTTTCAGTGTTGTTTACCTGCACCAATATATTTGTTACTCGAGCATTTGTCGAATTCAACTTTTTCACGACGATGAGATTTCGTTCACATGTTTTTCTTGCCAAAATTTGCACCTCTTTTTGCCACGTTCCACGTCTTAGCTGGGTTTTATAAGGGATTTCCAGAGTCTGTTGCAGTTGACACTGCGATTTGGGTTTTTTGTTCTCTGATGTTGCTTTGTAACTTGAAGAGATCAGCTTTCGTTGCTAGATTGTGGATTTTGCGATCAAGCATTTGTTCCAGTTCTTCTTCTGACATATCGCCTGATATGATGAGTTCTGCAGCGACGAATCGTTGATTATTAATTAGGATTGTCTCATTGTTAAATTTTATGACATAGTTTCCACTAATTGATTGTGTGTTGTTATTATACAGTTATCATTGCTTAAGTCAACTAAATCTGTTTGTTTACAGAGAGAAATGTCTTCTACTTTCTTACAGTTATTTAGTAATCCATACTATTTTATTTATTAAGCCATTTTTCTTTTTAATTGGTATTAACATTAGTTTTTCATAGAGTTCATTTTTTGTTTTTGGAATACTAATAATATAAAGTAAATTTTTTAAATCAGATGCAATTTTTACGTCTGCAAATTTTATTGCTTGTTCTACATTTGTATAAGGCAAGATCTCTATCCGTTTTACTTAATATTAAATTAATTTCAGTTTTTGACAAAATATTGGAATGAGCAATGTTTTCTTTAGCAAGTTCAATTGCGAATACAATGTTCGTTAGCTCTTCTTTTATAAGTTTTATTTTAAATAGTAATATTACATTAAATTGATATTCAACAGTACTGTCTTTCTTTTTTGTATTTATAATTTCATTAGTTACATTAGTAAGTGTATTACTTATTTTCTTATATTCTTCGTTTATTTCTATTTGTTCATTATTATTTTCAATTACATTATTAATTTTATTTCTAAGGATTTTAAAGTCTTCGTGGTGTGGTGTTCCGGCTATCCACTTCTACAACCAGTCCCTATGAAATCAAGGGATCGTTTTGTTCTACTAACTTTTAAATTTTGAATTATATCTTTAATTTGTCCTAACTTAAGTTGGATGATTGGGAAGAAAAGATTAGTTTTTGGAACTTGTTTGAGGATAATGGGATGTACTTCTAAGAGGAAGTTTTCGTACGGAGTCAGTTCTATGGTGTGTATGAATTTTATATTTCCTTCTGAAATCTTGGAATGACCATTATTTAGGATGATGATTGGGGAATAAGAGAAGGAGAGAGGTGAGTTTGAATTATGGGATTAGTTTCTTTTGTTTGATTTATGAAGATGAACACCTCTGCCTGATTCTATTACAACGGTGGTTAAATTGTTTTCTTTTACTTTTTCCCTTTTATATCTTGCTGAAAGCTTTGAGCCTAATCATCTATTAACTTTGATGTAAATGATATCTCCAGGGGAATAGTTTTTAAGGCCAGACTTGTTCTTATTATGAAACGTTATATCGACTTCCTATTTAGACTTTAATTTATCTATATTTTTGCGTGTTTCTTCGACTTGTGCTGTTTTTTTTATTTTTTTATTTTTCAGTATTTCTACTGAAAAATATATAAACTGGCTTTCTAATTTGTGACGGAATGCACAGAAAAGTTACTGCTGCTTCTAAAAGTTCCGTGAAGGATTCGTAAATTTTTCGAATTTCAAACATAGCATAATTTCATCGAGAGTTGAATGAAATCTCTCTATTTGCCCATTTGAAGTGCTTGTATAGGGAGGTGTTAAAAAAAACTTGAGTTCCAAACTTGTTTTGCAACATAAAGAGAATTGAGGCTGCATTGAATGATTTTTCATTATCACAAACGATTACTTTTAGTATTCCGAAACCAAAGACAATGTTTCTTATTGTCTTCTACAGCTTTCGTTTTTATTTTATCCTTTTTGTGACAGCGTATTTGGAAAATTTATAGATTGCCGTGTTAACCAATTTTCCTTCTGTAGAGAATACATCGATGTGTATAATTTCACCGGGATATTTCGGAATCGGAGTATAGGTACCTAATTAGGGTGCCTATCATATTTGCTATGTTTGCATATTAAGCAAAGTTTTGTGATTCTTTTGAGTTTCTTACTTAGTGTAGGGAAGAAATAGTTTTCTAAAATTTGGACTCTATTTTCTATCTGGTTCCTGTGTGCAGGATTATGTTGATCCATTATTAAATTTGTTTGATCCTGTTCGTTTTTCACGTCTAGAACTTGTATTTGTGTAAAACGGATCTTATAAGAATTGAAATGTTCTTTGTAAATATTTTGGATCATACCCATTATGCGTTCGGTTCTTTTTATTATATTGGTTACCGATGGACTTAAACATTTTTTTAGGGTTTGGGTTAAGTTTGATTCAGTGTAAATAGGTTTAATGAAAGTATGCCTGTGGTAAGTCGGAAATGGTATTTGAAATAAAAAACTAGAAGGTGTAGTTTCTTGAAGAGAAATTTGATTTTTAAAACAATTGATTCATGATTCTACGGAATAAATAAGGCCATGAGATGATGATTCTTCGCTATGAATTGTAGGTGTTAGGGAATTAATTTGTGTGACCATAGGTAGTCTTGATAGAGTGTCTGCTACCACGTTTGTCTTTCCTGGTTTGTACTTGAGCTCGTAGTTATATTCTTCTAGTGCTGCTTTCCATCGTTTTAATTTAGTATTTTTATTTTTAGTACTAAGCGCGTGAGTTAAAGGCTGGTGATCACTAAATATAAGAACTTTTGCTGTACCGTAAAGGTAATTTCAAACGATGGTTAAAATTTCTTTTTCTTTTTTAAAGTCCTGGATATGAATGTAATAGATTCCTCTTTTTGGGATAATACAGCGCCTATGGCAAAGTTCGAGGCATCTGTTGTGAGCTAGAATGGACAATTGAAATCGAGATAGATAAAATCGTATCCTCTGATGCTAAGGATATTTTTATTTTATCGAAAGCTTCCTGAGCGTCATCGGTTAGATGTATTGTTTTTTTGTTAGATAGGTTTTTTTGGAATTCAGCCATCCTCCCCTAAAAGAGACGTCAGGGGTTTTGCAAGTTTTGCATAGGTAGTCTTGGATGAACCGTCGATAATAACCTGACATACCAAGGAAGGATCTCAGATCATTTAAAGTTTGAGGCGGTGGAAAGTTTTTGATAGCACGAACTTTGTCCGGATTTGTCTTGATACTTTTAGAGGAAACGACAAAGCCTAGAAATTCTATTTCTTGCTTGAAAAACTCGCGTTTGTCGAGCTGGACTTTCATATTGGCTCTGTTAAGGGTTTCGAATATTTTGGAAATGTTTTCCAGATGTGAAGTTTCGTCTTTACTATAAATGATGATATCATCAATATACACATCCTCTACCCGAACACCGAACTTGTCGAGTTGTAGAGGCTTAAGTAGGGTCAAAGATTCTTGGGGCTCTGTGTCACTAGAAGAGTCCCGAAAACCAAATTGTGTTCTCACCTCATCCTCACCCATTCCTTCCCTCCCCTCCTATCCACCATCCATAAATCCCTCCTAATTCACTCCCTCTCCCTCTCTCCCCCCCCCCTAATCCAGGGTGTCATGTGACCCGTGTCCATTGGATGGTTTGCAGCCAGAGGGTATACCGGCTGTATTCTAACGGAACCTCTTTGAAACAGGCAAAATCGAAGAGTAAGTGCCTTATCTGCTACAGTCGGTGTTGCAGATGGACTTGATTTCCCCCATAACTCGTGGGACCAAAAATAAATTAAAAATGAATCAAAACAACAAAAAAAAACAAAACAACATAAAAACAAAAACAGATGAGACCGGTTCTCCTTTTAAACCGGGCGACAGTACGGCGCTAAAGCTGTCTGGCGTTAGTTCTCCTGCAACATTGTGCAGTGGAGGGGTTGTGGCTACTCATGGCACCTCTACAAGCGGTGTTCGCAGCGAGGTGAGAGTAGGCAAACATCTCTCTAGGCATGGGGATTGGACTAAGGACACACCTGGTCTCATCACCACTCCTAAAGCCACAGGGGTTAAACCTCTTCCGAAGGGCTTAGATTTGCAGAGCAGAAGGACTACTAAGGTGGGCCTTCTGCTTCCAGCACCCCGGGGGGTAATCCTCCTCTTAGGAAAGGACAACGGAGCATAGCTCCCTCGAAAGTCCTCTACAAAAACCGTCGCAATGCTGAACGGTCTCGACAAGTTAAGAAGGTATTGACCGAGGACATAAAGCCTATGGATTGTACGTCCAAAAGGCAGAGGTCAATGGAGGAGGCTGCACCGGTTCCCAAAAGACCAAAGGGGAACAAAAGCAACCCTCCCTATCCTTCTGGGCTCGTTAAGCAAAAATCTTTCAGCGACGCCTTGAAGGGAAAGATTGTCATCGCCGTTATTGACAGGAGCGATCCAGATGGCACGATCTCGTCCGATAGATGGCAGCTAGTAAAGATGAAGCCCTCGGCTAGCTTCTAAAGTTTAATGCTGGCAAACCCTGGTACACCACCTATCACTAGTGATGGAGGCTGGTACCAGGGGCATGTCATACTAGTTGTCTGCGAGGACCAGAGATCATGTGATCTGTATAGGCTTGCGATCGGTGGTCTTGGGGACGTATGGCCAAGAGCGAATCTTGAAGTGGTAGCAAAGGAGGATATCCCAAGCAGACCCAGGACTCGCACCTGGATCCCAGCTGAACCCTCCGCGTGGGATGATATCATCCAAATAATGAGGTTAAGCAACCCGCATATACCTACTCACAACTGGAAGGTCGCCAAGCTGGATGAGCAGAAGGGTCTTTATAGATGCGCGCTAATTGTGATCAATAAAGAGTCTCTTGCCCATTTGGCAAAGACCCAAGGTGTGATTAGGTATGGGTTCGAATCTTTAACCCTAAAAGTTTATAAGAAAGACGAGTTAGAGGCAGGTATTATTTCTTCACATCCTTCGCTCTCTGACAACGACGAGCCTATGTCGGAGGCATTGGCTTCTCCACCCGATTATGTGAGGATCACCTTTCCTTCCATGGGTGAGGAGGCGGATGTCTCTGACTCATTATCCTCTACAGGTAAAACGTTGTCTTCTCTTACCTTTGACGAACAGTTGATAGTAGAGACGTACGACTCCTTAAAAGGCTCTCTGAATGAGGACGAACTTCTCGGTTTATCTTCAGACGAGGACCTGAACAACACAGTGGTGGAGGATTCTCTGCCTGATTGTAGCAACAATGCTGCAGTTAGTTCAGATTAACCTCCAGCACTCCAAAAAGGCTTCGGCCTCACTCCTCCTTCGGCTGACAAACACTGGGGAGGACATAGTCCTGATCCAAGATCCATGGATACACAACAACCAGGTACGTGGACTCAGGACTCCGGGATACACACTGTATACATCAGACAAAGGTAACTTGAGGTCATGCATTATGGTGAAAAGTAGCATTAAAGTATTTTTACTCCCTAATTTCAGCGACCAAGATATGACTGCCGTAAGGCTAGAGACGGCTAAAGACCATTACTGGCTGGCATCAGCATATCTTGCCCACGACCTACCTATCCCGGGTGATAACCTAGATAGGCTGGTCAAGGAAGCTGAAGCAACAAACACTGCTCTCATCATCGGTAGTGATGTCAACGTCCATCATACAGTGTGAAGCAGTTCCATTATAAACAGTAGAGGTGAGTTACTTTTTGATTTTATCTTAAGCACTAACCTTATTTTAAGCAATTTAGGCAACGAACCTACGTTTGTTACTAAAACCAGACGAATGGTACTTGATATTACTCTTGTCTCTGATGTCATCTATTCAAGTATCAAGGATTGGAGGGTGTCGCCAGACCATTCGTTCTCTGATCACCGTTACATCCAATTCAAATAAGAAGATGATCTCCCTTGCCAGGTTGCTTTCAGAAATCACAGGAAAACTAACTGGCTGAAGTACAGAGATACACTTAAAAACCTGATAGATTGTAATCTCTCAATACCCCCCTGTAATACCCAGGAGCTTGACAAGAAGGTTGATGATCTTACATTGGCCCTCAACAATGCGCTGGCAACCACTTGTCCTCTCATAACACCAAGAAGCAAGAAGAAGCCTTATTGGTGAAATACAGAACTAGAACCGCTTAGGAGAAACAGTCGTAAACTGTTTAACAAAGCCAAAAGCTCAAGAAATGAATGGGACTGGGAATCATACAAGAAGTCCCTTCAAAAATACAAAAAAGAACTTAGGAAATCTAAAAGAATGTCTTGGAGAAATTTTTGTGGTAAAATCGAAAATGTCTCTCAAGCATCAAGGCTTAGGAAAGTTCTCTCAACAAACCCAGTAGTACCAAGTTTTATGAAAAAACCTGATGGCTCCTGGACGACATCAAGCGAGGAATCGCTCAATTTACTACTGGATACCCACTTTCCTGGTAGTTCCTCTGATATCAATAATATTCACTATAATAGGTCAAATATTCAAAATATCCCTGAAGGTCTGATCAACAGGGACAAACTGCTTTGGTCACTGAACAGCTTTGAGCCTTACAAGTCTGCTGGGCCAGATGGCATAATACCCGCTGAACTACAGAAGTCTTCAGATATTATTCTGCCTGTGTTGGAAAATATTATGAGAAGCTGTTTGGAACTGGTTCACATTCCCCGGTCATGGAGAGAAGTTAAAGTAGTGTTCATACCAAAAGCGGGAAAAAGCTCCCAAACCAACCCTAAAGATCTAAGACCCATAAGCCTATCATCATTCCTTCTGAAAACCTTAGAACGTCTGATTGATATATATTTACGCAATAACATTGATACTAAGCTTTTGTCGATGTCTCAACATGCTTACTGCAAAGGGAAATCGGTAAAAACTGCGCTACATTCACTTGTCCGCACTATGGAATACTCCCTCCATCACAAGGAATACACAATGGTGGCTTTCCTCGATATAGAAGGCGCTTTTAACAACGTCGACACATCTGCAATCGCTAATGCACTCTCAGGTCTGAAGGTAGATGGCTCACTTGGTAAACTGATCGACCAAATGCTGATAAGTAGGGTGATCAACTCAAAACTGGGTTATACATCCGCAAGACGATCTGTTAGTAGAGGTACGCCACAAGGTGGTGTCCTATCTCCACTCCTTTGGAATTAAGTGGTAAATAAACTGTTAATAATGCTGGAAGAGGGGGATTCAATGTGATTGCCTATGCGGATGACATTGCTATAGCCGTTTCAGGAAAGCATCTCAGCACCTTATGTGAACTTCTCCAATCTGCACTCAATAAGCTCACAAATTGGGCAAGTCGTTGTGGACTAGGTGTTAACCCCCACAAAACTGAACTTGTCCTCTTTTCAAGGAAATATAAAATTCCACACGTCGACCCTCCTTCTATTAATGGTATAAGTCTTATATTCTCTGACGAAGCAAAATACTTGGGTCTTATTTTGGACAAGAAATTAAGCTGGAAACCCAATATACAAGAAAGAGTAAGGAACGCCACAGTAGCCCTTTTCTCTTGCAAAAAAGCCATCGGCAATAAATGGGGTTTAGAGCCCCACGTTATGCATTGGCTCTACACATCGGTGATAAGACCGATTCTCACTTATAGGGTGGTCGTCTGGTGGCCTGCCCTAGACACAGCGTCGAATAGTGCTAAGCTCAGTAAAGTCCAACGTACCGCCTGCCTGTGTATAGATGGTGCGCTACGCACTACTCCCTCTGCAGCGCTAGAAATACTATTCAACCTGCTACCCCTAGATATTCTCAGCAAGCAAACCGCTGCTTGCTCAGCAATTCGCCTGAAGGCGATCTCTATATGGAAAAATAATAATTATGGCCATGCTAACATACTGAACACCTTCAGTATCCCCCAAAGTAACATAGACTACTCCACATCCCAACTTCATTTTGATAAAAACTTCCAGGTAAGCATACCCTCTAATCACTCTGGGAGGAAAATGCCTTCCAGGACGACGATCAAATTCAGTTTTTTACCGATGGGTCGAAAACAAATGATGGGGTGGGGGAGGTGTTTACTCTAATAGACTAAATCTTAGTCTCTCCTTCCGTCTAATAAACCATTGTAGCGTGTTCCAGGCGGAACTAATGGCAATTAAAAAGGTTTTATCTTGGCTTAAAGAAAACGTGGTATCTTCTAAGGATATCATCATTTTCTCTGATAGCCAAGCCGCGCTGAGGTCCCTGGATTCCATCTCCTATAACTCTAAAACAGCTCTCGACTGTCGATCATCTCTTAGAGAGATGACGGAACAGTTTAACATTCACCTCTGCTGGGTGCCGGGGCACAGAGATATTCCAGGGAACTGTAAGGCCGACGAACTTGCCAAAAAAGGAACAACACTACCTATATTAACTGAACACAGTTACCTGGGTATTCCCATCGCTACATGTAAACTTTTGCTAAGGCAAGAAGCTATGGACAGAAATAATCTTAGGTGGACAAGTGGCAACACATGTCTAGCGACAAAACGGATTTGGCCAAAGCTGGATTCGAATCGCTCTAAGACTTTGATCTCTCTGAGCAGACGGCACATTAGCTCCATTAAAGGTGTCATTACAGGATACTGCCTCATAGGTAGACACGCCATAAGATTTAGCGTGTTCGCAAACGACTTTTGCAGAAGTTGTATGGACGAAGAGGAGGAAGAGACAATTGCCCATCTTCTTTGTACATGCCCTGCACTAGCTCGCAAAAGGAAACTCCACCTGGGAGCATACTTCTTCAACGATAGTAGTGATCTGTCTAACGTGGACACTAACTCTCTTTTTAAATTCATTAGAAGCACAAACTGGTTCTGAGTTACTAGGGGGAAACACCCCAAACTCGTGGTATCAAAACGGTCCTCTTATGGACTAAGTGTGTTGGTCTTTTCAGCCAACAGCCACTTTAACCTAACCTTAACCTAACCTATCAATATACACATAGCATTTCTTGCCAATGTGGTCTCGAAAGATATCGTCTAATGCTCGCTGAAAGATGGAAGGAGCATTTTTTAGACCGAAAGGAAGCCTAGTAAGCTCGTATTTGCCATAGTTTACCGAGAAGGCTGTTTTTCCATATCTTCTTCCCTTAAAAGGATTTGATATAAACCGCTCTTAAGGTCAAGGACTGTGAACCACGTATTTTTTTCCGAGATTGGCTAATACTTCATTTATTTCTGGAATTGGATATCGGTCAGAAATTGTTATAGCGTTAAGCTTGCGATAGTCTATAACTAATTTAAATTTTTACTTGCTCTATAGGGCAAGTATTGTTTTCGTGCAGAAAAAAAATCGAGGTTTTAATCAAACATGACATTACGATGATAGAGGAAGCATAAAAAAGTGGTTTTGCCATACCGTCCGTCGGTCTGTCTGTGCGGATGTGCGAATGTGCGCTTTTTCACGTCATGCTACAGCCTAAACGGCTGGACGGATTTTCTTCAAACTTGGTATATAGCACTTTAAAGAAAAACGATTGTCGAGCATTTTTTTCGTTTTAGCCTGGCTCAAACTGGTACCTTTCATGTAACGGTTTTCTTCATTTTGGATTTGGGCGTTTTTTGTTTTTGGCTTAAATGGTCGTAACAAAATTCAGGTTTAAACGGCTTTTTTTCAAATGGCCATAAGTTCGTAACAGCTTGATTGAATTGACTCAAAAATCGTTTGGCTTCGTTCTTCATAATGTTCTATAGGATATCTTTGTAAATTTTTCAGTGAAGCCTTTCTAAATGGTAGCTCCCATACAACGAGGCGTTCAGTTTTAGCCAATTTTTTTTTTTTGGTTTTTTCTTATTTGCTCAAAAATGGCTGTAACGGTTTTGATTAAACCTTGTGTGTTATATTCTTTTCGTGTTCTTAAGAGAACTGCGTTCTTAGTTTTTGGCACAAAATGTTAATGACGGAGATCTGGTCTTAACGTCTTTTTTCAAATGGCCATAAGTTGTCAACGGTTGTATCGAATTCAAACAAACTTTGTTTGGTATAGTTCCTTACAGCTTCCTATCAGATTGCATTGCATTTTTTTCAGTTTCTCTAGGTTTTGGCCAATTTTTTTAGTTTTTTCTAATATACTAAAATAAGGCTCTACCGATTTTTATTAAACTTTGTATGTTATATACATAGACTGTTTTAAACTGCACTTAAATTCTTGGCTACAAATGATAATAACGGAAATTTGTTTGAACAGTTCTATCAATTTGGCCATAAGTGGACATTTATATCATTTAAAGCCCCCTAAAGATGACATCTAAAATATAAATATTCAAGGGTTTCTTAACGTAAGCTTTCGAATATCGGGTTTTAAAATTTTAACCAATATTTTGTAGTTTTTCCCAATTTTTTCAAATATAAGTTTTTCATATTGCTCGAATACTTTGTTTTCATCCTACTACTGCACCCACAGAGCAAGTACGCGCGAGCCAGTCGTACATTTTGTTTATTTCCGGATGCGTCTGCTTTTTTGGTACAATCCACACTGGTGAACCTGGTGACCTTGAACGTCTTTTTATACCATCTTTTAGAAGATTCTGTACTTGGCTCTCGACTTCATCTTTGAGTGCCGTTGGGTATGGGTAAAATTTGGAATAAACGGGAGAATCTGTTGTTGTTCTTATTTCTTTATTTCTCCTTTGACAACAGTCGTACATGAAAGTTTATTATTTGGGTCATCAAACAATTTGGAAAATTTGCTAACTATGTTTTGGATACCTGTTTTTTGTTGTTCTGACATATGATTTGTTCTGATATTAATAGAATTAACGGATTGTGCTATTAGTTGCTTAATTATGACTTTAACGGAATTGTTAACTATCATGTCTTTTATATGAATTACGGCTGAAAGATCTTTAAGGCTATCGTTACCAAGAATAGCATGAACAGATTTCAATTCTGGCATTAGGAAAAATTTAATTTTAATATCATTAAGACCAAATAAACTTAAAAACGTGTGTTCGGAAACTTTGACGTTTCCTCCAATTGAATTAGCATAAAATGGTTTTTCATTTTTTCGGGGGTTTGGTATAAGATTAGGTTGAATATGATTTTTATTCGATCCGGTATCGATTAAAATTTTGAGTATAGTTCCAATCTTCGTCTTACATTCGAAATATAGAAGAGAATTAAAAATTTACTTGGCACAACGAAAGACAAGACCGAATTAAAAGGAAAATCGGGAATTTATGAGGTTAAGTGTGGTGATTGCGACATGAAATACATTGGACAAACTAAACGTAGTTTGGGAGTTCGTTTCACTGAACACTGCAGCCACATTAAGTTCAACCGACCGGAGAAATCTTCGATAGCTTCTCATGCTTTGAGTTGCAACCACTTTGACATCAAGTTCGAGAATGTCAGATTGCTGAAGCATGTCACAAATCCAAGAAGACTTGACGCTTACGAAAGTGCGTATATACACATGAACGACCAGTTGATGAACGGGGACGATGGCAATATATTTTCACCTTTGTTTAACTTAATTTGATGTTGGTCTCTTTCGAACTTATATATATGTATTAAAACTGTATAAATTCTAGTAACCAAATTTTCTCCATTTAGCCCTTGATGACATTCTTATTTTTAATTTCATGTTTTGTTTTGATTATGTATCCTTTTGTCAACTAATTAGTGTATTGCTGATGATGGGTCGAATTGGACTCGAAATGCATTCGAATTAAATAAAATTGACGAAGCAAATTACTTAATTGTATTTTTTGTTTTTTGTTTTATTAAATGTTGTGATCTTTGCAGTGTTATTTCGGTTTTTCCTTCCTCTTTTTTATAAAACGCGATCACAAGCTTAAAGTTCATGCCCCCTCTTTAAACTTTGCTTGGTTCTCAACCACAAAATAGTTAAGTCAAAGAAGGACTTTAATCTCTATAGAAGAGAAGAACAACTTAATCTAAAAAATGGATTTCATTGTATTCTATGCAATGATCATCTTGTTGTTCGTTTGAATTATCTACATTTGGTAATTGTTCGACATATTCTTGAAGAGTTTGTTCATGTTGCAGATCTTCATATTCAATGTTTTTTTTCGTAAGTTTCGGGGTTAACTTCATGTGAAGAATTAAGGTGAACATTTCTTTGAAGCTTAATGGGGTGTACTTGATCCATTATTCTTTTTGAGCTGGTGGCCAATTTTTCTGTTGGGGTCTGTTCATATAATTAACGTTATTTGTACGAATTGTGGAAGTTTCCATGTGAACGGGAGGTGGTTGAGGTCTAGGATTATAAGGATATTGTGGGCGATTTAATCCCATGAATGGTTGTTGGGGTCTTTGTGGAAGTTATTAAAATGAGGACTATTTGGCTTTGCTGGGAATTATAAAATTGAGGAGAATTAGGGTTGTAGAATAATTATGGGAAAAATTGTTGTCTAGGTTGTAGGATATTAAGATATCGTTTCGGGGGAACAGGAGGGGGATGAGGATACGTTCTCCTGACATTGTTGCTTGTAGCAACGGTATATTGAGTACGGTATGTTTGATTCTCCAACTTTAAACATAAGTGGAGAGCTTGTGGTAGATCAGCTGGTTCTCGAATACCGAGGAGCCTAGGCAGATCACCTTTCAGACCTCGTATGAACGTGTCTAGAGCTTTTTGTCCGTATGAATGCATTCAAATATTGAGGGCGTCACCGCTTATCTCCATAGAAGACGTTTTATTAAGAATTAAAGAGAGGTGTGCATACACCTGGTGGTAAAACTCTTGAATTTTTTGATTTCCTTGAATCAAAGATATTAATTGGTACTCAAGTGTACCTTGGTCTCTTTTATCTGCGTAATGCAGCTTGAGACATCTTGAGATGTTATTCTTATTTAATGGAGTTTTATACGACTCCAACACATGATCTGCGTGACCAACTATTTTGTTTCGTATGACATTTAGAATGCCGAAGTATTTTGGTGATCCTCTAAAAGAATCATCAAGAATTCACGTAGGCTCCTGAAAAAGTATGGAATTTTGTCGAGCTCACCGATATTGGCTTGCTGGTCTGCATTGACCGTGATATCGCTTCCTGCGTCGGCGTTCGGGTTCAAGATCGAATAGATCATGTTTCGACCTTCTCTTTGAAGGGTTTGATTAATTAAGGAAGATATTAAAGTCTGCAAAGCGGGACTTCCCGTAGGTAAGTCGTTAGGGTTCGGGGTAATAGGAGCAGGTGGTATTTGAGCATGTGGTATTGGAGGAGTCATGATTAAGTTATGTATTTAAAAATTAATAGCAAATAATGAAAAGAAACATTTATAAAAATTAAATGTACCTATTAAAAATTATTTTCGGAAAAATTAAAAATTATTTATTTTTTTTTTTTTTTTTTTTTTTTTTTTTTTTTTTTTTATAATGCACACGCGCTCAAGGGGTTTGTTATAGCCCTTTTAATGATAAGTCACAGCGCGAGCGATAGGAAGTTAGGAAGGAAGGGAAAGGAGGTGTCGATGAACATTGATCTTGAATGTTTGAAGATCAAAATGGCAAGGAAAAATTGTGCCAGGCAATCCATTCCACATTCGTGTTGTACGGCTAAAGAAAGAATCTCTATATTTCACGGTACGTCCGAAATTGGGCTCTAGTGTAAACTGATGAGCGTTCCTAGCAAGACGAGTATTACGGGGGAAATGTTTAAGGGGTGGAACGCAGCTGGCTACCTCGAGTGAGCATTTTTTGTAAAAGAATCTGTAAAATAAGGAAAGACATGAGACATTTCGACGATGTTCGAGTGACGGAAATGTTTCCATAATGCTTCTCTCTCCTATCAATTTTAACGCTTTTTTCTGAACTCTGTCGAGCAGGTGAAGAAAAGTTTGAGAAGCACCTGCCCAGAGATGGGAGTTATACTCGAGTTTAGGGCGTATAAACGCTTTGTAAATTGTAGCCAGATCAGAAGGGGTGAAAAACATCTTGCATCTATTAAGAAAGCCTAAGCATCTTGCAGCATTCTTAACAATCACAAGTATATGATCATTCCAACGAAGATTGTCACTAATACACATACCGAGTACTGATAGCTTTTCGGCCTCCTCGATACAAGTACCATTCATGGATAATGGCATAGGGGGTATGTTTAGCTTCAACGACAAAAAGACAGCATTGAGTTTTCGACGCATTAAACTCCACACGATTTCTAGTACCCCAATTCACAATGCTGTTTAAATCGGAGTTTAATGAGCTTATCATACGATTTCGTTGTAATAACACGTCCGAAGGCGAAGGCCGTGAATTATCAAACGTATATGAAAAGCTGAGGGTTGAGTCGTCAGCAAAACAATTTAATGGATTAGAAGTCACAGACAAGAGATCATTTATAAAAATGAGAAAGAGAGTCGGAGACAGAACGGAGCCCTGGGGCACACCAGCATTTATTTTGTGGAGATCAGACTTGAAACCGTCTAATACAACTTGTATTGAACGGTCCAGAAGATAGCTTCTAATCCAACGAATAAGAGTATCATCGATACCAAATGCACGCATTTTCGATAAAAGAGCTTCATGCCAAACTCTATCAAATGCCTTTGAAATATCAAGCGCAATAATCTTGCTTTCGCCAAAGCGATGCACAGATTTGTTCCACTGTTCGGTGAGATATGCCATCAGATCACCAGTGGAACGATTGCTGCGAAAGCCGTATTGCCGGTCATTTAAAAGCTCCCGATCTTCGAGATATTTCTTGAGCTGACGATTTATCAGCGTTTCCATGACCTTGGAAAGAAGGGACGTAAGTGCAATTGGTCGGTAAGAGGAGGGGGAGGAGGAGTCACCTTTTTTTGGGACGGGCTGGACAAATGCTGTTTTCCATCTACTAGGAAAGATTCCTGAACGATAGGAGCGGTGGAAAAGCTTACGCAGTGGTTTTGCCAGCGATGAAGAACACTTCTTCAGAAGAATAGGGGGTATTCCATCCGGGCCAGCGGATTTGTGTATATCAAGATCTTGAAGTACTCTTGCTACTGTACGAGTGCGGAAAAATATCTGTCCCATAGAAAAATTAACGTTCTCAAGTACAGGAGGGGCATTGTTGCTTGCAGGCAACGTAGAACTTGCAGCAAAATGAGCTGCGAGCATATTGGCCTTCTCTGAAGAGCTGACAATAGGTTTATCGTCGACGATGAGCGTTGGAACTGATGATGACGTTGAGTTCTTGACGTTTTTTACAAATGACCAGAAGTTTTTACTGCCTTTGGGACATTGCAGAATTTTTTGCCGTAACTTCTGGTCATGTAAAAATTTCGTTTTGTGTATAACGGAGTTGCACGAGTTCCTAACTTGTTTGTGTTTCTTCCGATTTTCCTCAGTTGGGTTGGCTTTGTAGGATCGGAAGCTTACTTCTTTCAACCTGATAGCTTCTTTACACTCTTCGGAAAACCAAGACTTTTCTTTTGGTTTGATACATTTTGTTCTGTGAGGGACAAAAGTTCTCATTCCAAGAAAAATCACTTCTGTAATCATTTCAGCACTGGCATCAATGTCATTATCGAGGAAGCATAATGACCAGTTAAAGTTGCGAAAGAAATTATTCAGACCGTCCCAGTTGGCTTTCTCGTATTGCCAAACGGTCCTAGTGGGAATTTTTTCTTTAACTGGATGGTTGGAGATCGAGAAATTAGCTGAAATGACACAATGGTCCGAGGTGCCAAATGGAGAAGTTACTTTAATAGTATATTTATCAGGATGGGAAGTAAGGAACAAGTCAAGAGTATGGGCGGAATGCCCATTAACATCCGGTATACGAGTAGGCTCATCGACAAGCTGGGTAAGATGGTTATACTCAGCAAAGATCTCGGTGTACCTTCCTTCGAGTGTTGTCTGGCCAGAATATCGGAGCCAACTTGAATTGTGTACATTGAAGTCGCCCGTAATCACGACTTCAGTGTGAGGACAATGGGAAACAATTCGGGAAATTGAATCTGACAAAACATCTAACTCATCACAAGTAGACATGCTGTCAAGATTCGGACTCCTGTAAAGAAAACAGTAATGAATGATATGCTTGCGGACAGTGAATTTGAGCCACAGGAAATTAAAGTTCGTATTAGAACAATGCCCATATTGGGGAAGGCTCTGGCAAGCAATATCATTCCTAACATAAACGACAAGACCATGGTGGGAAAAAAGTAATGGCACTAAGTTATATCCAAACAAACAAAATTCTGATAAATCAGTATTCTGTCCAACCTGGGTTTCACTTAATGCCAAAACAGCTGGCCTGTATTGCACAGTATGGGCGTACACAGAAAAGAAATTCTTTCTTAGCCCACGAACATTTGAATATACAACACAAAAATCACTTACCATTTTGAAAAACTAAACACAAAAGATTCAACTTTGACGAACTAATTTCAGCCGTGCAGTATAGGCCCATATTAATTCCAATTATAAACAAACTGTCCTAGGTGTTATGCCCATAAAACAATTTGCAAACGGGAATTAATATAGACAAAAAACACGAAAGAAAACACATCAAATGCTGCTCACCATCCAATGCAAAACCTCTTGCGATAAGCCTCACAAGAGGCTTGCATTGTATAGAAAGCAACAGTTATGGGTGGCGCGGGTGGAGAGGATGGGTATTGTTGGATGCTGTGCTGCGTATGAGCGAGGTTTGGTGTATTTTTTTCTTCTTTTAATTTTTCACTGGATTATTCTATTTTTTTTTCTAGTTTTGGGTAACGGAAAGGGCTGAATTTAATATCTCATTTTAATTTAATTGCACTATGTATTGTAATTGTAAGTGGTATATGAATTCGGTTTTGGTTTTTTTTTTTTTTTTTTTTTTTGATTATTTTGGGTAGGTAACACACGCGCACAGAAGCAACGCGACCGCACACGACGAGTACTTGATCGACACTCATTTATTTATTAATATATATATTAATATATTTGTTCACTTATTTTGTTTTTTTTTTCACTTTTATTTTAAATTTAATTATTTTTTTCTTTTTTTAATTATCAAATTTCGAAAATTGTATTTATTAATTTTTTTTATATATATACTAGCTTTCACCCGCGGCTTCGCTCGCGGCAAATACAGGGTTGGCCTTCGCCATAGTAATTTTTAAAAATAAAGTCCACTACTGGATCGCACCAACTTGCTCTAATAAGGCATTGGTCTTGGCTTGAGATTTTGAAAAAAAAAATTATTTTTCGAAACTTTTATTCTTTGGATGAATTTCAATGTATGGTAGTAAAACTATCAACATTTGTGGATTGGTTTCTTAGAATAAAAACATATTTTGGAGAACATTTTTCAAAAAGAAATTAAATTCCTCCAATACATAGGTCTTCTGCATTTATAACTACTTATTATTTTTACAAAAGTAAATGATCTGTTTTCAAAATATTAGGTAAATTATGAAGAGAAATGTTTTTGAAAAAACGAAGAAATATTTATTAAAAATATAGGAATGTAACACTTAGGTATTAATTAAGCTACTTTAACCTATATATATAGATGTGTAAATTTCCGACAGAATCGGTTAAACCGTCTTCGAAAAAGCCGAAAGCAAAAAAAACCCGTCCTATGGAAGGTACCTTTCTTAGCAATTCTTGGTAACTTTGTTTCCAGCCATTTGATAGGTCATACATAAAAACCTAAACTAATCAAAATCGTTTGAGTCATTTTCGAGAAAAAATTAGCTTCAACATAACTATAGTTGCAGGTACCGTTAATTTTCGAGCTGCAAAAAAAAAAACAATTTCACTTCTGTACAATACCTTAAAAACTCGATATACCTAGTTTGAAAGAATTAAGCACACCCGTTTGGGCTTTTGTAGGTGTCTTTAGGTACATAGGTACATATAGTCAGACGGAAAGGCAAACAAATAAGACAGACAGACGGACAGATTTTTTTGACCAACTTTTTTGGTCCACGCTATATCGTTCAAACTTTTTTTTTCCGACGAACTTGCAGTTTATGTATATTCGCATGTACAAATTCCAGTGCATTTCAATTATTGACCTCTAAAGGAATACTTTTGATACCTTGGGTTTCATTACTTCAATTTTCATAAGGGTCTCTAGCCTATGTAACTCACAGATAATGTATAGCTTTCTTTTAATTAAAGAATTTTAAAAACGGTTAAGTAGCTTAGGAGCTCAAGCCTTACAAATAAACGCACTTACTTTTCACATTTTTACTATAAGGCAAGTTATGCATTCGTAAAAAAAAATAATCTAACAATCAAACATGACATTACTATGATAGAGAAGTCGAAAAAATTGGGACCGACAATTCTGTCTGTCTGTCCATCCGTCTGCATCGGCACCTACAGCCTTAACGGCTGGACCGATTTGCTTCAAACTTGGTACATAATATTATTATGACGTCCTACAGACGGTTTTTTAGAATTAGCATTCTACCTCTAAAACTAACGGTACCTGCCATATGATTTTTAGGGGAAAATTGATTTTTATCAAAAACCGCTCCTATACGATTTTGATAAAACATTCTAAATAATGTTTTCTGTGCAAACTTTATGTTTTGTTCGGAATAGATTTTTCAGCAAAAGTCTTATAACGGTACGTCCCATTTAAAATTTAGATGTCATCTTTTGGGTGCTATAAATGTCCGTTATTATAATTTGTAGCCAAAAACTTAATTGCAGTTTTCATCAAAACATTTTATGTATCTATATTACATACAAAGTTTAATAAAAATCGGCGGAATTTTTTTTTTTTTTTTTGATTAAATTAGAAAAAACTATATAATTTGACCAAAACCTAGTGGCTTTTTGTATGGGAGCCACCATTTAAAAAAGAATAACAGACAAAAATGCAATGTCATCTGATACAGAGTTGAAAGGAACTATACCAAACAAAGTTTGTTTGAATTCGATACAACCGTTGACAACTTATGGCCATTTAAAAAAAAGACGTTAAGATCAGATCTGCGTTATTAGCTTTTTTTGCAAAAACTAAAAACGCAGTTCTATTAAAAACACTAAAAGAATAATAAGACACAAAGTTTAATCAAAATCGTTAAAGCCGTTTTTGAGCAAATTAGAAAAAACCAAAAAAAAGTTGGCTAAGACTGAACGGCTCGTTGTATCTACCATTTAGAAAGGCTTCACTAAAAAATTTACAAAACCATCCTATAGAACACTATAAAGAACGATAACAAACAAAGTTTGAGTCAATTCAATAAAGCCGTTGCGAACTTATGCTCATTTGAAAAAAAGCCATTTAAACCTGATTTTCGTTACGACCATTTGAGCCAAAAACAAAAAAAAACGCAGTTTTGTTAGAATTGCTTAAAGTTATCTAAATTTTGAGTTTAATCTAAAATCGTTTGAGCCGTTTTCGAGAAAATTCAAAAAACCGTTACTTGAAAGATACCAGTTAGAGACGGGCTAAAACGAAATAATTTTTTTTTTATACGAATGCATAAGTTGCCTTATAGTACCTATAATCGCAAGTAAAAACCTCAGCAACCATTTTTCTTCAAACTGCTATATATACCAAGTTTGCAGAAAATCCGTCAAGCCGTGGCTGGACGTGAAAAAGCGCACAGACGCACACCCGCACAGACAGACCGACGTACGGTATGGCGAAAACCACTTTTTGGGCTTCTTTTTTATCGTTATGTCATGTTTGATTAAAACCTCGATTCTTTTTTTCTGCACGAAACCAATACTTGCCCTAAAAAAAGACAATACACTATTATTAAAGATAATTTACTTACTGGTATTTATGTATGTACGTTATGTTCAAATCGATCTGCAAGCTTAAAGTTGAATGTCACTGAGCTCATAGTAATTGCCCTGGCAGTAAAAAGTCTCAAATTTAGGCGTGGCACACGCCTTTTTTATTACGCCAGCAGTTATTGAACATGGGCCACACGAAATTAATGTTATTGAATTTTTTCCTGTCTGCTAAAGAAGAATTGTGTTTCTGAAACTGGAACAGCGGCTGGCTGCGGGAGGCGCACGCATACACATACAAAAATATAGGGAATAGGGTATCCAGCAGTTCGTTGAAAACGTACTCTAGCTCTCCCTTATGTTTTATTTTTTTAATTTTGAAATATTAAAAATCAAATAAATTTTATTGAAATAAATTCCAATAAATACTACGAATAAATATTACTTTACAGTGGAACAAATCTTCTAAATGGGCTACAAAAAATTCAGCTTTACGGTTTTAACATTTTTTTTTCTTCTAAACCATCTACATTATGGTCCCTTTCATTTAAAAGAATATATAAAAAAATCCACCCATCCTAACTCTAGAAATAAGGTCACACACAAAAATTAAATTGATTTTTATATATATAGATATATAATATATTATTGATATTTCTTGTTTTCTTTAATTTTCCACTAACTTTAAATTGAATATTATTAATTTGAAACAGTACTTAAAAACAAAAAATAGCTTTCTTACGTAATAGTGATAATAAACCGCAAGATTTCAGCGCTGGCGAGTGGGTATGCTCCTTCGCTTTCGGCTTAAATCCATCGATTCGAACCACGGTTATTGGAATGTGTATTCATGTTGGCTGTCTTTAGGGAGTATTTTAACACTCGCGGAAAATTTTACACCTGTGTTAAATATTTTATTTAAATTACACAGCGAGGTATTTACGTCGACTAATGTTTTTTACTAATTTAAATTTACACGGCGTTTTTTTTTTTTTTTTTTTTTTGTCAACTAATGTTTTTCACGTCGACTAATGTTTTTTTCTTATTTAAGGTTGGGTCTCACTCAGAACAGAACTTAAACGTAAACATGTAGATAGTGTTCTATGTGGTAGTGCGATATTCCTTTCTCTTCGTTATATTGGATTTGGTATACTCAACTCATTTACTGTTGTTCTCTTTTCAAAATAATTTTGTGATCTTCCGCAGTGAACTTACAATAATTATTCTCAAATCGGTGCAGTGGCGCTGCCACCGGCGTCACTAATTTTTTTTTTCTTTTTATGATGCATAGATTGCAATTTCGTGTCCAAGGACACTTCGTACTATAAGGAGCATAGCTCCCAGATAAGGATTAGGAGCACCATACATTTTTTTACTACGGATAAAACCTCACCCAACCACGATTTGGTTGACGAAGGTTAGGATTTTGTTTGCATGTCGGATGGATTCGCTTTGGCACATGCGCCACACAACCATATGGCTGCATTGCAGACCCACCATCCACGCGGGATACCTCATCAAGTGATTCATCTTACAGCTGTAAATGGCAATAACTAGCAGCCCCCAAACGCGTTTTTTTGTTCGTGTTCCCTGGAATTTACCACAGCACGCTGCACCTATAAAAATTAAGTTTTGTCAAAGTATATATGTCTATACTTTCCCCAGGTAACCCTGTATCTTTCAAATTGAATTATTTTTGTGGATAGGTAGATATATGCGTAGACGCATCCAAGAAGTCCCTTGGACACGAAAAATTAACGAAATTTAACTAAGTCTAACGAAAATTTATCAGAATTTCATTAAATTTATCTAAAAGTAAACATTGAATTTCTTTGAATTTCATTAAATTGCATTAAGTATAAAATACAAAAAAAAGAGATAAGTTACATAGATAAGATACCTATACGAAATCATTGCATACGATATATCAAAGCGTGAGCATATTGTCTCACATTGTGCGATACGTGATTTTGGCATTGTAGCATGCCCCATTAAGTCCACGGACGGTGGTACCAAACAAATACCTTTTGAAAAGTGAATATTAGTAGGAGTTTGATCCAGCTATTTCTCAAAAATTTAACTTGTGTTAAAAATTAAAGAACATATGTTCAATATTAAATGCGGTTCGCATACGAGATACTGAATATCTTAAGTTATAGAAAAGATACGCGCCGATGCGTATACGTAAAATTGCTATGTTAAGAAGAGGTCATTATTGACCAGGTATAGTCGTTAAAACATAGTTGCAGAAGATTCCAATAATAATAGTTTAATAATCAACATATTTTTCACGCGTGTAAAGAAGCTTATTTAAAGTATTTTATTTACCATTTATTTGTACAGTGGTATCCAATCAGATAGTTTTGATGTACGTTGTACGATAAAGAAATAGATTACTAGATATGCTATTTAAGAAAAGCGAATTCACGAAGTTGAAAAGCACAGTATTCGCATATAGTATAGATTTAAATACAACATTTCAACATTTGATTTTTTTTTTTTTTGATTATCACTTTAATTTCTCACTGATAATTTTAATTTTAATTTTTCACTGGCACTTAGACACTACGTTTTGTAGCTGTCCGCCGTTATTTTGATTTTCCTTTTTTTTTTGATTTTTGCACTAAAATTTTTTTTTATTTTATCACTATACCGTCATATAATCTCCTATATAATAATAGCCGGTTGTATGCAATGTTTTTTCGAATCGAATCGAATCGAATCAAATGGTGCTATGTTTTCATTTTCAGAGACCCCTAGTGGGTAGTAGCTTTGTTTTTGCTATGCTTTATAAATGCACATCAATGCACATAGAAAAAGCGCGACATCTGCCGTATAGTAGCTAGGCTAAAGTTTACAACCCGATACAATTATGTCCATAATAATGCCGTATCATACGCACATAGAAAAAGTGACATCTGCCGGATGGTAGCTATATTTTCCTGATGTGCGTATTATAGATAATGGATTTGTTCAACACGGCAGCAATACTTTTCTGTCTTTTCATAAGAGTGTTAAATTATAGTTTTTATTGGAAAACCAAGCATATAGCAATTAAATTGTTCATGCTGTTTTAGATAATTTGATTTTCGTATTTGTTTTTGTTTGAATAATCAACGGTTTTTATTAGGCAGTAGCGGTACCCGGCGCGCGTTACTACGCCCAAAAAGCACTTATTTATATTTTATTTATTTATTTATTTATTTCATCTCAATGCTAGCGGATAAACAATATTTTTGGTTAAAGCCTTCATTTGTTTATCTTTGACCCGATCGTCCCTTCCGGAATTTTTGCTGATGTTTCAAATCGCTAAAAAATGTATGAAAAACAAAAAAAAATTAACAAAAATATGTTAAAAGCCTGCATTGTATTTTTTTCCACCCGATGATCGGCCACTGCGGAGTTTTCGCTGATGTTTCAAACCTTTTAAAAAACTCAAAAAAAAAAAAAAATTACCAAAAGTGCATTTTATTTTTGTCTTCCATCCGATCGGAACCAAACATTCACTGGAACCATTCCTAGACTAAACAATATTTAGCCTGAAAAATTCATAAAATTCCATTCCGTTCCGTTTCCAGTTTTCTATATATTGTAATGTTTTTAGACTTGGGTTCGAAAATAAAACTTATTTTCCTTTACTTTTCAATCACCACTACTATCTCTATAAATGAAACTCACTTTTATCTAAGTTCAAACTCTTTATTTATTTCTTTATCTTAGCACCACTAATTATTCACCATTTATTCGTTACCACGGTTAAAATGAAACTGTGTCCATTTCCGAATAAAATGTCCTATTTATACTTGGGATCAAAGTTTCCCGAACAGTCTAAGTCTCGAACCTTTCGGAATTGTCAAGATGCTTTGAAAGCTTTCAGAGCTTTCAAATTCAACATTGTTATTCAGCAGAATCATTCAGCAGAATTCTTCAGAATTTTACTGTAGTATAGACAAGAACCATATAGTAATATTTCTGTAGTAGAAACAAAAACCATTCATAAGACTGTAGTTGAGACAAACACTATTCATGTAACATTGCCCCCTTCTTAAGATTGTTCGTCCCGAACAAGTCTATCACTTCCCTGGCCAGCCATTGTAGCGGCATAGTCGGTCCCTGTGAACAACTTTCATTTTGCCTCTAACACCTCTCTGAATGCGGTAAACAACATCATTGATTCTGGTGACAACTTTGTAAGGGCCTTCCCAATTTTGCTGGAGCTTCGGTGACAGTCCCTTTTTCCGATGGGGGTTGTATAACCACACAAGATCTTCCACTTGAAACCCTGTCGTCGTTGCATGTGCATCATAACGTGTTTTCATGCGATCACTGGCATCCTTTATCTTTGTTTTGGTCCTTTTATGAATGTACATGAGTCTCTTTTTGAGATCCTCCACATATTCTTCTTGGCTTTGTGGCTCATTTGGAGGGCATCCAAATTTCACTTCACTTGGTAGTCGCATTGTTGAACCAAACAAGATTTCATAAGGAGTATGTCCTGTAGTGCTATGAACTGCGCTCCGATAGCTCATTAAAAACAGTGGAATGCATCGGTCCCAGTCTCGTTGACAGTCTTCCACTACTTTGGAAAGATGTTCTTTGAGCGTTCTGTTAAACCGTTCTACCATTCCATCTGATTGTGGATGCAGCGGTGTTGTCCTTGTCTTATGAATGCCAAGGTGTGAGCAAACCTGTTGGAAGATATTTGACTCGAAGTTCCTCCCTTGGTCAGAATGGAGTTCTTTAGGTACACCAAATCTACTTATCCAATTGAAGACAATCTGATCCACAACCGTTTTTGCTTCTTGGTTTGGAATGGCAAACGCTTCAGGCCACTTGCTGAAGTAATCCATGATCACGAGAATATATCGGTTTCCATCGTTGGTTTCAGGAAAAGGACCTGCAATATCCATTGCAATTCTTTCGAAGGGTGCTCCAACGTTGTACTGCTGCATCGCACTTTGAATTTTTCTGCCTGGTCCTTTTGTAGCAGCACAAGTGTCACATTTCCTGCACCATCTTTCGACGTCTTCTTTTGCATGAAGCCAGTAGAAACGATCTCGGATCTTTTCCAGTGTTTTGTTAATTCCCAAATGGCCTCCAGAAGTGCCATCATGCATCTCACGGAGAACTTCATTGACTTTGGACCGAGGCACAACTACCTGCATCACATAGGACTTGCCATCTGCGGATTCCCACTTCCGTTTTAGTACACCTTCTTGTACATGGAGAGAGTTCCATTGAGCCCAATAGGCTTTTAGCACCGGGCTTCTATCGGAAATGTCAACCCATTGTGGTTTCTCCTCGTGCTCTTTCCATGCAAGGATGGGTTCAATGTCAGAATCTTCTTGTTGAGCATTCCTAATTTCCTCGTTACTCCAGCCAGCAATGGGCTCGGCTCTCACTCGTTGAGTGACTAGGGACTCCTTTTCTTCCTGACGTGAACAATGCTTGCAGTTCGATTTACATGGTCGTCGGGATAATGCATCTGCGTTGGAGTGTAGTTTTCCTTTTCGATGTTGAATCTCGTAGTGGATGTCTGCAACCTCTCAATCCACCTTGCTACTTGTCCTTCGGGTTTTTTAAAGTTCAAAAGCCACCTTAGCGCTCCATGGTCTGTTCTAAGGAGGAATTTCTGCCCATAGATGTACTTATGAAAATGTTTTGTAGCTAGTACCAGAGCTAGAAGTTCCCTCCTAGTCACGCAATAGTTCCGTTCTGTCTTCGAGAGCACTTTGCTGTAATATGCTACTACCTTTTCTTGGCCATCATGAACTTGGGACAAAACAGCCCCAATTCCAACGTTGCTTGCGTCTGCATCGATGATGAACTGTTTCCCAGGAGTAGCATATGCCAGAACTGGAGCGTTACAGAGGCGTGCTTTTAGTTCCTGGAAACTTTTCTCGCACTCACCTGACCATTTGAACGGTTTTCCTTTCTCTGTGAGTTGGTGCAGGCTTTTCGCAACTCCAGCAAAGTCTTTCACGAATCGCCGGTAATATGTGGCTAACCCAAGGAAACTTCTCAGCTGATGTTTATCTTGTGGAGTTGGCCAGTTCTTCACAGCTTCCACTTTCTCTGGATCGGTTTGTACCCCTTGAGACGAAACAATATGCCCTAAATATTTCACTTCAGTCTTGAAAAAGGTGCATTTGTCTGGGTTCAACCTAAGATGAGCTTCTCGAAGCCTCCGGAAAACTTCTCTCAAGTTCCTGCTGTGTTCGTCAAATGTTTTCCCAAAAACGATGACATCATCCAAATAAACCAGGCATGTCTTCCAAGTAAGCCCTTGTAAAACGCATTCCATCAAACGCTCAAATGTTGCCGGAGCGTTGCACAGGCCAAAGGGCATAACTTTGAATTGCCACAGACCATTACCTGTCGAAAATGCGGTTTTCTCTCGATCTTCTGGGTGAATTTCCACCTGCCAGTACCCACTTTTCAGGTCCAAAGTTGAAAACCATTGAGCTCCTGCCATTGCATCCAGAGTGTCGCTGATCCTGGGCAGAGGGTAGCTGTCTTTCTTTGTGACATCGTTCAGCCTTCGGTAATCCACGCAGAACCGGGTGCTTCCATCTTTCTTTTTGACTAGGACCACTGGTGATGCCCAAGGGCTTTTGGAATTCTCGATCAAACCTTCTTTCTGCATCGTCGAGATCATATCCGTAACCTCCGCCTGTTTGGCTAGTGGAAGGCGCCTTGCAGGTTGACGGATTGGCCTTGCATCACCAGTATCGATGCGATGTTGCACCAATTGTGTTCTTCCGTATGGTTTATCCTTTGAAGCGAAAATATCAGCAAACTCATTAATAAGGCTTCCAGCAACCTGTTGTTGTTGTTGACTTAGCTTGCAGGATTTTAGAATTTTGGACCTTAAAAAGTTGACTTCTACAGGATTTCGTACTTCTTCATCGGTGATTCTTGTTATTGCTGCCACTGGACCACATTGTCCAATAACTTCTCCTGCTTTAAGGTTGACTCCATAAAGTTTGGTGTTCACTATTCTTACAGGCACCATGTTGTTCTTAGGTGCGGCAAGCGTTTTTCCCACGATGTAGTTTTGGGAACGTTGTTCAGAGTCCGGTTCTACAAAAAGGTATCGATGGTTCCCTGAATCGCCTTTTATGTTTGTCCAAACAAAGACTTCTGAAGAGGGAGGCAGGCGTAGGTCTTCTTTGACGACAGTTCTCAGGGTTGACGAGTTTTCGTTACCATAGATCATCGGAATCTCGACATTTCTAAATTTCAGAACCTGGTTACCGATATCCAGAATTACTCCATGTGTTTTCATGAAGTCAATTCCGATGATGCACTCATCGCAAATATCTGCCACTAGGAATTTATGTGAAAACTCCAGTTCTGCCAATCCGATCACTAGTTGTACTTCCCCATATACTTTAGCTGACTCACCTGGTGCCGTCTTCAGACAGTGGCTATTGGTGTTGTGTAGCCATGTCATCTTCACCACGTCTCTTCTTACAATGGAGGCGGTGGCACCGGTATCGATAGTTGCCACATATTTCTTGTCGTTTATAGCTGCTTTCATTGTCAGACTTTTATTGTCTCGTTTAGTCTGCGAGACCTGGATCGTAGTTCTGGGGCCATCGATACCCGGAACCAGCTTCTGTCCCGTGAAGTTGGTCCTTACTCGTTTCCCCGTCTTGGGTTCGAAAATAAAACTTATTTTCCTTTACTTTTCAATCACCACTACTATCTCTATAAATGAAACTCACTTTTATCTAAGTTCAAACTCTTTATTTATTTCTTTATCTTAGCACCACTAATTATTCACCATTTATTCGTTACCACGGTTAAAATGAAACTGTGTCCATTTCCGAATAAAATGTCCTATTTATACTTGGGATCAAAGTTTCCCGAACAGTCTAAGTCTCGAACCTTTCGGAATTGTCAAGATGCTTTGAAAGCTTTCAGAGCTTTCAAATTCAACATTGTTATTCAGCAGAATCATTCAGCAGAATTGTTCAGAATTTTACTGTAGTATAGACAAGAACCATATAGTAATATTTCTGTAGTAGAAACAAAAACCATTCATAAGACTGTAGTTGAGACAAACACTATTCATGTAACAATATATTTATGTAGATTACCTAATTAATTTATTAACTAAAAAGATGAAATTTGTTTTAGCAAAAATATAGGTTATAAGTAAATATTCAGCTGATTGCACATAATTGTAGGCTTACACAAAGTCTTACACTTTCAGTGACTACATAGTTATACTAAGGGCCAGTTGTATATACAGAATACAGTCGTAGTTTATCCTCGGATCAAAATTTAAAAACGATTTACTTAGGTTCGTGTTGGGATAATTAATGTTAAGACGGTGGTTCAAGTGTGGTTTTAAAGTTAACCCATCGATTTCGGTGGATTAAATAAAGTTGACCAACTAATTAAGAAGTTAAAAGCGAGATTCAGTGCTGAACCGCTATTGTACAACTGGTATTAAATCATCTTCGAGATAGATAACTCATTTAGTAGGATTGGCTTAAGGTGTTTTTAGTGGCGTTAAAATCTCAAACTACTATTGTAGGAATTGGAGGACTGCATAGTGTCTTTGAGATTTTCGCCTTAAAAAAAACTGTTTCTCAGGGGGAGTTGATGTGATTTCATCTATTTTTTTAAGAAAAGTCAATGGTTACCATCCTTATTACTGTCCGACACCTTTCAGTGCAAACTATGTGAACCTTAATAAAAGTAGACGCCATAAATTACCGTCGTTTTCGACGGGTTTTCAGCTAGTATAATTATATTTTATGTACAAGTTCATGTGTGTTACATTTAAGGAGATTTCCCTATGAACAGATTCGTGTAGTCTGTAGACCATTGCATGAAGGGAAATAACATTATCTTTACAATATATTGAATCATATTGTTATATTGCATGAATCATATTTACGTAATCAACCTTGAAAGTTACAGCGATCCAGAAGTGCACTCCTGAACCGACGCAAGGGCATGATTCAAAATTGAGTCTCCTTGCAGGTAAAGTGGTAATGGTAATTGATTAATATTGAACTATATTCAGTTTGAGATTCTATATATATATTGATATTTCCAATTTTTGCCTTGGGTGGTATTAGTCGAGTTCTTTGTTGTGTCAATATTCGTCATATTTTTATTCGGAGCATTTTAAACATTCTGGTGGGCAAAATCGTAGCGTCACCTCCAAGTGGTGCCTGCTGGATAGCCGAAAGATGAACTAACGACGAACGTTGGATCCATCGGATCCATAGGTTGTAGATACCTGAGTTATCTTCTGAGGAACTAGGAGCGGGAAGAAAGAGATACGCTCTGAAGATCCAACCACCACAAAGATCTATATGTCATGCACAGGCCTCACAAGCCGGTCATGAAAGGAAAATTCGATTGTGATGAAAACCGCAGAAAATGCCTCGGATGAAAGAACCACAAATGTTGACGACCCCCCCCCCCCCCCCCCCGCAAACGAAAAACGGACAACGATTTACGCATATGCACGTGCATATGTGCGTATGCTAAACAGGCCGCGTAAAGCCGAGCAGCTAGCCGAGATCCTCGCCAGTCTCAACGCTGATATAACAGCCCTGCAGGAGATGCGATGGGATGGACCGGGCCTGAGAATTACAGAGGACTGTAATTTCTTTTATGGGAAATGCCACCTTGATGGGAGATCGCGCTTGTATGGTGCGGCTTCGCTGTCAGAGGAAGACTTAGGCAAAAGGTCTTGAGCTTTCGCGAAGTCAGCGAGAGAGTGACAACGATCCGCATTAAGGCCAAATTCCACCACATAAGCCTAATTAGCGCCCATGCCCCTACAGAAGAGAAAGACGGCGCTACCAAAGAATGTTTCTACGAGTTCCTCTCCAAAACATATGAGCAGTGCCCAAAACATGACATTAAAATTCTCTTGGGAGACTTCAATGCCAAAATTGGGAGGGAGGACATCTTTGGTATAACGATCGGAAAACACAGCCTGCACGACACCACCTCCGACAACGGACTCAGGTTCATCGATTTTGCAGCGGCAAAAAACATGGTGCTGAGCAGTACGCGATTCCCACGTCCCGACATCCACAAGGGCACATGGCGATCCCCAGATGGTCGAACCTGTAACCAAATCGACCATGTTGTGATTGATGGAAGACACTCCTCCAGCATTATGAATGTCCGTACATTCCGAGGAGCAAACATCGATTCGGACCACTACCTGGTCGGTGCAAAACTTAGGGTACGGATCTCCATGGAAGTTCTTAGGCGAACACCGACTACACCTAGGAAATTCAATGTTGGACGTCTTCAATCGGAAGAGACTGCCGCTGCCTATGCCGACCGCGTATCCCTTGAGCTTGCGAGAAATCCTTCGACTGATGACATGAACCCGGAAGACCAATGGCAACTATGTCAACAAGTCATAAGAAGTGCTGCGTCAGAGGTATTGGGCTTCTCACATCAACCCCCCAGAAACCCCTGGTTCGACTCCGAATGTGCTCAGGCAAACAAAGCAAAAACGGAGGCATACAAGTCGTGGCTCCAGAGAGATACTAGAGCATCCAGAAATCTCTATGTTGAGCGAAGGAAAGTTGAGAAACGTCTACTCAGGAGAAAGAAAAAAGAACACCAGCAACGCGAAGTCGAGGAGATGCAGAGATGTTTTTGCAGAAAAGAGGTACGAAACTTCTATAAAAAGGTGAAACAGTCTACATCCGGTTTCACAAGCCGCCCTGGGCCCTGCAAAGATCAGGATGGAAATACCATAGTGGAAACGCAGGCGATGTTAGCCATCTGGAGAGACTACTTTAACCGGTTGCTAAATGGCGATGACAGCCAAGATCCCGCCCAAGATCAACTTGTTCCAGTTAATCTAGATGACGACCACGAACTACACCCGCCCGACCAAAATGAAATCAAAGTAGCCATCTTCAGACTAAAGATGAATAAGGCAGCTGGATGTGTAACTGAGCATACCAACTCATCTGTAAAATATGGTCGGAGGAAAGTATGCCCGATGAGTGGAATCTCAGTACCATCTGCCCGATTCACAAAAAAGGAGACCGCCTCCTCTGCGCCAACTATAGAGGCATAAGCCTTTTAAACATCGCCTATAAGATCCTGTCCAGCGTTTTATGTGAACGTCTCAAGCCGTTTGCTGACGACCTGATAGGTCCTTACCAATGCGGCTTCAGACCTGGAAAATCTACCACCGACCAAATATTCACATTACGCCAGATCCTGGAGAAAACCCAAGAGTATAACATCGACACCCACCACCTATTCAGCTGTTTTAATATTGTGCTTGAAAATGTAATACGGAGCACCCATGCCAGCACATCAGGCACCATTTTCAATAGATCGACACAATTACCTAGGTTTGCTGACGACATAGACGTGATAGGAAGAACAAAGCGAGCAGTAACCGGTGCTTTCACTACTATGGAGTCAGCAGCAAGCAAAATGGGGCTGAAAATAAACGAGGACAAGACGAAGTATATGCTTTCATCAACAAAAGTCCAATCCCACCACCGACTTGGTCAGAACGTAACCATTGATAGGTATAACTTCGAGGTAGTCAGTGAATTTGTCTACCTGGGCACTGCTGTAAACACAGGCAACAACATCAGCGCTGAAATCAAACGCAGACTAACTCTTGCTAATCGCTGTTTCTTTGGGCTGAGTAAGCGATTGAGGAGTAAAGCCCTATCGAGAAGAACCAAGGTGACACTGTATAAAACACTCATCATCCCGGTCCTGCTAAATGGTGCGGAAGCATGGAACCTCTCCCAATCGGATGAAAATTCACTTGGAGTCTTCGAGAGAAAAGTTCTGCGTACGATCTATGAGCCTGTCTGCGTAAATCGCGAAAACAACGTTTGGAGAAGAAGATATAACAATGAACTGTACGAGCTGTACAGCAACATAAGCCTAGCCAGAAAAATTCGAATCCAAAGACTAAGATGGCTGGGCCATGTAGAGCGAATGGACATCGACGCTCCAGCTCGTAAAGTCTTCAACGCCAAACCCGAGGGAGTCAGAAGCCAAGGTAGACCTCATCTTCGATGGAGTGACCAGGTAGAGGGAGACATCCGTCAGCTTGGAGTACGAATTTGGAGACAGCAGGCTAGAGATCGAGCCGGCTGGAGGGGCATTCTCAGCAAGGCCTTGGAGTACCACGCTCCAGTGGCGCCAACATAACTAACTAACATTTTAAGCATTCTGTTTGACAGTATTTAACCAGTCCTCTCAAGTGAGAGTCGAATTCTCATTAGTATTTTGCTTTGAGACATACAGCTTTTTATACTATCACGGACGATCATAGCGTTCAATATTAGTTATTCGTTTCCGAATTTGCGTTTTGTCACCGTTTTTCAGTTCGCGTCGGGTATAGGTATGTTTTGAAATTAGTTTTAAACAGCGATACTCCTTTATGCACTTCAAGAGTTATATCTTTATGATTTGCAATCACCACTTTTTGGATTAGGGCAGACAATTTTGTGTTTCATTTGGAAACTTGTAGTTTTCCTACTTTGAAGCTCGATTCTGAGGAAGTAATTTGAGAGTTAAGGATTTGCTATTAGATTAAAATCTTGTAATTTTTAAGAATCCAAAGGTACATAGAGTATTACCGCTGTAGTTTTATATACGTTTAACGAATTTAAATTTATTTTACTATGGACAATTTTGCGTATTAGGATTTGCAAACTATTAAAATTAGATTGTATTACATATGCTGATTAATAAGAATAATAATAAAGCATATTCTTTTGTAAGGTTAGTTGTTAAGAATATATCGTTTGAATAAAACTTTAATTATAACGTTTTAAAAAAAGAAAATGTATCTTGAGTTATTATTGATGAGAATTTATGAAGTTTTCATTTTCGGAGTTTGCATAATTTTTGAAAATGAATAGGATGTCGTAAGGTTTCGGAGAGATGGTGAACGGAGCTTCACTCTTGGAACAAGGAGGTGTGATATGGAGAGGCAACACTTGAGCTATAATGGATAGTTCACTTTTGAGCTTATGGTAATTAGGATGTATAGGGATAAGTTTTGTGGATGATGAAGAGACACAGGTGATTATTTTTACCTGTCTCTGTGATCAGTTGTTTCTATAAATTTAATATAGTTTTCTATGATGTCTGCTAGGAACCATGGAAAGGTGGATCAGAGAGTTGATTCTGGCCACTTGTTTTGGGTTGGCTTAAGAGACCGGAGGTTCAATTACTATCTTCGATCCTCCTCTTCGCACCTTCCTCCAGCTGTCCATTGTATATTATGGCAGAGATAGCTTACGGAGTTAAGAAAGGCCATTACGACTATTTACACCTATAGTTCATTTGTTAATATACTAACGTGTGTTTGTTGATAATCAGGACGATGATTTACTTACGTGTTTTCTCTATTTCTCTCCCAAAGATATAAGGGGGTGCAGTTTAAATTTATTTCTCTCCGTCCGCGAATCTCCGTCTTCATAATTGAGGGAGCCCGATGCGAATAATAAAACATTCTGTGGATGCAACATCTATCCACATCAGACTTGCAGGATAATAATGTAACACCGTCCGAAGATCCCAGAGCAAGATCCTTTGCCCTGATCTAAGCTAACGTAGGGCAAGCCTGCTGCAAGTCTAAGCGATGGTCGATCGCGGACACCCTTAGTCTCTCGAAATGCTAGCCACATCAACTGAAAGTGGTGTGTGCCGTGAGGAGTCTAGGCTAAGGTATCGATGTTCCTTCCACTACTGAATTACGTTGACCTTAGGATTGTTTGGATTGGATCTAATGTTCAAACCCAGAACCTTATAGGGGCAAGCAATAGCTGTCCCGCGAACCATATATGGGGCACCCGGTCCTACTCTGAAGTCTAGGAGTATGTTTATTCGAATATTGTGTTGGTATAGATACTTTTCTGAGTTTAGGCATGGAGTCTAATTGGGTTTATGTGTTGTAGGAATAGCCGGATATGTATGACATCTGAACATATCCGAGGATAGATAGCAAGGTTAGGTGTGAGTAGGTGAGTCTCTGAACCTGATCCAGTGACAGGTTGAGGCAAATCGAGTCTCGACAACAGTTGCTATTTCTGTAAAGGTAAGGTGAAGTGGAAGAGGATGGTTGTATGGAGGAAGAATAGAGTTTTAATAATAATTTACGCTACAGATGGCACTTTTAGTGTTGGGCTATGGCTTCAGTCATTGGCGCTGCAGTGAGGGGGCAGATGTGGTGTAGTTGATCACTTCTATTTCTGTTTCCGTGGTACAGATGGCGCTTTTGCATCGGGCATAAACGTATGTTCATGCCATGGAATTGTCCGTCTCTGCACGTTGAATAGGTGATGAGTGAAATTGACCTTCGTGCACACTATCTGACAATCGAAGAATTAATAATAATAATTCTACATACGTCACAGATTGTTACTGATTGCAATTCGCTGATAATGACGCTAAATAAAAAACAACTTAATCGGAAAATAGGTCGGTGGGCGTCAAAACTAGAGAATTATAATTACGCCATCCAGCATCGGGGCGGTGTAAATATGGGACATGTCGACGCATTGAGCAGGAACTGGCCATCTCACGGGATCCCGACGTGGTGTCGTAGCTGAGGAGCTTAAGATGCCAAGTCGCCATTGCAGTGTAGTTTATGCTGTGGACTTTGACGAGATAGACTCTCAGATCCAAATCACCCAAAATCCTGACGAGTCCATAAGACAACTGCGGGAACGGCTGGAAACAGAATGGATGGTAGGCTATGATCTAGTAGATGGGTTGGTTTTTAGAAAAAGTGAGGCTGGAATACTGCAGTTATTTGTCCCGAGTGAGATGGAAAGCAATGTTATTAGATTAATTCATGAATAAATTGGTCATCTAGGCGTTGGAAAGACATGCGATCAACTGAAAAAGAATTATTGGGTCCCAAAAATGTTAGAAAAGGTTGAGAAAATTATACGAAATTGTATTCGTTGCATAATGTGTTCGGCTCCTGCTCGTATAAACGAGCGCAATCTGTATAGCATCCCCAAGGAGCCAGTTCCGTTTGACACCATACACTTAGATCATTTTGGTCCCTTGCCATCCATAATTTCAAAGCGTAAGCACATCTTGGCGGTCATTGATGCCTTTACGAAATATGTGCGGTTGTATGCGGTTAACTCCACGAGTACCAAAAAGTCAGAGCGTGTCTGGACAAGTACTTTAGTTATTATAGTCGTCCGAGACGCATTATAACTGACCGAGGCTCGTGTTTTACATCCCTTGAGTTTGATGCCTACCTTCTGGAGCACAAGATTACGCATGTAAAAGTAGCCGTGGCGTCTCCGCAAGCGAACGGGCAGGTAGAAAGAGTAAACAGGGTCATTAAGTCTATGCTTAGTAAAATAAGTGAACCTGTCAGTCTTGCCGATTGGTCTAATCTGTTAGGTCGTGTCGAGTATAGTCTGAATAACACTGTGCACTCAATTACGAAGAAAACGCCAAGCCAGTTGTTGTTCGGTGTAGAACAGAGCGGTGAGCTAGTCGACGAGTTGACAGAATATCTCGAAGAGAAACAGAACATAGCTCCAGTACTTGATCTAGCAGGGATGAGGGCATCTGCTTCGGATGCTATTGTTAGTTCGTAAGAGTATAATTTAAATTATTTTCTTGCGCGTAGTAGACCTTCAAAGACGTACTCCGAATGCAATTTTCGCGTGATTGGTAATGTCGACACATAGATAGGCACCAATAAAAAATGTATACAGAAGTACCGCGGGCCATATCTTGTTTATAAGGTTCTGCCCCATGACCGATATGTCATCAGGGATATAGAGAACTGTCAGATGACCCAGATACCATATGATGGTGTCATTGAAGCTTCACGTATGAGAAAATGGGTAACAGATGATTGCACACTGAATGATCCGACGCAACTTGAAGTGGGCAACACTTGCTAGAACCTAAGTAATAATAAGGATAAGTTAATTAAATCGAGGTCGATTTTATGTCAGATCGACCGAGTTGTAATATCATAACATTTGCCCCATGTAGATGCTTAGTTACTAATTCAATACCTTGGACGATCGAATTGGGCTGTCAGAATAAAGAAAACAAGAAATAGGCCATCAGCCAATGAGAGAGCTCGTTCTATCGTCCAATAGGAAAGCTCGTTCTATTTAGTTTCGATGAAAAATATAAAGAGATGAAAGCAGCAGCAGATGTTGTCTGTGGAGCGATATAGAGTCATTAAGAAATATTCTGTAAGACAAGACAGTTCGTGTTAAAAAGTATAATATGGAAAATATAAAAGAAAAAGATACTTTGATCTGTAATAAATAATAAAGAATAATTAAATCAAAAAATTTGTCTTCTTTCAGAAACAAAAAAAAATATGCAAGCTCGCAATTTTGTCTAAATATAAAAACAACGTTTAAAGAAATTAAAAATAATTTGTCTGTCAAACAATGAAAACAATTTTCTTCTAGGGAAATATTTCACATATTGAGCAAACAGCGGTAGTGATGCGATTTTCACAGATATTGTATATAAACGAAAACCAACTAGCAGTCCACCTATGGTATTTCCTCTATCGATTGGACTCTTTATATAATATTGTCTTTGGTGTGAAAAAACAACGAGTCGGATTTCTCCATCCACATCTTCTGAAAATGAAGGGGCAACAAAAATAAAAATTCAGAAATCGTGTTTCATGAGGCTACTTAATGGAGAAGACACACTTAACATTTTTTAAGGAAGGAATGCACTCATATTTTTAATCTCAATGTAAAAGTGATCGATGTTTATTCTCTAGATTGCTATTTTACAGCTCATCTGTTTCAAAATTAAAGATGATTTTTTGAAATTGGTTAGAATATACACTTTTATTCTTGAAATTCAATAATGGCGGGCTTACACCTTTATGAATAGACCGCACGCCGACATCTGTATAAGTTGAAATTTCGTGATTGTGAAGGTTTACACAGGGATCCCAATTCTACATGCTTAATTCCCATTCGCGAATGAAAATTATAAATTTCTACCAATTTTCGTTACCGGTGCAAGAAAAGTTGCAAGCCACCCGATAGTTTTTTTTATTTTCATTCAAAAGCCCAACTGGCTCATGAACAATAGTTTCCTAACCAGTTTATGTTTTACTTACATGCATAACAGTTGAGCGTTTGAAAGCAATTCTGATTGACTTTTATTTGCTAATTTCAACAATTGACCCCTTATTTTCAATTTTTGTGATTTGAAGACTTGCGGCTGGCAATGGTACAGTGGATGTAGTACTTGGTTGCTAACCTAGAGTTGTGGGTTCAAGCCCCAGCCTCGGCTGCAACTTTTCAATATTCCGCCAGCCTCAACTGGACGGTTCTCGTGGGACTTTCGTCAGGTATATATAACCTTATTCTCAATCCATTGTACCAACAAAAAATCTTTCCTATTTTTCTATTCCTTTTAACTGATGCCGTGGAGTTTGCATTCAAAAGACCTTGGGTTTTACAGGCATATGTTTGTAAAAATTGACTCCGCGACAGTGCTTCCCTTGACCCAACTAGCGGCAAAAGTTGTGGTATTTTTTCAAAAAATTCTAGCGGCATCTATTGCCACTTGACAAAAGCATAAGCGAAATCCTTAGAAGCTTCAATTCATACGAAGCATTCTTAACAGCTTCACCAGTCTCAAATTGATAAGTTGTGAACGCTTAGTGCAGCTAGAAAGTTGCGTAAGTGGGACTGACTACGAAAAAGTAACTAAAATCTCTTTATTCCACTAAGCTGTTAGTGTCATACTGGCGAAACTGGTAAAACTATGCGTGCGAATAGCAAGTCTCAAACAGAGACATCTATTGACATTTTTACAAAGTGCAAAACAAGAAATGATAAATGTCAAAAGCCTTCTGACATGTTTTTGTTTTCACACTTTGATCAGTCAGTGAATTGTTAAAAAGAATAACTCTTCTTAGGAAAGCGATCAAAGTTTTTAAATAATAATAAATAAATACAGACGGTTCAAGTAAAAATAAATTGATAATTCATAAAATAATGGGTATGCATATAAAAAATAAATTAAAAAAAAAATGTGCTCAAAGAAAACAACAAAATATTCAAGAGCATGAATTGGACTCTTTGTTGATGCACATCAAGCGAGAGGTACCTAGAATTGCTCGCACATAAATACGGAATTGACAACATCTTATCATATTATAAACCAATGCGACATCAGTTTAAAAAAAACTGTTCATAAAATTAAAGAGAGGAGAAAAACTAAAGAATGATTTAGACTACATAACACTTTGTTTAATAATTTTGTTTTAGATGCTAGAAGATTGATCAAATGAAGAAGTGGAATGGAAGGATGTCACCTTGTTCTTTAAGCCAAATTGAAGCTTCAATCCGAGATTTCTATTTATTTCTGGAGAAGATCATCCAGAATCCGCATCTATGGATGTAAGAACCTAATTTAACATTTAAAAAAAATTTTCTTAAAGTTTAAAGATACCTTTAGTATTTCTATGAAATTAATAAACCTAAGTTTTTAGAGCAATATTAGTTTAATTTAATTGATTTTCGTAATAAGGGCAGAATTTGAGCATATCTAATGAAAATTAATTTGATATTCAAAACATTTTTTATCGCAGCAGCGATAATAGCACTTTTTGTGCTATTGGTTTTCATGAAATCTTTAAGTGATTAAATATTTAAAGTTTGGCATTTGTAGTCTTTTCCACGTTACCCAGGAGGTGGACCAAAAACGCGTTTTTCTTAATGAGGTTTCCCCAGTAGGCCTAGTCCTCATATTTAAGAATAAATTGTACAATTTCTGCAAGCCCTTAGGCAGAACATTGAAGACTAAAACACAGAACCTTTAACAAATCCATTCAATGTTCTAAAAGCCGTTAAGGCAGGACATTGAAGACTAAAACGCAGAACCTTGATTTTGGAGATTCAAATGGTTTTGAGTGTAATAGGTTTTGTTAGGGGTTTTATTATTTAAAAAAAACTTTGTTTTGTTGAGTGCCTTGGATTGGCATGCTGGCGGTTGCTCGGCTTGAACTCGCCGGAAATGGGTGGGATCTTTTCCAAGCGACCCAATCTCACCTATTACATTAAACAATTATCATGCCGACAAAAAAAGAACCTTCACGAAATTTAACGCGAAACAATTCAAAAAAAAATATATTCGGACGGACGTTACCACTTAGAGGGCGCTGTGATGTTTTCAGCGCTGACATATACCCTCCCTACCATGGAAGTCCAAGGTCATATTTTGACTTCCCCAAAATTTAGCTCACCTTTATTTCTCCAGCTCAGTCCATCGTCACCAAATCCTTAGTCGCCTTCACATCCCCTGAAATTCAAAAACTTACAAAGCCATCAAGCTATTCGCTTGATTAAATAAACTAAAACCGTTCATCTTAGATGCAGAGAAACTGATTTATTCGGAATTTAATGTGCATTTAATATCACTCATCACAGCTGATTCAAAAAAAATATAAATGAAATACATATAACAAAAGAAATCAATATCAACAATTAAATACAAAGTATAAAGTTTATTATTTAACAATAAAGAAAAATCATAAAAAAAACAAAATTGAATTTATGGTAGGTATTCGATTTGATTTATCCAAACAAACAAAAATTAACATATAATCTAAACTATACAAACAAACAAAAATGCAGGAATTCCTTATTAGAAGGAAGAAGTGCTACGCCTCCTTTACATTCGCTAACTTTGAGTTCTTTTAATTTGAGATTTATTGACTGATAGTACCTCAAAAATAAAATGCACGACTGGGTCGCACGAACTTGCTCTTATGATAAGCAATTGCGTAGTGGCTGCATATATGGATATTAAAAAAAAATTAAATAATTTCGAAAATTCTTTTATTTTTTAAATTAGTTTAAGAGTTTTCTCGGAAAAACTAAGTATGCAATAAAATTTCAAAGCTATACGTCAATTTAGGAAAAAAAAATATTGAAAATCGTTGGACCAGTTTTTTTTTAAAAAGGTTATTTTTGAAAAACTTTTTCAAAAAATATTTTGAAATTTATTTGAGTATGCAAATATATGGCAATCCGTAGTTTACATTTGAAAAATAATTTTTAAAAAAATCAATGTACCCGTTTCCAACATATTTCGAAAACCAAAAATTTTTTTGAAAAAATTATAAAAAATCAAAAAAAAAAGTTTTTGAAAATTTTGAAATGCCATATTAATAAAATTATAAATGACTTCCTGTGATCAAAATTTTATTGAAATCGAATGTATAGTTTACGAAAAAATTTGATTTGAAAAAACTGGTTCTATGAGAAGTACCGTTATTAGACAAATTTTGAAAAAAAATTTCAAACCAAAAGATAGATTTTCTTGCAAAAATAGCATTCTGAAAGTTTTATCAAAATCGTTAGAGCCGTTTTTGAGAAAATCAATTTTTGTCTTCAAGATTGTATGGCAGGTGCCGTTATTTTTGGACCTAGAGCAAAAATAAATAAAATGCACGACTGGGTCGCACGAACTTGCTCTAATGAGTGACAGTGGTTTATGGGCTTGAGATTTTGATAAAAATAAAATTTTCAAAATTCTTAAATAAATACTTAAACTAATTTGAGCTGAAAAAAAAGTACGCCATTTTATTTCTTGGATAAATTTGAATTTATGAGAATAAATTTAGAAAAATCTGTGGAGCGGTTTTTGAGAAAAAAAGTTTTTTTTGAAAAACTTTTTGAAAAAATTTTTCAAAAAAAATTCAAAAACGCCAGTTCATAGGTATTCAGCAAATACATTTATTTAAAATTTTTAAAAAAAAATTTAATAAGCAGTTTTCAAAATATTAATTTTTTAAATTTTTTTTTTAAAAATGCTTTTAAAAATACAAAAAAATATTTTACAAAAATATTGGTATGCAATACAAATTGAGCTACCTACAGCTATATGTGTGTGAAATTTCGAAAGAATCGGTTGAGTCGTTTTCGAGATAGTCGAAAGCAAAAAAAACGGTCCTATGGAAAGTACCGTTCTTAGCTATTTTTTAAAACTTTTTTTTCAGCCATATGATTGGTCGTAGCTAAAAAGCAACACTGATTTTTTTAATTAAAAATCGTTAGAGCCATTTTTGAGAAAAATAAGCTTTAACGTAACGGTTGTATGGCAGGTACCGTTATTTTATGAGCTAAAAAAAAAATTTCAATTTCCTTTCTGTACAATACCTAAAAAAGTCTATATACCAAGTTTGAAGCAATTCGGCCCACCCGTTTGGGCTGTAGGTTTCATACAGACAGACAGACAGACAGACATACAGACGGACAGAATTTTTAGACCATCATTTTTCGTCTTCGCTATCATCGTAATGTCATGTTTGATTGTTATCTCAAAACTTTTTTTTTCGACGAATGCATAACTTGCCTTATAGTACCTATAATCGCAAGTAAAAATATGTTCCGAGGGACGGCCAAATAAATCCTAAATACCAAATTTGAAGCAAATCGGCCCACCCGTTCAGCCTCCAGAGGCGCGAACAGACATACAGACAGACAGACAGACAGACAGACAGACGGACGGAATTCCCAGACCCACTTTTTTCGACTTCTCCATCATCGTAATGTTATGTGTGATTGTTATCTCAAATTTTTTTTTCTGCACGAATCCATAACTTGCCTTATAGTACCTATAATCGCAAGTAAAAAGCGAAGAACCTACTTATCATGAGCTCACTATAGGTAAATAGTATTTCTTTTATTTTCGCTCCCACGATAAAGGAGATTCAACCGTAGCCTAGTACTCAGATCGCGCTAAAATTTATCTTCCATACAAATTTCCACCCTAGATAAATTTTAGCTTGGGTTGTTAGCTGAGCAGTACTCACTTCAAGCTAAATTCCAGGTGTCAGGCTAACGGCTAAGAAAAAAAGTCTCCACAAAATTTAGCTTGCGAAAGATTGTAAAACACATTATTTCACAAGATAAATTCTGACAGTTGTCAGAAGGTCTTGCAAAGGTCGCACGAACTTGCTCTTATGTTCGATAATTGCTAAGTGGCTGCATAATGTAGGTATATTAAATAAAATGCACGACTGGGTCGTAAGAACTTGCTCTTATTTGTGACAGTGGTCTAGGGGCTTGAGATTTTGATAAAAATACATTTTCCAAAATTCTTAAATAAATACTTAAACTAATTTGAGCTGAAAAATAAGTACGCCATTTTATTTCTTGGAAAAACTTGAATTTTTGAGAATAAATTTATAAAAATCTGTGGAGCGGATTTTGAGAAAAAAAGTTTTTCGAAAAAAATTTCTGAAAACATTTAAAAAAAAAAATTAAAAACTCCAGTTCATAGGTATTCAGCAAATACATTTACGTATTTATAATTTAAAAAAAAAGTTTATTAACAGTTTTAAAAGTAATAATTTTTTTTAATTTATTTTTTTTTTTAAATACAGAGAACTATTTTTTAAAAATATTGGTATGCAGTATAAATTGAGCTACCTGCACCTATACAGGGTGATTCACCAGCGTTGTGCCAAAAAGCTAGAGCGTGTAGGTTAAGTTGAGACAAGAAAAAAATCGTATAGGAGGGGGGGTCTATTCCCCTCCGTTTAGCCGGGAGGGGCAATTTTCTGAAAAATTGACTTATTTTGTAAAAAAAATATTTAAAATCAACGGGTTCGTTTACAACACCGTGATATACCTTTTTGGAAAGCCAAAAACTTTTCCTTTTATTTTGTTTTTAAATTAAATTGTTTTAACGAATAGTTTAAAAAATATAAGTTTTCAAACTCAAAATTTTGAAAAAAAAATTGAAAAAATAATTTTAAAACTAATTTTTTTCAAAATTTTACGTACTTAAGTATAATTTTTGTTCTCAGAATTCAACGCTTCCATTAATCTTTAATCCAACACTGAAAACCGTATGGCTCTACGACTTTTTGTTGCCAAGGTATTCAAAAATAACCGAACCTACTTCTTCACAAAAACAAGAAAACCTAGCTTTACGGGATGGCACAAGTGACCTTTTAGCCAATTTTGTCGTGTTTTTGTGAAGACGTAGGTTCGGTTATTTTTGAATTTTTTTGGTTAACAGAGGTGTCTTCCTCGTGACGCTTGGATATTTGTGCACATATATACCCGAGCATACAGTTTAACGTATGCATAAGTTAAAGGAAAAAAAAGTTTTAAATAACAACATTCCATTCTCACCAGAATGAGAAAAACATTTTTTCCCACAACCATAAAAACTGATGACGATGCGTCTGGGAGACGGAGAGGAGCAGCGATTACCCGACACCGGTGCATGTGCACCCCCCGGCAGTGGCGACAGGTTGAGCTGACGACGCATTTTTATGCAAGCTAATTTTAAGAACTCATTTGTTAGCCTAAGTTAGATTTAATTCAAGCTTCAAAAAAAGAGGTTCTCACCTCCAAAGTAAAGAAAAAAAATATTTTTTTTAAATCAAATCGTAAGGAAAAACATTAATTGGCGCCCGAGCAGCAGGGACTCGAACGCGATAAATAAGATTTATTAAATAAAGTGTTGTTCTGAAATAATAGTGCGCGCTCGGTAATTTTTTAAAAATAAGCGCCCGGTAATTAAAAAAAAAAAGTGTCCTCAAGCAGTTCCTCCGGCGAGTTAAGCGTACGATAACTTTTATTAACATTTCTTATACGCGTTCGGGTTTTCTCCAGTGAACACCAGTGAAAATCTATAGATAAATCACAGCCTGGAAATAATCGAAAAAGTGACAGTGACATTAAAAAGTTCCAAAGTGGTCAATTTAATTATTGGAAGAAACAAGGGCACCTTAGTAGCAGACGCAAAAAGGAAGTAGACAAACTACAGCCGCTCTCATCAGGATGCTGATCATCATTCTAATAGCGTAAGAAATTATTTATGAAAAAGTGTATTTTATTACCAATTTAAATTTTACTATATCCAATAATTAATTTAATCCATTTATGAAAAGAAAGTTTACGTACTAAACATTTAAATATTATTTTTTTTTTCGATAATAGATTCAAATAGAAACCTTATATAATCAATAACTCATTTTAAACCAAAATTAATTATTTAAACTAGCATCTCTATTCTCTAAGAAATTTCCCAAATTCCTAAGAGAACAAACTTACATCTAATATATAAAAATAAGTTGCCTTATGTTCGGGCTCGATAAACTCGAGAATGGCTGGTCAGAATTTTTTAATGTTTTTTTATAAAGTTAGATATCCTATTGAGGAAGGTCTTTTTGTGAAGATTGGTCAAATTTCGGTAAAGGGCAAACCGCAAAATGCATTTTTAGTAATATTACTAACAAAACTTTAGGTAGGGTAATCTGAGAATGTATACGAAGGTTTCTGTGAAGTTTGGCCAAACTTCGGTAAAGCAATTTGGCATAAATGCAGTTTGGCTGGGCAGAATTTTTTAATGTTTTTTTTATAAAGTTAGCTATCCTATTGAGGAAGGTCTTTTTATTAAGATTGGTCAAATTTCGGTAAAGGGCAAAATGCATTTTTAGTAATATTACTAACAAAACTGTAGGTAGGGTCCTCTGAGAATGTATACGAAGGTTTCTGTGAAGTTTGGCCAAACTTCGGTAAAGCAATTTGACACAAATGCAGTGTTATTGCGTTTTGTCAAACTACTTACAAACCTTTTGGTAGCATCTTCTGAGGATGCCTTTCTGTAAAGTTTAATCAAAATTCTGTTAGCTATCCTATTGAGGAAGGTCTTTTTGTGAAGATTGTTCAAATTTCGGTAAACCGCAAAATGCATTTTTAGTGAATTTTGTCATATTACTAACAAAACTTTTGGTAGGGTCTTCTGAGGATGTCAACGAAGGTTTCTGTGAAGTTTGGCTAAAATACTATAAAGCGGTAGCGAGGTTCTTTTGATCCAGCATTTTTGTCGACATAACAAGTGTTTTTCCTTTAATTGTAAAAAAATATTTGAATTTTTTTAAAATTTTAATAAAATTGGAATAAGTTTGTAATCTGCGGACATTAAGTAGAATCGGTTCATTACTTTTATCTTAAATTAAGTAAATAAGAATGGACCAAAAATTATTAAATATAAAAAAAAGTTGGTGAATAACGGTGAAGTATGTGAAGATAGAATTCTGGATATAGGTAAAATAAAAACACCATCAGATTTTTTTTTTTTATCATTCATTTTTGACTTTTTTTATATTGTTCAGATTGGGATAAAAAAATTTAATTAAATCAATAAAATAATCATTTGGGATGAGCGCACGATGGCTCACAAGAAATCATTGGAAGCCCTTAATCGAACGTTAAAAGATTTACGAGGAAACCAACGTGTATTTGGTGGTGCAATGATATTGTTAGTAGGTGATTTTAAGCAATCATTACCTGTTATACCTAGGTCTACTGCTGCTGATGAGTTGAATGCATGTTTGAAATCTTCAAATTTGTGGCAGTATGTGAAAACACTTAAACTTACTGTAAACGAGAGACTGCAAAATGATCCTACAGGGGCTGTGTTTTCGAAGCAATTGTTGGACATGGGCAACGGCAAAATGAATATTGATAACATTTATGGCCTAATAACATTGCCATACAATTTTTGCCGTTTGACGGAATCTAAAGCAGAATTGGCACAGAATGTATTTCCAAACATTGCCCAGAACTATAAAATTCATTCGTGGTTAAGTGAAAGGGCTATATTAGCTGGCACAAACAAAGACGCAAATGAAATTGTTGTGTACAAATAGACATCATCACAATTCAAGATGAAGCTGTAAATTATCCTACAGAATTTTTAAATTCTTTGGATTTAACTGGGATTCCACCCCATATTTTGGAGCTAAAGATTGGTGCACCAATTATCATGCTTCGAAATATTAATCACCCAAAACTTTGTAACGGCACTATTTTAGCAGTAAATCGATCAATGAACAATGTTATCGTAACAACTGTTTTAATTGGAAAATATAAGGGAGAAGATGTGCTTATTCCTAGAATTCCCATGATTCCTTCTGATTTGCCATTTGAATTTAAGCGTTTGCAATTACCGATTCGTCTTGCGTTCGCTATAACAAATCATAAGAACAGTCTTTACAAGTATGTGGTATACATTTAGAGTTTCCAATTTTTCTCACGGACAACTTTATGTTGGATGTTCGCGAGTGGGTAAACCGTCCTTATTGTTTATTTATGCCTTAAATGGGAAAACAAAAAACGTTGTTTATCAAAAAGCTCTTGAGTAATGTAAATGGTTCATTTAAGAAATTGTTAAGTTAATTAATTAATTATATAAGAAAAATAATTGTATTCAATTAAAGGCTGCATGATATACAACATTTTGTTTTCTGCTCCGGAGCGTAATTAAAGAGTGATGATTTATTTAAGTCGTTAATAACTAACGTTTACAAACTTATGAACTACATATATCTATATCTAAGCAATTATTACAAAGTACAAAATTATCATGAATTACAATTAATTAATAAAAGCCTGCATTTATGCTAAGGCATTATAAAATAAAGTTTTGAAAGATTCGCTTTTGAAATTATCATTTATCGAAACTATAAGAAAATAATATTTATTAAAGATTAAGACCATTTGATTTATTGTTGCAGCCTTATGCTTGTACGACTGAAACTAAAGTTAAATCTACTCAGAACTGATGGAGATAGTATAGAGCCATTCATCACATTAGTAATAAAGCAAAACTGAAGGTATTGCCTATGATGGGTGATAGAGGGAAGTTTAATTAGCGCAAGTCTATGAGAGTAAGGAGGACGAATATTATTTGGAGACCAAGAAAAGAAACGTAGGCAGAAACGCATAAACCTTCTTTGAACTGCTTCAAGTCTATTTATGTGAATAGAGTAATATGGTGACCATACTACACATCCGTATTCTAGTATTGGCCTTACGAACGATACAAACAAAAGTTTTAAAACATAAGGGTCCTGAAAGTCGCGACTAAATCTCTTTATGAATCCTAGCATTCTATTGGCTTTTTTAGTTATATAGTCCAAGTGAAAGTTGAAAGTTAGTTTTGAGTCTAGGATTATACCAAGGTCAGAGAATACAGAGACATTGTTTAACGGTGACAGATCAAACATATAACTAAATACAAAGGGATTTTGTTTGCGTGTAAAAGTCATACTTTTACACTTGTCGACATTTAAGACAAGACGGTTTAGATTGCACCACTCCCGAAATAGAACAAGGTCTTCCTGTAATAACAAGCAGTCAGATTGTGATTTAATACTTTTAAAAATTTTTACGTCATCTGCATATATTAATATTGAAGAGTTTTTAATGGTCAAAGCTAAGTCGTTAATAAACAATATAAATAAAATTGGTCCTAAGTGACTACCCTGAGGGACACCGGAGTTGACTACAAAATTAGTTGAAAGTTCATTTAAGAAGACTACATTGTAATGTCTGTTACTTAAATATGAGGATATCCATTTTAGAAACTTAGAGCTAAATCCAAGATTGTCCAGTTTTTTTATTAGCGTTGTATGGCATAACTTGTCAAAGGCTTTGCTAAAGTCAGTAAACACACAATCTACTTGTCCATGGTCTTCAAATACATCTAAGCAAAACGAGGTAAAATTTAACAAGTTAGTAACAGTCGACTTCTTTTTCATAAAACCATGTTGACTTTCACAAACAATTGAACTACAATAAAAGGAAAGAGTGTTACATATAATGGACTCAAACAGTTTAGGTATTACGGATAACTTGGCAATAGGACGGTAGTTTTTAATTTCATTTTTTGGACCTTTTTTATGAGTTGGCGTGATATAGGCACTTTTCCAGATAGAGGGAAAGATAGAGTTACAAATAGATTCATTGAATAGAACACATAAAGGATAAGATAAATGGTCAACACAATTCTTTAAAATAGAAGAAGGTACTCCGTCAGGTCCTGGACTAAAACATTCGTCAAGTTTTAGAATATTAAGCTTTATAGTTTCCAAGTCAATATCAAAGTTTATAGAGTCTAGATGAGAGAAAGAAGTGGTAGAAGAAAAAGAATTACAAGAGGTGTCACCATAATCAGTTATCTCAAAAGCAGTTTTGAAATAGTTAGCAAACATGTTAGCAATTACTAAGGGATTAGTGCTAGTTGAAGAAGAGTCAGACATTGTATTAGGGTAGCTACTAGTTTTTTTCTTTTTATTCACGAAGTTCCAAAAACTATTTGGGTTCGACTTAAGATCATTTTCTAATTTAAGAATATAGCTATCGTATGCAATATTCGAGTATTCAGTAAAAAGTTGACTAATGATTAGAAAGGTTGTATAATCTCCATCAGTTCTTGTTTTGATATATTTTGTCCATGCTTTGTTCCTTTTGTTTTTTAAGAGTTTAAGATGACTATCAAACCATGGTGGTGAACTAGAAATATTCCGAGGTTTTTTAAATGGTACAGTATCACAGAAGCAGTTGAACAGAGTTATATAGAATATGTTACACATTTCGTTAATATTACAATTATAAAATAAAATATCCCAATCGATCATACATAACATATTACATAATAAGACATAATTACATTTTGAATATAGTTGAACTCAAGTTTGGTATTATATTGGTTGGTAGAAGAGCCCATGCTGAGGTTTAAGGCGATGTCCAAGGCAGGATGATGACGGTCTTCGACAGTCAGAATATTTGTAGATCGTGTTACAGCAGCAGCAGTGTTTACATTGAGGGAGAAGAATATTAAATCCAAAGTCTTTCCCGAGTCGTTGGTCACTCCATTTAATTGTCGCAGGCAATAAGAGGACATATTGTCAGTAAAAATATCTCATTCACACTTGAGTTGTTTTCCCAACTTGGGAACACGCCACATATAATAGCTGACGGCAAATCGGTTGAAGTAAAGGAAATTCGCGGGATTCGGCATTCTTCTCCTTTGAACGGCCCTTTTAAAGTTCTTGCCACTATCAAACTGTTCATAAGCTTCGTCACAATCAGTTGGGTTCTATTGCGCAGTTTAGGGGCATGAGGATTTCGAAGAAGGAGGCATGCCAGGCAAATCCAAAGAAATCACACTCAATGAAATGATTTTCACATTGATTCGTCCGCTGCTGTTGGTTTCAGAATCACGGGAAGTATTTGTTTTGGAAATCACCCGCCAACTGTATCATCACGCAACCAGAGCGACGATTATTGTTGCATAAAATTTTTGTTTTAATTGTATTTCATTTAATCCGTATGAAACTAAGATTTGTCTAGCCGAGCGAAGCCGGGTCGGTCAGCTAGTTTTATTATAAATTAATTTTATATTTGCATATTATTAAAATTAATTTTTTTTCTCTCTTAAAATCATCTTAAAATTTAAAGAAAAAAAAACAAAACAAACATGCGAGAAACAAGATCAGGGTTGTCCACCAACAATGACGAACCCGAACAGAGTGGTCCTTCAACGCTTAACGCGGAAGGCAGCGAATCCCAAGCTCAAGCCACAGACTGGAGCAGTTTAATTGCCTCCGTCGTCCAAATTGTGATCCAACAGCAAGGGCAAAATATAGCTATTCCAAATCCAATTTCTTTTTTTGGTGCTGACCAGACGATAGAAGCTATCCATAGAGATAAGTTGTCCGATATGGACAAAATCCCAGATGTAGTGAAATGCCTCCGAAACTTTTCTGGTGACCCAAGCGAATTCAGCTCCTGGAAGTAACGTGTCGATCGAGTGCTACAATTATATGCTCCGATGAAAGGTACACTGAAATATTTCGGAATATTAAGTACCATTCGGAATAAAATAGTCCGCAATGCCGATACCGCTCTCGAAGTATATAATACCCCCTTAAATTGGGATAACATTTCTCGTTGCATGGCAATGCACTACGCCGACAAACGTGATATGGGAACACTAGAATTCCAAATGATATCCTTAGTAGAAGGAAATGATTCAATTCAAGACTTTTACCAAAGAGACTATTCAAACCTCTCTCTGATTCTGAGTAAACTGGCATGCCTTAACGTCAGCCCAGAATCGATGAATCGATTGACTCAAACTTATCGCGATAAGGCTCTGGATACGTTTATCCGGGGGCTTAAAGGTGACTAACGCAGGTTGCTTGCTATTCGCGAACCAAGTGATCTTCCACAAGCACTGCACCTGTGCCTTAAGCTAGAAAATCAAAATAACAGGTCATGTTATTTTCAAACTAGCCAATTACAAAAAAAACAAATAGACATAGGAAGACACACAAATTCTTTTCCTAATCAAACTCTTAGACAAAATTCCCATCCACAAAACCAAAATTCGTATCAAATATACCCCAATAGCAACAATAGACTGACTCAGCCAAATATCTTTAGCCAAAGACAGGCTCAGCCAAACTTTTTCAATCAAAGGCAGGCCCAGCCAAATTATTCCAATACAAATCAAGTGCTGCCCAATTATCTGAATCAAAGGCAAAATTTTAATAATCAAAGACAATTCCAACAAACTAATCCAAACCAAAGACAGCCTCAACAAAATTATTCACAGAATCGAAACCAAAAAAATTTTAAACAATATCCCAACCAGGCTCGTCCAGACTTTTCTAGAAATGTTCCTGCAAACGCAATTAAGCCGGAACCCCATAGTTCTCAGTCGAGACTCCAAAATTACGGAGCTCGACAAAATTTTAATATAGAAACCAGCGAAGAAACCTATAATTATGAAACAGAAGATGCAAATTTTGAACAGACTCTAACAAAATACGTAGAGCAAGTAGAAAAGCAAGACCCAATAACTACTGATGGCGAATACGAACTTTCAGAATGAAGGGAAAACTTTCTCGCCAGTCACTGGCAAAGGCGAACTCCACTGGTGCCATCTACTCGCAAGACATACATCTTACTTACAACGTGCTGAACGCACCCAATGGATTCCACCATAAAGGGTTCCATAAAAAGGAATCCAATTTCAAAATGGACTCCCCGTCCACAAATTCAGAGTCCACAAATTCTCCAGCCTCTATCATATTTCCAGAATGTTCTCGTTCCCACAATTTCAGTGGAAAGACACAAACGAGAACGAGAAGCCGATGACGCACATCGTCAATTTATGTTCGGTGCACACCAGAAGTTTCAGACACTAGTCAGAATGTGAACGAAGAGATATCCACGACGTAGAGGGTGTCGGATCTATGAATTACGACAGATAGCCGTCAAGCAACAGTTCAAGTAAGTGATCGATGCGGCTGATTTACTTTCCTTGTTTTGACATATTGCTCCTGTTATCACATAGAGTCAGTCTATTATTCATGGTTCTGTAGTGTCATGTCTGAAATATCCAAAGTTCCGTGCAAATACATCTCCAAAATCGAATGGACCCAAAAGCTGTTCCTAATAATAGAGTAAAACCCATGTTCCTTTTTTTTACCACGACGTAGAGGGTGTCGGATCTATGAATTACGACAGATAGCCGTCAAGCAACAGTTCAAGTAAGTGATCGATGCGGCCGATTTACTTTTCTTGTTTTGACATATTGCTCCTGTTATCACATAGAGTCAGTCTATTATTCATGGTTCTGTAGTGTCATGTCTGAAATGTGCAAAGTTCCGTGCAAATACATCTCCAAAATCTAATGGACCCAAAAGCTGTTCCTAATAATAGAGTAAAACCCATGTTACTTGTTTTACCATCAGTTAGAAAACAGGACACAAAAACCGTCCTGATGCTCACGAAGTGTCATACACACGATCACTTGAACAACAGATACTTAATTCGTCATGAGAAAATATAGTGACACTCAGCTGTCATGCAAGTATCACTTACTCAGCCCTAATGTCCGACACGTGTCAGATCGAACGTATCATCGAACCCTTAGCATATTAGAGAATTTCCTCCGTGAAATATGTCAGCCTATATAATAAATGAATATACTAGTGTGGCTCTGACAGTTCCACATTACACACCCTTTTTTTGGGTTATATACTGATATATTGATTCCAAAATAACCCAAACCGGATATAAGAGTGGTTAGAATACTGTCGTATCACACGCCGTAAGGTGCCTGACCCTGCCACCCAGTATAATCCAAATCCTCACAGTAGATAATTCCACCCAATCGATTTAATCTGGCACCCATACGCGCAAATCAAAATTCACATTTAGCAAAATGAACAGTGAGCATAGACCTTAATGCTCCATGGCACGCGCCACCTACATTACCAACAAAGAAGTACATCAAATACTGGAAAGAGGAAATATACTGGAAAACAGGGCGTTGGCTTTCTGGAATGTGGTTCTGTGGATCGAGACATTGTCTACAGACTTCATTTTGAAAAAAGACACGGACCGAGAAAGAACCCACCAACAGAACGCCAAGTATCTTTTCATGCAGCCGAACCGCGCCTCAAATTATAAATTTTCTTTGCTGACGCTGCGAAAAACTATCCAATTGCATGGGCAATTGGAAGTTATCACCACAATTTTACAAGAGCAATTGCTTTTGCATCAAATAAAGGTAAGAATTCGTCGTTGTTCTTAGAGATAAATCGTATTAACATATCTCTACGAACAAGGAAGAAAAAAAATAAGGCGAAGCCACATGGACGACATGTTTCTATATAAGGACTTTATATTGCATTCCCCAGAATTTATTCAACGCCGAGGAGGAACTCAGGGCATCAAATTACAGTTGGCCCAGGGCAGGCGAGGCTGCTCCCCAATAAATCAATATCTTTTGTTTGAGATAAATGGAAAATTATATTTACTCACTCTGATCGAGGAAGCCATCATTCCACCCCAAAAATTCTGGGAAATATACGTTTATATTGTGCATACGCACTGCAGCAGTCTGTGTTACATATACGTTCATAATAAATATATATATGCGCACGGTGCGCCTCCGCAAGTCCAATTTGTCGACTTTTCTTATTCAGGCCGGACGAAATTAGTGCCTTTTTATCGATCACGCACTGCCACGAGGATAAATCCTCGTGCTATTTACTCTTCTCTTCCTGTGGAAACATTTTTCCTTTTTTTACACGAGTGGACGTCGGGCGTTGATCCGCTCATCGGCTCGCCGACGTTCATGACAAACACCAGCGATATTTCACGCCCACGTGCCTCCAGCTGGCGGTACCATAGCGTGACGCTTTATCAACTTTACCTCACACCTGTAATTCCATCATCTTAAAGAACTCCATTCGGGCTCCCAGTCTCGACAAGGCTGTTGGCCCCAACGTACGTAGGAACGAATTTTTGTTACGGCAGTGTACAGGACGTCTGGCGCGAGTTTGTATACTCGGATGCCGGTCCTGTAATTTACCAGTTCCTGCAACTTTATATTTACCAGTTCCTGCAACTTTATATTTACCAGTTCCTGCAACTTTATATTTACCAGTTCCTGCAACTTTATATTTACCAGTTCCTGCAACTTTATATTTACCAGTTCCTGCAACTTTGTACTTACCAGTTCCTGCAACTTTATACTTAACAGTTCCTGCAACTTTATTCATCTGATCCGGATATACTTTTATATTTATTTATCAAATAATACCTTTCTGGACACACCATGTAAAGTTTTTGTCTTTGTGATTATTTTGTGTGCTATATAAGAGCGAGGATTATATTCCGCTCCAACGAAACCCATAGGCGGGTACATAATTGCCTATTAAAGCACTTGGGCATTTATTGCATTATGCGTATACGACCACGGACGGTGATGTTCGCAATCCGATACTATTTCATGATATTAATCTTCACTTGGTGGCAGGACCTTGCGCCTCCTCCACCCCTACGTTATCTACGAACGTATCTTGAAATGATATTGTTACTTATAAATGAATTATAATGGTTTATATGAATTCTTTTTATGATTCAAAACCTATTTTGTATTTGAACAATAAGAAAATAAGAACTTCCTATCGGATCAATCAAAATTTTTTTTTATCGTCTTGCCTTTGTTTTCCGTGCCGTTTATCCTCCTGTCGTAATGTTATGATCGGTTACCAAAATAAAGCTAATAAAATTCGCGAGTAGAGTCGAGAAATAGTGACGAAGCATGTGCTTCATGTCTATAACTCGGAAATTTGAGTATATAAGTGTGTGCTATATTGGATTTCTTCCTCATTACATGCCGGTACTTTAACACAAGCTAGTTAAGCTTGTGATATCTCGAACACAAGATCCATTTGTCTGTTCGCAATTCATTATTTATTTTTATTTCACGTTACACTTTTTAGCTTCACTTAGTCTTTACGACAATCCAGTTTCGCTTTCATCCGCGCTCGACGTCGCGTCAACATATTTCCTTACTCACTGCCATTCGGCATCGTTCCTATTCGATCTTAACATTTGTTTATTATATAGTCCTGTCGTGTTTTATACCCTTTTTATTCATCAAGAGACACATGAGCTATCAATATAAAATTCGTTCTGCGTGAATATTGATTGTGTCCATTACATCTGAGACAGATGTAGCATCGGTTAAAGATACAAGTCCACAATTTTCAAGGCAACAATTGCAACTGATCACGTTGAATATAGTACGAGCTTTGAGTAGCAGTCCATGCTAGAGATTGCTTTATATATCAAACTGTAGAGAAAGTAACAACTTTTAAAAGAACTGTTAACTAATAATTTTCACAGGTTGTTCCGGAAGTGCACTTCAGTTACAGCGTAATTGAACATTATTTTTATCTGATACTACCCGATTGGTAGCAGATAATATAACTATTAATATTGCATGTTCATGAATTATATTTACATATTGACTTTTAATTTGATATATATATATATACATTTACTCGATTGCATGATTGAAGACGAACTGTATTCATTCATGCATGGTATTTTAACTATATTGATGTTGATTCTTGGTTTGATAAGGTTTTAGATTGCGACTTATTCTTGTCTGCCTATATATACCTACCAAATTAAAGATCCTTTTTTTTCTCTGATTAGTTTGTTTCTGTGTTCATGTCGCATCCAGAGTATTCAAAACAGAATACCTTCCGTCTGGTATTACTAAATATTCCATCATTAATTTGTCCGAACTTCTCAGCGGTGAGAATACGACGCCGCGGTAAAATTTTTTTTTACTTTTATTTTCCCTTTGCAAACTTTTATCCTTGCAAATTTACTCGGTCCGCGATATGAACTGAAAGCATCGAAATCTTTCGTTGCGTATACGGAAGTTACTAAGCAAAGCAATGGTTATCTTACTTCAATCTAATTAAGACATTGCAAATAAGATAGATATAAAATTTTTAATAAAATACAATTTATTTACTTTATTAATATTTTGTACGACTGTTGAATTAGTTAACTATCTGCTAAGAATAGTTCAAGTTTAACTTTTTTCTTAAATTTTACTTATTTTTTCTATATTTGATTATTATTAAGATATATTAATGAGTTGATAACTTGTTAGACTTTAAGTAAATCCTTAATAAATAAGACTTCTTTCATAACGTTTAATAGAAAACACTTTGCATTTGAATTCAATTATTTTTCTTGGATATAGATGAAAACCAGATACGACTTTCAGGATGTTTGAGTAAGATATTTTTAGGGAGGGTGGTAACCCTCGCATTTCCTTTGCGAAGAACACGGCAATGTACAACCGAATACTCATAGGGAGTATTATTGATGCAACAATGAAGAGATAAGTTCCAGTATCTTGTTTAGATGTTAGGTTTGAGTTAGGATAGCGATGTGAGCAAGCATATTTCTGCTTGCTTGTTTTATCTGGGGCTGTCCAACAATAATGTTGAGACGTAGGGACTCACAGGTACGCGGTCAGCCAAGGTCGTTGGCGAGAGAGTTGGTTTTCGTTTATGAGTTGGGTGGGTTGAGAGACCAAGATTGATCGAGCTACACCTATGATCCTCCCTCCCTACAATGTTAGTCACCTCTTCCACATTCTGCGATACATCGTGGTAGCAGATTGGTAGGAAGGTGATAAGATAGCCATGCAGCAATGATCATCTGTGGTTTGCTATCACCCACGTACTTACGAATTGCGTTCGACGGGTTAATTTAATAATTCCGTCATGATTATTTTCCTCTGAACTATGACCACTCATAATAAGAGGTGCGTTTTTGAATCTTCATTTCTTTACAATTAATTCGTTGCCGGCATAGGATCGCTTCCGTCCCTTCAATGCAGAATTTAGGTAGCTATAGCTAGTGCAGTGGATGCGATCTGAAGCGAAGTCTTCGAAAATGTAAATGTCGTTCGTATTTTAAGCATTTCGATACTAGTTATGAGTGAGGGATCTGAGTAGAGTCCATGGTTTCAGGTGTAGGCTACAACATGATACAGCTGCAAGAAGAACACCGATTACTTGTAGCGGATAGGCGCAGACATGCTGGCAGGTACCCTCTAGGCTGTTCCACGGTGCTTTGTGGTCAGCACCTATGGTATGCTGTTAGATGGTTCGTGCTTCTGTGATGGGGATGGAGATAGAATTTGAAGAATGGGAAGAGGAGCAGGGAGAGCAAGGTGCCATGTTGGTTTGAATCTTGGGTATTCGTAGGATATTTGAGTGAAGAGGTTCAGTGTCCATTGGCAATCGAAATCTCTTTCAAATAATCTAATACATAAAAATAAGTTGCCTTATGTTCGGGCTCGATAAACTTGAGAATGGCTGGTCAGAATTTTTTAATGTTTTTTTATAAAGTTAGCTATCCTATTAAGGAAGGTCTTTTTGTGAAGATTGGTCAAATTTCGGTAAAGGGCAAACCGCAAAATGCATTTTTAGTAATATTACTAACAAAACTTTAGGTAGGGTAATCTGAGAATGTATACGAAGGTTTCTGTGAAGTTTGGCCAAACTTCGGTAAAGCAATTTGGCATAAATGCAGTTTGGCTGGGCAGAATTTTTTAATGTTTTTTTTATAAAGTTAGCTATCCTATTGAGGAAGGTCTTTTTATTAAGATTGGTCAAATTTCGGTAAAGGGCAAAATGCGTTTTTAGTAATATTACTAACAAAACTGTAGGTAGGGTCCTCTGAGAATGTATACGAAGGTTTCTGTGAAGTTTGGCCAAACTTCGGTAAAGCAATTTGACACAAATGCAGTGTTATTGCGTTTTGTCAAACTACTTACAAACCTTTTGGTAGCATCTTCTGAGGATGCCTTTCTGTAAAGTTTAATCATAATTCTGTTAGCTATCCTATTGAGGAAGGTCTTTTTGTGAAGATTGTTCAAATTTCGGTAAACCGCAAAATGCATTTTTAGTGAATTTTGTCATATTACTAACAAAACTTTTGGTAGGGTCTTCTGAGGATGTCAACGAAGGTTTCTGTGAAGTTTGGCTAAAATACTATAAAGCGGTAGCGAGGTTCTTTTGATCCAGCATTTTTGTCGACATAACAAGTGTTTTTCCTTTAATTTTAAAAAAATATTTGAATTTTTTTAAAATTTTAATAAAATTGGAATAAGTTTGTAATCTGCGGACATTAAGTAGAATCGGTTCATTACTTTTATCTTAAATTAAGTAAATAAGAATGGACCAAAAATTATTAAATATAAAAAAAAGTTGGTGAATAACGGTGAAGTATGTGAAGATAGAATTCTGGATATAGGTAAAATAAAAACACCATCAGATTTTTTTTTTTTATCATTCATTTTTGACTTTTTTTATATTGTTCAGATTGGGATAAAAAAATTTAATTAAATCAATAAAATAATCATTTGGGATGAGCGCACGATGGCTCACAAGAAATCATTGGAAGCCCTTAATCGAACGTTAAAAGATTTACGAGGAAACCAACGTGTATTTGGTGGTGCAATGATATTGTTAGTAGGTGATTTTAAGCAATCATTACCTGTTATACCTAGGTCTACTGCTGCTGATGAGTTGAATGCATGTTTGAAATCTTCAAATTTGTGGCAGTATGTGAAAACACTTAAACTTACTGTAAACGAGAGACTGCAAAATGATCCTACAGGGGCTGTGTTTTCGAAGCAATTGTTGGACATGGGCAACGGCAAAATGAATATTGATAACATTTATGGCCTAATAACATTGCCATACAATTTTTGCCGTTTGACGGAATCTAAAGCAGAATTGGCACAGAATGTATTTCCAAACATTGCCCAGAACTATAAAATTCATTCGTGGTTAAGTGAAAGGGCTATATTAGCTGGCACAAACAAAGACGCAAATGAAATTGTTGTGTACAAATAGACATCATCACAATTCAAGATGAAGCTGTAAATTATCCTACAGAATTTTTAAATTCTTTGGATTTAACTGGGATTCCACCCCATATTTTGGAGCTAAAGATTGGTGCACCAATTATCATGCTTCGAAATATTAATCACCCAAAACTTTGTAACGGCACTATTTTAGCAGTAAATCGATCAATGAACAATGTTATCGTAACAACTGTTTTAATTGGAAAATATAAGGGAGAAGATGTGCTTATTCCTAGAATTCCCATGATTCCTTCTGATTTGCCATTTGAATTTAAGCGTTTGCAATTACCGATTCGTCTTGCGTTCGCTATAACAAATCATAAGAACAGTCTTTACAAGTATGTGGTATACATTTAGAGTTTCCAATTTTTCTCACGGACAACTTTATGTTGGATGTTCGCGAGTGGGTAAACCGTCCTTATTGTTTATTTATGCCTTAAATGGGAAAACAAAAAACGTTGTTTGTCAAAAAGCTCTTGAGTAATGTAAATGGTTCATTTAAGAAATTGTTAAGTTAATTAATTAATTATATAAGAAAAATAATTGTATTCAATTAAAGGCTGCATGATATACAACATTTTGTTTTCTGCTCCGGAGCGTAATTAAAGAGTGATGATGGTTTCCCAACTCGGGAACACGCCACATATAATAGCTGACGGCAAATCGGTTGAAGTAAAGGAAATTCGCGGGATTCGGCATTCTTCTCCTTTGAACGGCCCTTTTAAAGTTCTTGCCACTATCAAACTGTTCATAAGCTTCGTCACAATCAGTTGGGTTCTATTGCGCAGTTTAGGGGCATGAAGATTTCGAAGAAGGAGGCATGCCAGGCAAATCCAAAGAAATCACACTCAATGGAATGATTTTCACATTGATTCGTCCGCGGCTGTTGGTTTCAGAATCACGGGAAGTATTTGTTTTGGAAATCACCCGCCAACTGTATCATCACGCAAACAGAGCGACGATTATTGTTGCATAAAATTTTTGTTTTAATTGTATTTCATTTAATCCGTATGAAACTAAGATTTGTCTAGCCGAGCGAAGCCGGGTCGGTCAGCTAGTTTCATTTAAAAATTAATATTTACGTTACAGATGGCGCCCAACGTGGGGCCCGAATTAGTCGATTAAGACAAGATTAGACTTGATTTAAGTTAGGTCGATTCTGAGTGATATAGTTGAGAATTAAGAATTTTTGGAGATTTTTCAGGAATTTTTCCGTTTTGAAGTAAATTTATTTGTTCATTGTTCAGGTCTCTTAGATGGAGGAATACCATCGAGTCTAGTGGTACAGGCACTATTTTGTCCAGTGGTTTAGTGAACATTTTCCTGAGTCAGTCTGTTGCATTAGGTCTACCCATTTTTCTCTACCTCTTGTCACATAGGTTTTTGGACTTTTTGCTAGTAGGAGTTTGGTTTGCTTAGGAATACAACTTTGAGTTACCCGAAGTACGTGGAGGCTTCCATAAACCTTTCCTATTGCACTATTTAGATGGTTATTCCATGTTAGGGTACGATTGAAAACCATTCCTAGATTTCTGGCGGTACATACATAATCAATAGTCTTATCCTCTAGCATCAGTGGTCTTAAGGTTGATATATCAAACGTTTTACGATATATAGGTAAGGCTTTCGACTTGGCGGGATTTAAGCGTAGGTAATTTTCCTTGGACCAACGTGAGATGAGTAGTAAATCCTCGTTCATTAAAGCAACTGCTTCATTTTTCGCCGGTAGAGGTCGATTGATGAAAAGTTGCACATCGTCAGCATATAGATGAATTTGGCAGTTCTTTATAATAAGTGGAAGTTCATTGATATACAACGAAAAAAGAATTGGCCCAAGTATAGACCCTTGTGGCACACCGGTCAGGACATTCATCAAGCTGGATGAGCGACCATTTGCGATAACACATTGTTGTCTCCCACTGAGATACGATAGAATCAATTTACTTGACTCTCTAGTAAACCCATATAAGTTTTGCAACTTTTTACATAAAATTGAATGGTTGACAGTGTCAAAAGCCTTTGTAAAGTCTAGGAGAGTTAAAAGTGATATGTGATCCTTATCCATTGCAGTTCTTATTTCATCAGTTACTAAAAGTAAGGCGGACTTGCAACTCCTATGCGGCCGAAAACCAGATTGGCAGGTACTTAACAAGTTATTGGATGTCAGATAGTTTTGTATCTGCTTGAAGATGGCTTTTTCAAAAACCTTTGAAAGGAACGGTAGAATGGCTATCGGTCGGTATTCTGTAACTACACCTGTACTTTTCTTAGGAATGGGAATGATTTTAGCTTCCTTCCATGCAACAGGAAAATCAGAGGTTGTCAAATTAAGTTAAATATATGAGTTATAAAGCCCAGTAAGAACGGAAGTAACAGCTTAATAAATTTAGGGCTTATCGAGTCGAGACCAATAGCATTCGATTTTATGGAAAGTATTGCACTAACAATATCTTCCTCTTCTAGTCTTACAAAAGTGAAAGCGCTGTGGACAAGAGCCGATTCATCCTCACTCAATAATCTACTTGGGATTGCCTCAATTGAGGACTGAGACATGGAGGTAAATATCTTGTTGAGAGCATCACAGTCAATATCGTCAGGTACTGCTTGGGATTTTTTCCCAATACCGAATTCCCGCAGGCTTTTCCATACGCTTTTGCTGCAATTGGAAGTACCAATTTTTCTTCATAATAACGCATCTTAGCGGATCTTATCATTCTGACTACTTGATTTCGAAGTCTGCAATAGGTTTGGTGAAAATAGTCAACTATATCGTCTCCACTGACTGTAGGCGGCATCTCTACGTGACATCACAGCAGAAATGTCGCCATTCAGCCACGGTGGAGACTTATGTTTCACGTCACGGCACGTCAGCTGCAGAAGCTGGTCACTCGCTCGAATACGACCCAATTAGTTTCAACTACAATTCAACTTACTTTCATTATTTATTATTCAACCCGAACCGTTTTAGAAGTTTCACTCATTTTTGACAGATGTTAGGAAGTGACGGTGTGCGACGAGACAAGAAGCGCTAACCGGTAGTTGGTGTTTAATGCCCGATGTACGTCTGTAGTAGCGTAATGTCGCCTTCGCATACTTGAACAACTTTTCATTTAAGAAAAAATTGCCGTTTTCTAGCAATAGAACGTCGTAATGTATTAAGTCTACACACACTAAGATTTTTACTTTGATTTGTTTGTTATCGGTTATGTTGCAGAACCGATTCGTCTACACCTTGTTCTTACGAAGAGGAGGGTTACCAACTCCCGAATCCTTTTATGAAATACAACATTAAATACATTTAGATATTCTTTGAGTTACGTATACAGTTTAGTATTGATTTTTTTTTTTTTTTTTTGAGTATTCCGTCAGTCAAGTTGGGACGTAACTTCTTGATTGGACGTGTAAGTTGGGATAGTGCCCGTTTTTAAGTCATTTGTGATAGTGCCCATATTTAGAATCTACAGATTATAGTTTATAGTTTATTGGGATAGTGCCCACCATTATTGAGTATATCTGATTTAAGAAGGTTAAGCTGTAAGTACCAACTAAGATTTTTGAGCACTAGTTAAATATCAATATATTTTTTTTTTTAAATTTTCCTTCCGTAATTTTAGAACATATTTGGTGAGGATATAATTAGGTATTCACTTGAACTTCTCGTTGAGAAACTGATGGAGTTTTGAATTAATGCTTTCAATAGACGAAATTATTTAGACATATACTTACCTTTAATATTAAGCACCTTTAAATTTAAGTTCACTTTGATAACTTTCATTATTTGAATTACTTGATTGACAAATATCCGTAGGAGGTTTCTTGCTCACGGTGTATTTGAAATTTTTTTTTACTATCAATTTTTGATTTATCTTTTTTATTGTTGCATTACTCGAGTAGTATCCGTTCGAGGAATAGCTCACGGGCGACAATACTTTTTCTTTTTTTTTGATCTTTTGGGTTACGCAACTGTTGTTATCCGTCCGTTTAATTTCACGGTTGAATGAGCAACCCAGGTCGCAAAAGAGCTATTAGAAGTACTTACCTTACAAAGTACAAAGACTTTATAGTTATGGCTCCAACAGCACCAAAACCGAAACCTGGCCGTAACCAGAACGATAACGTCGAAAATCTCTCCGATGATGAAGGCAGTCAAGCCGAGAATGAAGCAGAGAATAATACAGTTGATAGAAGTGTCATAGTAGACGACGGGGAATTAGAGAGAGCCGAAGAACAGCTTCGCAAAGATGCGGCTGATCACTCAGCCTACATTCAGCAGGTAGTTTCTGCTACCATTGACCTGAATAGGGTCAACGATAGACAGTTTATGGCAGAAGAGTTAGCTAAGAGCTATGCACTATTGTTAGATCAAGTTGCTCAACTGCTGCAAAACCGCACAGTCAAGCCTACACAACCAACTCTTCCTCCTAAGCCACCAGTCCCTCCAAACGCTACCCAGACACTACACGTGTCGTGAACTTGAATGCCCCTTCTAGACCAACTACTTCCAGAAATTTTCAGTCCCGTATAGACCGATCAACGATAATGAGGCAACCAGAATTACGCCCCATTACGAGCCAACTAGAGTGCCACCTTTGCCGGAGGTCAATCCAGCCCAAATGCCTCTAGGCTCGAATTTAGACGAATTCATGACGCGATTAAACGCGTTAAATTTCGACGATGAGTCCGCTGCGTCGCCACATAGGCCACCACCGTCGAACGTTACTTCAGTTAACCGCAACCATCAATTTCACAAATGGGGATTGAAATTCGATGGTAGGAACATGTCGCTTGACGACTTCTTGTTCCGCCTCGATTGTGTTCGATGTAGTTATGGTGTGCCGTGGTATGACATCACTACGAATTTTTATCATTTCGTGTCAGGTTCCCTAGAGTCATGGTACTGGGTGTACCTGAAAAGCAACACGCACACTACGTGGGAAGAGTTGAAACTGCTTTGGTAGAGCAATACCGCAGTTTGGAGACTGACACAGAGCTCTTCAGAAAGCTTTCTGATCGCAAGATGCTGAATGGGGAATCTTTTAATGACTTTTACGATGCCATCTTACACCTGAACTCTAGGATGCGAGTTCCCAGACCGGAAAAAGAACTCATTGAAATTATCAAAACAAATGTCCGTAGGCGTATGAGTGAACTCCTCATTACCTACAGTCCGTCCAGTTTAAGGCAGTTAGCCTATTATTGTCGAGCTATTGAGAAAGCTCAATCTCAATATGAGAGTGCACGTCCGAGTTTCGTGGCCATAGTTTTTGTGATTGTGCAAAACCAATCGACAAAGTTTTTTTTTCCGTTGCGGATTGGCAGATGCGTACAGCCCGACATGTCCGAAATGTTTAGCGGGAAACGAGAGGAGGAACAACCCAACGACCGGGGGGGTTCGCTCCGATTAAACATACCCGGAATTCAAGTGTCCAAGCCGACAAAGCCTCTTGAACTTCCAAAAATCACGATTTTAAAACCACTCAAGAATTTTAATGAATTACAAAACAATATTAACAATGATTGTAGGACAAACCCTAGTTTGAAAGAAACCAAACCCAGTACAAATTTGAATTTTAAAGATAACTTACCAGAACCATTATACCGAAAGCCATTCCATGAACGATTGCGCAATTATATTGAAGTGCGTAAGCGAATTGTAACTTTCTCAGAGTTATCCAAACGGATACAACGGTTAAGGGAGCGCTTCCATCAGAAGCGGACTACTTACCGTAACATAGTTTCAGCAACCATAGGCCGGGAATCGAATGACTCACATCCGTATGTGACAGTTGGTTTGTTCGATGACAACTTCCTTGGTCTACTCGATTCAGAGGCAAGTATAAGTTGTTTAGGCACCGATATACTTCCCTATTTGAAGGAGAGACATGTTACGATAAGGAAGGTAGAGACTACCGTGTCCACGGCCGATGGACACAAGCAATCCATAGTGGGAGTGATCACTACAGCGATCCAATACAAGGGAGTAACAAAAGACATTGATCTTTATATTGTGCCGTCTTTAAGCCAACGTCTATATTTAGGCGTTGACTTTTGGCAAAAATTCCAGATAGCACCTCATATAATTGCGGGTCTTTCAGGAATTACGACCGGTGGGCCAGATGAGAGACCCACCAATCAAATAAAGTTGAATGATGAAGAGTCTGAACGACTAGAAGCTGTTGTTCGTAGATTTCCTTCGTTTGCAGTCCATGGACTCGGGAAGACAAATCTAGTGCAGCATTACATAGACACGGGTGATGCCGTACCAATAAAGCAAAGGTACTATCCCGTTTCTCCGGCGATACAAACTCTCATGTACGCGGAATTGGACCGCATGCTTTCGTTGGGAGTCATCGAGGAAAGTTCTAGCGCATGGAGTTCTCCAGTGGTGCTTGTTCGCAAGCCTGGCAAGAACCGATTGCGTTTGGACTTTCGGAAGGTGAACTCCGTGACCAAGAAAGATGCTCGTCCAATTGTGCATATACAGGGGCTGCTGGCACGTCTCACAGAGACGCGCTATATTTTTAGCGTGGATCTGAAGGATGCGTTTTGTCAGATATCGCTGGTATCAAAGTTTGAGGGAAAAGACCGCTTTTACGGTACCTGGCCGACCACTGTACCAATTTAAGGTCATGCCCTTCGGTCTATGTAATGCGGCACAAAGTTTGAGTTACCTGATGAGTCGCGTAATCCCATCGGGATTACGAGATCAAGTATTTGTGTACTTAGACGATCTATTGGTGGTGTCGAAGGATTTCGACGAACACATACAGACTCTGGGGATAGTCGGAAAGTGTTTGACGAACGCGGGACTGACGATGAACGTCGAGAAATCGAAGTTTTGTTTTGATGAGCTTCACTATCTCGGTAATAAGGTCGGTCAGGGTTGCTTGAAAGCTGATCCTGACAAGATTTCAGCAATTACTAGCTTTCCTTTACCAACCACAACTCGCCAAGTTCACCGATTTCTCGGTATGGCAGGTTGGTATCGACGGTTTGTGAAAGATTTCAGCACCCTAGCAGCACCCTTGGCCGAGACGCTGAAAAAGGGAAAAGTATTCAAGCTCAGTCAAGAAGCTTTTGAAGCATTCCTGCAAATCAAACAAGCTTTGACTTAAGCGCCTGTATTAGTCAATCCAGACTTCTCCAAAGAATTCATCATTCTCTGTGACGCATCCGCGACTGGCATCGGATGTGTACTCTGTCAGCGGGACGAATCTGGGGCGGAGTAGCCCATATACTACTTCTCCCGGAAACTGAATGCTGCACAGAGAAACTATTCGGTGACAGAGCGCGAGTGCTTAGCAGCTTTTGAGGGTATCCAGAAGTTTAGATCTTACGTTGAGGGATACCATTTTCGTGTTATTACCGACCACTCCAGCCTGAAATGGCTGATGACTATGAAGGATCCAACCGGAAGATTAGCGAGGTGGAGTATGCGTCTCCAAGGCTTCGATTTTGTGGTGGAGCATAGAAAGGGAACCTTGAATGTCATGCCAGACGCTCTATCCAGAGCTTATGAAGACGATGAGTTGACAGTGTCAGCTTTCCTTTCATGTCTACCGCAGATCGGAACCTCGGAGGTACTCCACATCGATCTTGAGGATTCATCCTTTAAGTCCGAAGGATATCTTGGTATCATCAGTCATATCAGGAAGGAGCAGGAACGGTTACCTGACCTCAAAGTGTCGGAACGGTATGTAATGTTGGTAGTGTTTTCGCAGTTAAGTTTAATTCAACTCCCTGACTCGTCCGGCGAATTGCCCTATAAACGTTTACCCAAAAGCAATACTGCTCTGTAGGGCATCAGATGTTGGAGTTAAACTAACGTTAGATTACATACCAGCGTGTTGCTATATCAGAGTAAAGAAACGTTGTCTTAAGTTTGGCTTTTTAGATAGAAGTGCCCTCATAGCTTTTTATTCAGTCTATTTATACTACATAATTAGTTTATTTCGTTGGTATCCAACCATACTTGGATAATCGATAACCCCAAATATGCACAGTCAGCATTTGACCATACCATGCACTTTCGATGTGCTTATGATGCACAATTTACTGCCATAAACCGTAAGGCAGTGACCCTTTGAATTTGTATACAAAATACCTGTGCACTAAAGTGTCAAATAAGTATTTTGTGTATCTTGTTATTTTCTATAGCTTGTGCACAGAGGGTGCCGGTCGAACTATGTGAGTATCTGGTGCACGAAGTGTGCCAACGGAAATATGAATACTCATTCTGACTCGGTTATGCTATAGCTAGCCAATACGGCGACGGCGGCGGCGGCGGCGGCGGCGGAACAAAACGAATGCAGTGCATGGGATGGTTGGGAAAATGTTATCAAATTATCAAAGCAGGTTGAATACCCTATTAATTGTTTTTGTTGTGACAATTAGTTAAGTGAGCGCTGGTGCAATCCCTTCACACCACCCTTCCTGGGAGAAAAAGGAGAAATCATGATATGTTATGATTTCTTCTTTTTATGCGCCACTTTGTACAATAAGGGATCTTGTTTTATTTGATAACTATTTGAATTGTATTTTCTTTTGAAATTGTGGGATGGATTTTTTTTTTTTTTTTTTAGATGATAGTTGTGTACATTTAAAAGGTGTAATATAGTAGTATTTTATGTAAAAATTATATTAATTTGCTTATCAATAGTTACATTAAATTAATTTATTCTATCTAGCTATATTTTAAAGATATATTAAATATATTAAGTAGTGAAAGTTAGATTTGTATATACATTTTTGTATTAAATTGCTAATCAATAGTATAATAATAATAGTAATGAAAATCTTAAGTCTATGCCGGCCTATTTTTATGTTAACATATATTTACAAGTTTAGCTATACATGATATCATACTAATATTTTTCTTTAATTTATCTTTAGATGTTTGCATTTGCGGAAGCACTTTCTCGCCTTTTTCTTTTTTTTTTAAATAAATTTTATACAATAATTAAGTTTACAAGTTTTTGATTTTATATTAATTAATGGAATTCATTTAGGTTTATAAAGTTACTGATCAACTTTTAATATCTAAATCAGAGTTAAATATATAAAAAAATGGTTTTAGCCGATTTTTATGAACCGTTATCTTTTTATTTTCATATTTTATATCACAATTCACGCCGTTTTGGGACAGAACTTCGTATGGACCTATGTATATCGGATCAAGTTTCTTTCTATTTTCGTTTCTAAGTAAAACTAAACTTCCTATTTCAAAATTGGAGCTTTTTGTTCGTTGCTCTAAATCGAATCTATTTTTTCTTGCTATCTTTTTGCCTATCAGAGCTTCTCGAGCGTCTTTATGAGCGATTTGTAATTTATTTTTTAAATCAATCACATAATCGTCATAGTTGTATACTGGTTCTACCTGTTTAACCAAATTTGATGGTAAGATACACTGTTTTCCGAATATTAGTTCGAAAGGTGTATATCCGGTTTCTGAGTGTACTGATGTATTATAACAGAAAACGTAGTATGGTAGCCATGTGTTCCAATCGGTATGTTTTTCTGAAACGTAACTTCTCAAATATGCTCCTAAAACTTTATGAGAGTTCTCTAAGGCTCCTATGCTCTCATGATGATATGCTGTGGATTGCAACTGTTCTATTTTTAGTAATTTACAAATTCTCTGGAAAACTTGATTTAAAAATTCTGTTCCTTGATCAGATGCTATCGTATGTGGTACTCCATATCTTAGAATAAAATTTTCTACTAAAGCTTTTGCCACTGTACTTGCTTCTTTATTGGAAATGGGTACTGCTTCGATGAATTTGGTTAATTCATCTTGTATAGTTAGAATATATTTAAATCCATCTTCTGATTCTTCTAAAGGTCCTACTAGATCTAAAAATATTTTGTCAAAACCTGATTCGGCTGTCGATGTGATAGTCATTGGTTGTTTCTTTGGCTGGATATATTTATTTCGTTGACAAATTGGGCAATGCTTTACGAATGTCGTCACATCGTTTTGCATACCTGTCCAGAAGTATTTCTTCTTTATATTCTGTAACATGCGGTTTATTCCTGCATGTCCGCTGGTTGGAAGTATGTGGTAATCATTAAGTATTAATTTCTTCTTATAAGGATCAGTTATTTCAATATTTTTCTCTATAATGTGCACTTTAATATTACTTTCTTTAAATATTTCTCCTAATTTCTTTTTTAATTCATTAATATTGCTCTCTTTGCGGCCGCATGCGAGCTTTCTTATTTCATTCTTAGTAATATATATCTTTTTAATACAATTCAATCCGCAGAGTTTCTGCACATCCCTCGACAATATTTTGCCAAACATTGTCGATGGGGTTGTAGTGCTGTCCTTGGACTTCTTTAGGAGTAAACAATTCCCTTTTGGGATATACGCCAAAACCTTGTTTGGACCAATAATTATGTCTGTATCCTTGAAATTAATTAAATCTTCCTCGAAGTTGTCAACAATCTTCAGCTCAATGACTTTAAGTCCATTTTCTGGTAATTTTAATAGTTCAGTTATTAGTTGTTCGTCGGTTTTCGTAGTGTCTATATGTTCAAGATTTTTGTTTTCCGCTTTTGACTGGGCTCTCGTTAAAACGCAGATACATAATTGTTTTAAATCCTCGGAGTCTATTTTTATAAGACTTAATGCGTCGGCTGTACAATTATCCTTACCTGGAGAATATTCTATGTAGAAGTTGTATTCCTCTAGTAGTAGTCTAAATTTTGTAAGTCTGCTACTAGGTTCTTTAAGTGAGAACAAGTACACTAAAGGTCTATGGTCTGTTAAAATTTTGAATTTCCTTCCGAATAGGTAGGGACGATAGTGTTTAACTGCCCATACAATTGCAAGTAATTCTTTCTCAATTGTACTATAGTTTTTCTCTGCTTTATTAAGAGTTTTACTTGCATAGGCAATTGGTCTATCGTCGAAATTAGATAAGATAGCTCCTAGAGCGAAACCTGAGGCATCGGTTCGTAGGATGAATTCCTCGTTAAAATTGGGGAATTGTAGGATTTTAGGACTTGTAAGGATTTCTTTAAGCAACTCAAAAGATTTTTCGCAATCTTTATTAAAATAAAATTCGACATCTTTTTTCAGTAATCGGTTAAGTGGGATAGAAATGGTAGCGAAATTGGGGATAAATTTACGATAGTAGTTGGCGAATGCAACGAATCTTCTTACTTCATCCGCGTTGGTGGGGGTTGGGTAACTTTTCATTGCGGAAGATTTAGTAGGATCGGGTAGGATACCATTATCAGAAATAACGTGGCCTAGGTATAACACTTCTTTTCGCAAGAAAAAGCATTTTCCAGGGTGTATTTTCAGATTTACTTCTCTTAGACGTTCAAACACTTGTATTAGATTTTTATTGTGGTCTATTAAACTTTTACCAAAAACTATCAGATCATCAAGATAAACAAAACATCGTGAATAAGTTAGTCCTGACATAGCTATGGACATCATTCTTGAAAATTTACTGGGTGAGATCTTTAAACCCATAGGTAATCGTTTTAACTGGTAGTGACCATCTTCTGTCCAGAACGCTGTGATTGGTCTGCTATCGGCATCCAACTCCATTTGGTAGTATCCCTGGCTTAAATCTATACAAGAAAAGTAAATTGCTCCTCCTACCATATCATAGATGTCTGTTGTGTTGGGTAGTGGAAATTTATCATCTTCAATTCTCTCGTTCACGTGACGATAGTCGATCACCATACGGAATTTTTGTAGACCAGTAACAGGGTCTTTCTTTTTAGGTACTATTAGTATGGGAGAGTTCCAAGGAGATATAGATGGTTCTATAATGTCATTGTCTAACATCTTCCGTATTTCTTCTTTTATATCTTGTTTCTGTGTGTGTGGGAGACGATATGGCTTTGAATATTTTGGTGACGCATCCTTTTTGAGCGAGATATCTGCTTTGCCAATATGTGTATACGTGAGTTTGTCACCATCCACGTGAAAGATGTCTTGATATTTTGTACATATTGCTTTTATTTCTGCTTTTTCTTCACTATTTAATGTGTCAAAATTTATTTCGTTTATTATCTTATTCACTCGAGTGTTTATTGATTTTTCTGTCGGGTTGTAACGTAGGATGTAATGTTCCGAGGCTGATGAGGACAATGGTTCGGCCCATTTGAGAGTTACAGTTGTATCCCGTGCATTCAAAATTTTTATTGGTATTTTCCCGTCTATGGCAGTGGATAATGAACCTGCCATAAAAACGTTGTCGCATAATTGTTGCGGGTAGAATACTCGAGATTCGGTGTGTTTTGTGTTTAACCAATAGGTTGCTTCGCATCTTGGGGCTATTGAGATGGTATTAATATTTTCTTGGGAACACATGGGCAGATGAATAGTGTTATTTCCTTCTTTGATTTTTAATAAAAAATTCTCTAAGTCAAGTATGGCGTTAAACTGTAGCAGAAAATTTGCTCCAATAATCCCTTCAACTGGGATTGGGAAATTATCGGGGACCACGTGAAATTCGTATGGAATTATGAAATCTTTTAAATGGATTTGAATATCACATGTTCCTATTGTTTCTAAATCTCCTGAAATGCCTAGAATTTTTGAGCTTTTATTTTTGAATATAAGAATGTTTGGATTTACTGAACTGTTTTTTATTACACAAATTGAAGCTCCTGTGTCTAATAAAAATCTTATATGTTTATCATAGTCCAGTTTTAACTGAACGTAAATGCCGTTCGATATTCCAGCAGTGCAAATGGCATTTGGCATTGGTGGATTGCTTAATTTCCCTTCGATGGGTCGGCTAGCCCCTCGGTGGGTTGCTCGTTTCCCAATGCTAAAACTCTATGGTTATTAATGTTATTACTGTTTCTATTTTGACGGATACTATTATTTCTAGAAAAATTACCTCCATTGTTTCTCATATTATTATTTTGACTAAAATTTTGCATATTTCTACTAGGAAGGTTTCTATTTGTGTTAAAACGTTGATTATTTGGTAGTGAATGGTTTCTGTTAGGCATTTGGGAAAACGTTTGATTGTAACTATTATTATATCTTGAAAAATTGGGAGAGTGGTTATTACCACGAAAATAATTTTGCCTGGGAAAAGATTGACTGGGATTGGTAGCATTGTTATAATTTGATCTGGGGGGATTATGAAAATAAGCTTGACCTTGGTTTTGATTTTGTGGTTGTGGATAACTTAGGTTGTTCGCGTACCGGACGGTTCCTGTTGCAGGGGTAGAGCTTTGGTCTAACTCCAGTAAATGTTGTATAGCGTCTTGAAGGTTTGCGTGCCTAGCGCTATCTAGAATAATTTTTAACCGATCATTTACCCCCTTCTTAAGAAAAGCTACGCCTCGTCTATCATTGGCTTTGGCAAGTGTTTCTCTTGCTTTTTCACCAAGATAAGATACCTCCAATTCGGTCATTCTTGATACCAGTGTTTCGATTTCCATAGTAAATTCTTGTACCGGGCGATTTCCCTGATATGTCCTACTTAGCTTAGTTTGAATGGATTCTATAGTTTCTTTCGGTCCACATCTTTCAACTAAAAGTTTTTTTAATGCTGCGAAATTTTCTGGTTTCTGACTGCCTAATTCTGTAAGAGCTTTAGCTTGGATTTTACATTTCAATAAGAAGTTAATTAGAATGGGTTTTGAAGCTTCGCCGAGTGTGTCGTGGTAAAATTCGACACTATTTACAAAGTCTCGGATGTTTTCTGTTCTTTTGCCGTCCTCTTCGCAGTTAAGAGACGGTAATTTTTGAGCTATGCTAAAATTAAACACTTCTGCCATTTTGTTAGTTTTAGGGTTTTTAGTTTCCTTTTCTGAATTTTCTTTAACTATTGCACTAATATTTTCCTTTTCTAAGCTATCTTTTACTATGGTTTCTGAAAATTTTTTTAAATTTTTAGCTTGAGTTACTATTTCTTCCAAGTTTTGTAATTCTGTCTCAGATGCTTCCTCTTGTTTTATATCTAAATATTCTTCGTAAAAAGTACTCCACAGGTTATTTAATTCTTCTAACTTCTTATTTACCCCTTCTGGTTTTCTTTTCCTATTAGGTGATTTCTTTAAATTGTCATAAAAATCCTTTAGCGCACCTAAAGCTTTAATTACTTTTGAAAAATTCATTTGAAAATCATATATATATATATTTTTTTTTTTTATACCGAAATTCGTCTTTTGATTACATTTCTAGGAACGAGAAATCCATTAATTAATTTGATTCAGGATATGCTTTAATTTAAAAATGAAAAAATTTTTGTAGCATGTATTTTTATTAAAATATATTTTTTTTTTTTTTTTTTACACAGACATTCTTCTGCTTATATTGTTTTTTGCAATTTCTTTTCTTATTGCCTTATTGAATTTATTTAAAATTAGATCTCGAATATATTTTGCAAGGAAAATTACTATAATTATAATTACGATAGAAACTACATCTATACCGTATTCATACTTGTGGGAAACGACCGAATATGACAAATAACAATAACAATAACAATAACAATAACAATAACAATAACAATAACAATAACAATAA